>CM037858.1:60134100-60734100 GCA_021292105.1 Anadara kagoshimensis | reverse complement strand
GCTTATGAGTTGTCTCCCTTTAGTTTTAAAAAACGAATCGAGATAATTAACATATTTTAGTAAATATTTTTTTACACCTAAGGGATTTTAAAAGATCTATAGAATGAATATCGGCTAATATCAGCTTTCAGTGTTCTGTCAAATGTGAATGAATCGTTTCCCGGTAGTAAATGATGTTTTCATTGCCCTGTGCTACTGTTTATAATTGAGTATTACAGTAAAATCGTGTTTTTTAACCTCATTACAGGAACTGAGTTTCAATCAACTTTCCATCTTCATTGATAGATACATTAGGTTTAGATCTCATTAAATATTTATAATATTACAACATTTATAGGTTTTAGTTCTCCAAACACCTGACACTGATGCATCAATGTCAGAAAACTTGTAAAATTTAACCTTTGGGATATAACTTCAAAACTCTGATTTAATCACAACTAATTACAACTAGATAAAACTGTCCAAAAACAAAATAAAAAGCCATCATCAGAAATGATGTACAATACCATTACTCCTCATTGTGAAATAACAGCTGATATATTGGTGACCAGCCTTTTATTTATTGACTTCTCTGATACAATTTGTTAGTTTTTCATGTTCATTTTTTATCATATGTCATGTTGCCCCCTTTATGTTATTATACAAACATTACATCAGTCTGACATCATTATAAGCATTATTCTGGTCTGATTGTCAGAACTTCAAAAAATGAACCTATTCACCTCTATCACTTTTTTATCATTCTGGAATTTTTTTGATTGTTTATTATTGCATAGATATAGAAAATCAAAGATATCACAAAAGTTAAGACTCCACAAAATTATACTCTGTGCTGGGTAACTAAATTTTTGTAAGCAGTTGCAAACATTTAACTCCTATATATAACACATAGGGCGTTAAGTGTTGGTAACTTCAGTTACCCAGCCCTGGTTTATCCTTTCAATGCAGCAGGCTCCAGACCTAGGTATATCTCACATCTAGTGTTGCTTTGGAAGTTTTTTAATCTAAAGGCAGTTTATTCAAATCTGATCATTGTTGTTAGGTTTATCTTTTGTCCAGTTGTCTTTGTCCTTCTGTCTGTTGTAAAGTGTTCTTAGTTGAAATTGCCTGTTTGTTTTGTGTTTGTGGTGTTTTGACTATTCTTGGTTGTTTTGAATATTGCCATGTAGCAGTACTTGCTAAGCTTATTCAATCTTAACATACACTCTGGTTTTCTCTATCAAGTTAAAAGTTTAAGCTGTAGAATGCTATCCTAGTGATAGATGATGTCTTTGTGATAGGCCTCAGATAGAGTCTTGTTGATAGGCCTCAGACAGAGTCTTGGTGATAGGCCTCAGATAGATAGTGTTGCTGTACAAGTTTTGTTGTCTTATATGTTACCATATCTAGACCAAATTTACAAGACCTTCAACAAGTGCTTGCTAAAATATTCTACTTTAAATATTGGGAAACCCATTGTGCCAAGTTTTTTTCTTAATATTAAATAATATAGTTTCATTTAAAGCCTATGGTTAAATATTCCTGATCTACTTGAAGTCTGAATGACATATAGCATTTATTATGACCACCTAATAGTCTCCAAACTTATAACAAATACCTGTTAAATATTTTACTTTGAATTTGAAATGAAAAAATACATTGAATACACAGAGCCAAGGTTTTTTTCTGTAGTTAGATAAAGAGTGTTACATTGTAAGGTATAATTTAACACTTAATTACGACATGTCAAGTGGAATTTACTGGTTTTTAAAACTTCAAATTAAGTCTGATTTAGTAAATATTAATCCCTTATCAGCCTTTAATATGTTTGTATGATCAGAACATGTTAGGTAATAAATCGCAGGATTTTTTTGGGGTTTTAATAGAGATGTGTTATAAAGCTGTTTGAAGTTTAAATTTCACAAAGAAATGTTATAAGACTTGAATTTCAGTATCATGTAAAACAGATAGAGAAATAAAGAAATCGTTAATTTATAATTTCAGTTCAATTTGTATTCAGGTTAATGAATATCTCCTATAGAGTCAATATTTTCTGTGTTAGATTATATATTTGCAAAATAGTGGTACTCTTAAGGGGGGGGGGGGGGGGGGGTGGGGCTCTGTGGCCAAGTGGGCTAATATGCATGCATTGGCTCCTATCACCCTGTATGTTCAAATATCAAACAGATAGACCCTAGTATCAGAATGTTTATCAATTTGCTTGCCAAAGGTCAGTGGTTTTCTCCAGGCACTCTGGTTTCCTCTACCATATGACTGCTTAAATATAAGTGAAGAAACCTTGACTAGGGCATAAAACACCATTACTACACTTCACTTCTAGGTAGTTTTGGCAGAGCAACTACCAGTTTGAATGTTTCTGTAAAATTACCATAAAGCTGGTGCTGGCTTAATATCATTAATGTGTTTTTATTTCTGTCCAGCATGGCCTCGTTTTTTGTCTTTTTTTAGCTCACCTGAGCCAAGGCTCAGATGAGCTATTGCAATCTATCACCGTCCGTCGTCCATTGTGCGTCAACTTTACATTTTAATCTTCTCCTCCAAAACTACTGGGCCATATTTGATGAAACTTGGTGATTATCATGCCTAGGTAACAGCCTTTCAAAATTGTGTTCGGGGTTTGGCCACGCCCAACAAGATGGCCGCTGTTACTAAAAATAGCAAAAAGACAAAAAATCTTCTTCTCTGAAACCAAAAGGTGCAGGCAAATTTTGATTGGATATTTGGATTCAGCATACCTGGGAACATAAAAATTGTGTTTTTTATGAAAATTAGACGAAAAATAGGATTACGCGTTTTTTGCGTAAAATTACGTAATTTTTAAAATGAGACATTTCTTGTTATAACTTCATAACGGCTGAAGATAATTGTATGGAGTTTTCACTGTTGATCTTGTCTTGCAATTTTCTTCCAATTGATATCAAGGTCGAAGGTCAAGGTCATGTCCCAGTTTTTGACCTTAGATAAAAAATGCTATTTTTTTAACATTTCTTGTGATAATGGCATAGGATTTTCAGTTATTTGTAGGTATTGACATGACGATCATTTTGATACATAGATCAGGGTCATTGGCTCAAAGGTCAAGGTCACAGATGTCCAAGAATACAAAAATAGTTAATTATCTGCAAAACTATGAATTTTTTAATAGGCATGTATATCAGAATATTGTAGGTAATGGCACAATGGTCATTTTGATATATGAATAAATGTCATAGGTTCAAAGGTCAAGGTAAAAGACACGAACGAATACTTAAATGGTTAATTATCTCAAAAACTATAAACTTTTTGTATAGGCATGTATATTAGAATATTGTAGGTATTGGCCTAATGAATTTTGATATATGAATGAAGGTCATAGGTTCAAAGGTCAAGGTCATAGCTGCAAACGAATATTTAAATGGTTAATTATCTCAAAAACTATAAACTTTTTGTATAGGCATGTATATAAGAATATTGTAGGTATTGGCCTATCGATCATTTTGATATATGAATGAAGGTCATAGGTTCAAAGGTCAAGGTCATAGATGCAAATGAATACTTAAATGGTTAATTATCTCAAAAACTATAAACTTTTTGTATAGGCATGTATATTGGAATATTGTAGGCATTTGCACAATGGTCATTTTGATATATGAATGAAGGTCATAGGTTCAAAGGTCAAGGTCATAGATGCAAACGAATACTTAAATGGTTAATTATCTCAAAAACTATAAACTTTTGTATAGGCATGTATATTGGAATATTGTAGGTATTGGCCTAATGATCATTTTGATATATGAATGAAGGTCATAGGTTCAAAGGTAAAGGTCAAACGAATACTTAAATGGTTAATTATCTCAAAAACTATAAACTTTTTGTATAGGCGTGTATATTGGAATATTGTAGGTATTGGCCTAACGATCATTTTGATATATGAATGAAGGTCATAGGTTCAAAGGTCAAGGTCATAGCTGCGAACGAATATTTAAATGGTTAATTATCGCAAAAACTATAAACTTTTTGTATAGGCATGTATATTAGAATATTGTAGGTATTGGCCTATCGATCATTTTGATATATGAATGAAGGTCATAGGTTCAAAGGTAAAGGTCATAGCTGCAAACGAATACTTAAATGGTTAATTATCTCAAAAACTATAAACTTTTTCTATAGGCATGTATATTAGAATATTGTAGGTATTGGCCTATCGACCATTTTGATATATGAATGAAGGTCATAGGTTCAAAGGTCAAGGTCATAGATGCAAATGAATACTTAAATGGTTAATTATCTCAAAAACTATAAACTTTTTGTATAGGCATGTATATTGGAATATTGTAGGCATTTGCACAACAATCATTTTGATATATGAATAAAGGTCATAGGTTCAAAGGTCAAGGTCATAGATGCAAACAAATACTTAAATGGTTAATTATCTCAAAAACTATAAACTCTTTGTATAGGCATGTATATTGGAATATTGTAGGTATTGGCCTGATGCACATTTTAATATACAGATGTTTTAGCTGTTTATAAATATATTGTAGCTAGACTTTAAATATGTTATATATAGCATACTTATATAATAATTATTATAATTAATTTGCAAAAATACTTGCATATTATTGGCCTTTACTGCTGAAAATTTTGATATTGTCTTTTATTAATGTCATTGGCCATTGAACCTCTGCATAAGATATGTACTCTTCCTCAGGTGAGCGTTAAGGCCCATGGGCCTCTTGTTTTTTGTTTTTTTTTGTACTGGATCTGGGTCAATCTCCTTACCTTTCTTACATGTTAAGGGTTAATTCATAGCTACATAAATAACTTTAGTTTCAAAATGTCTTTCAGAAGAATGAAATAACTAGTTTAGTTCTACTACAAATAAGTATCTAGTCTGAAATCTCTGTTTTATAATTATGTTTCTTGTCTTTATTTTTATCATAATCAACTTACTGGTTTTATTCATAGTCTCTGATCTCGTCACTTTCTCTTGTTGTCACTTATCAGATTTTTTGTATTTTTATTTTATTTTTTATACCAGATATCTGATCTAGAAGCTTTAGAACTTGTTTCTTTTTTGCATGTCAAATGTTGATTTTATTTTATTATATGCAAAAGCAAAACAACAAAAAATAAAATAAAATAAAAAAGATTTATCAGATAATTTATAAAGGATATATCTCTCAACTTGTTATATATAATAGATCTTGAATGGTTATTGGCTTCCAGAAGTACTTGGTCGATAGTGACCCCAGAGTTACTCAATGGTTAGGGGCTTGTCCTCTGTTGTCATGACAATTGATAAGAACATGTTCAGCTACAGATGTCTGCATGTGATATAACTACATTAATGTAGCTTGTCCTTGTTTGCCCCAACTATTGTCATTCAGCTTCAAGCTGCCCCCACTTGGGACATGTTTATTTCAAAGTATATAACTATATTCATGTAGCTTGTGGTTGCCCTGACGATCATGTTCAGTCTGTATTTGACAGTGTCATACAACTACATTCATGTAGATTTCTATATCCCATTATAATTTAAACAATATCAGTAAGCACTTAGTAGTAATGTCTAGATCTCCTTATGGAATGAGTCTATAGATTTAAAATTCTAATGTATTTTACTGGTGTAAAAACAGATTAAATACAAATTAATACTTTTAAGAGAAGTAACATCCTCAGTTTCTTGATGAACTCCCACGAGTAAAACGCTCATCTATATTGTATAAAACATTACATTACATTTACATATCATGAAAGCAAAACAATCTTAAAATGTAAATTGCTGAAATGCTCGCTCGGGATTTGAACTTCTGTTTCGGAGCCAGAACATACTTACAGTTGTATTAATTTACGTGAAATATTACCACCAACCAAAAAGCATTTAGAATACACAATATGTTGGTAGATGTTGATAAGGTTTATCAGATCCGTATTTGATACACAAAGAGCTTATTTAGAGTAAAGTATATACATGTTTGTTTTCGTGTAAAGATCTGCGGGATTTAGACTGTGTACATGTCTGGTGCCAGTCTTCTGATACAGACCGACTAACTACGAGACACTTAATACAATCAGGAAAGAAGAAAGATAAAACAAAGAGTAAAGTAAAGTTAATGTGTTGTACTGAAGGACCAGAAATAATGTCCTCATTTAAAAAGGTGTTTTTGTTACATAAGTCACTAATGTAGCTAAGTCAGCTGAGTGCCATCTCCTTTGTTTAGTTAGGAGTCGGTTAAGAATCATGAATCATTTCTATGCTTTTGCAACAAAATAACTAAAATGTAATGGCAACAAATACATGTATATGTTTTTTTGACTTGGAGGAGTGTATATATTTTTAAGTAACAAGTAACAATGTTGTACCCTGAGGTCCAATAGTTACCCTACCCAGGTAGTCTAAACGATTACTGTAAGGATTCCATGGCAGAATGGTCTGAAGTACAGTCTTACAACCCACAGTGGCCACCTACTGTCCATAAAGGCTATTTTGAACATGCATTTATTACGATTAAATTTTTATTTGTATCTTTTTGTTAACATTTTAATTATATTTTAACAAAGAAAAGAGAGACCTAAGTGGAAAAAAATATGTTTTCTTTTAAATCAGTCTATATGAGTGTGTGCATACCATAAATTTTGCCACTTTTTCAATAAAATCAAAATGGTTAAGTATAAATACTCCTATTAGGTACCCCATTGGTTATATGTAGGTCGTCCAGGTGTGAATTGTCTTGATTCAATCACGCAGGTAAAATGTACATTGGTTTGTAATTTGGGGCCCAAATGGATAGCTGGAATACATATTTTCTATCAAAAATGTGATTTTTTCTATATACAGACGTTAACCAAAACATGCAGCATTGACAAAAATATACTTTATAGTTAGGTCTCTGAATGATGAATAAATATGTGCAGTTTATTTTTGCAAGCATTTCTTTAGTAAAGCGTAATTTACAATATTCCATGTTCAAAATAACCTTTATGCACAGTAGGTTAGAATCCCACTCAATACAGATATATAAGTGTGATAAAGTTTGTCATTTTGCTTACTGAAAGTTTTTCACCTGAGACTGTGATTTTCTCTACCATTTTTGAACTGGCCACCTTTAAATAAGTGAAAAAAATCCTTACAGGGGCATTAAAGTCCATTATTCTATTTCACTTGAATATTTGGGCAGCACTATTTCAATCAGTTCACAAACAATTAGCCATATTTTGTACTTGATAGCACCATCTTTGTACATGTCTATTACTTAATAAAACAGGAATTACAACAACATAACATGTCACAAAAACAATTTATGTTCATCGATTGTAACACTGAATATATATATTGTTTTTTTATATATATCAAATCAGATGACTGACATATAAATTACACCAAGCTTATTAATTATATCTGAGCTACTATGGTGAAATATGTCACTATTTTAGTTGAGGTTTTTTTCTTTTTATTTTTTCCCTTTTTCTGTTTTTTTTTTTTTTTTTTTTTTCAAGTCTGAACAGCTATGAATTTCCAGTGGTATTGTATATCAAATTAATAAGATTAATATGTGTAACAATGTGTACTGTGACATTATAATCACTAATTACGGTTCATTGATCTAGTATTGTTTTTCCCCGTCACATATAAGTATAAATGTTCCCACCAGATTCCTAGTTCAAGGACACCATGTTATACTGATCATATAGTGCCAAATAAAGCCAAATGGGAGTCTGTAAAAATGGTCCAGGGAATTATTTTATTATTTATTTCATTATATAACTGCTTTGTAGACTATCAATGAGACACATTAATATGAGACAATATCGGGACATTTAATTCTGCAGAATAGTTGATCCAAGTTCTGTATATTTTTCTCTTGCCCTGTGTGGGTGAATTTCATAAACTAAGAAATGTGCAAATGGGTGTGTACCAGCTCATACAAAAAGTGGAACAATATAGTTTTAGGCCCCAATCAAGATTCTAACACTTATAGTGTGGCAGTCAGTTGAGATGGTGGAGGAAACCAGGGTGCCTGGAGAAAACCACTGACCTTCAGCAATCACCACTGACCTTCAGCAATCAAAGTGACAAACCTTCTCATATTAGGATCTACACAAGTCAGATTCAAACCTAGGTGATGAGAGGTGCTGTAGTCTGTATGTGTGTGCTTTAAACCATTTGGCCACCAAGGCCCCGCCCCCTCTGTACAAATACTTTAGAGAAATTGTTCTTAATTTGTGAAATGTCTTCTAAGAATTGGAGTTTTATAATCAAAACATATTTATTGAGATGCATCAAAATACCAACAAGGTATAACTTTTGATCAAAGTTGGGTAAAAATCACCAAATGAAGTAAGCAGGGGTAAAAGAATTTCCTTTTAGTAATCTGAAGTACATCTCATTATGAGAACACTATTTTTCTGTTGTTTTTGATACATGTATATACAAATAGTTGATATTTGCCTGTTCTCAGTGAATATTTGTGCAATGAATTGCATCTGAATGCATATTTTTTCTTATACCGGGTATATTCATTTACCAAACATTGACAAACCTTACTACTAAAGTATTGAAATACAATATACATGTACTGCATCTGAGCATAATAACATTATAATGTTTAAGTACTCATGCATTGATGTACCGAAGTACCCCGGGTATTCAGTTTGTGTTTTTAAAATTTATGTACTCATTCCAGTGAAACTTTACACACTTAAAATATTAAGACAATTACCGTTTTATGATCAAAGAGTAGAAACTATTTATAAATGTCATGTTGTTTTTTTTATTTTCAAAGTGCAGAGAGTATATTCATACCTCAGACCTCAGAAATTTTTATAATCTTAATTGAATAATTTGAAGTGGATTCTTCCTTTGAATTCACAGTTATCTAATATTATGATAACGTCATGAAAATTGAAATTTATCTCAGAGTTTATCTCTGAATAGAAGAAAAGGGAAATCTTCTCAAGTCAATATCTTATTTAAAATGAAAAGAAAAATATTTTGAATTTTCAATCCTTTATAAAGATAATGAATTACATAATCATGTGACCTGCTGACCTGTATAACGGGGAGAATCATGTGACCTTTAGCGTGTGTTTCTTTAACACGATGAGGGGTTGTCGTAATACAGAACTTGTTATATTATATACATGTATATATATTATGCTTATGATCTATAGATCAATAGAAATCAACGTTATGTCAAGTGTTTAAAATTTTGAATTGATTGATAAATTGACTTCAAACTTCAAAACACGAAAACAAAGATACCTACCTGTACCTAGCATTTGGAGTTATACTTAGTAATGTGAAAAATTACATATATGTACACAAGTGTGTGGGTACATTTCAATGAGGACATAGAACCTGTTTTTCCAGTTGTAGGTAGAGAGTTTGTATCATAACTAGAAGGTTTGGGTGCAATTTTGACCCAGAGATTTCATAGCCGTCCTTCATATGAGACTGAAAATGCTGTAACTGGCATGAACCAATAAAACAACCCAAATGGCTCTTTTTGCATAGATTAATAGAATCTATTACAACCTATGGTGCCAGATAGGGAAATCTCAACCTGAGTTCTAATTTATTTGGTCCAGAATGAGGCTTGCCGAGTATATAAGAACAAGGGTTGAGATTTGCTTATCTGGCACTATAAGCACTGGCACTTTGGCTACAGGGGTATTAAACCCCATTCGTTCAATAAATAAATATATCTATCTCTGTGTGTTTGATTTATCCACACCACCTGGCCATTTATTCCCAAATAGTAACTTAACAGTCCCAATGTTATACATAATGTACTAGAGGTTGATCTAATTGCCTACCACATAAGGATAGAAAACAAACATACCAGTCCAATGTTAAAATCACAATCCAAAAAGCTAAGTACCATAAAAAACTTCCAAAACTGCCAAATTTAGTTAAACACATGAGCTTTCATAAAGGAATTCAGGTCGGGTGCTCCTGAAGGGTAGGCACCTCCTGTTTAGCTTGCCACACCTGCCACATGTGAAATCGAATTTGGGATTGAAAGGAACATTGAACTACGGGATGTTAAGAGTGCTACAAGGCCTCATTTGAAAACAAATCTTAGAAAAAACTTGAAAAATGTTAAGCTTCACAACTGTAATGTCTTTCATTTCTATATAGAGAAAAATTATGTTTTTGTGTACGTTTTTGGTATTCAGGTGATTTAAGGTTTCTGCCAAAGCTAGGCAGCATTGCCATGTATAACATTATCCTCGGCAATATAAGTTGTAGGATCTTCTGTAAGACTTGTGGGACTTTGGGAGTATGTTTTATAGCCAAGTTATTTGAATTACTCTATAACAAAACAATTTAAATGTAATCACTGACACTGGAGGGAGCCGTTAGAGAGATCTGAAGTCCTGAAGCCCCTGTACAACAACAATCAGAGAAAGTAGTAATTTCAATATAACAAAACAATTTAAATGCAATGAGCATCGTTAGTATTTAGATATTTATCATTCTGTCAATGGAATACCAAGCCATGAAGTCGCAGAAAAACCCAGAGCAATATAGATATACGGAGTGTATATATGTAGTGTATAGGTGTCTGTGATCAAGCTATATATAAAACTGTATTAACTATATACATATACCTGTAATATTGAATTAAAGGGCCAGGTGAGAGAGAATTTAAGTATTACGTTTCTCTCTAACGATACTTAGGAAATGTTGAACTGTTGTCATCGTTTAAATGTAGTATGTTTGTGATAAGGATAGAACTATAACGTAAGATCGTTTTAATATTCTACGGAAAATCTTTAAAAATCATAAGGAATAATTTTATAACTATTACACATGGATTTAGAGATTGTCAATGGGTATGTACTTTTAATTTTCAATTGATTGAATTATGATTTTATTTTTATTTGTCTTTTTTCTGATACATTTTACTTTTTGTGATATATGCTGTAAACATGATATAATATCTTCGTTATATTTGCTAGTAAATGTAAAATGGTAAATTGATTACTGTGATCTACATTGTGGCCCTCTCCCCCCTCCCCCATCCACAACCACCCACTACAACAGTTGTAAACTTGATGTAGATTAGTTATAGTGATGAGTTTAAATGCAGTTAAGAATATCAATCACATGTATTGAACTCAGTATTGAGTGTTGGTGTTACTACCTGTCTGTGTATCGTGACAGACATATATTTTGTATGGTATTTAATCGTAAGTGATTATCAAAGTGCTTTAGGTTATCCAGGGTACTTAGAGAAGTTAATTAGGATTAATGACTGATTGAGACTTGCAGAAAGGTTAAAACTAAAAATAGTTATATAGAATTGTAAATTTAGAAATGTTTTATAAGATAGAACAAATATAGCACATGATGTAGGTTCATCATTTATCTATCTGCTCAGTGAGCAAGTTGGTAAAACAATTGTCTGTCTTCTGGGAGGGAGTAGGGTGTTTTGTGTCTGTGGCGGGGTACAATGTTGATCACAATATACAATTTATAGGTACTGTCGTTACTCCACCCTTGACGATCAGTCAGACTCATGTTATATGTAATACCCGGTATAGGACCTATGTTATATTAACACAGTTAAACTGGCTGACAACTTATTGGTATCTATTTGTCTTGGGGCTTGAACCTGGTGTTGTTGGAATAGATGAATGTAATGACCCTGGTAGCTCAGCTCATTGAGCACTTGAACATCATACAGTCAACTACCACTTCACAATAAAATAGGATACAAGGTGAATCTAGATCACAACCCCTCTCCCAAAAGAAAACCACTTGCAACCATGCAAAGGGATTACTGCTGGGCTTTGATTGTATGTACTTGATTTCTCAAATCTAAGAAATGTACTTTCTTTTCAACAGTTTGCAAAATTTGATAAAACATTACTTATGTTAAGCTCTGGTAGCACAGTTGATACAGTATCAGCCTTTATTGCAGGAGGTCTAAGGCTTGAGCCCTGTTTGTTCCCTATTTTAGAGTAAATTTATATATCTGCAGATGAAGAAAATATAATAAAATAAATATTTGACTTTTTAAAAATGTTTATTCAACACTTGTCATCATGCTACTGATGGATGCATTGACTATTAAGGAGGACCATGCATGCAGAGTTTGTAAATTCAGAATAGGCAGACACCAAATTGGCAAATATTACAGTAAAATATATTACAATTCAATGCGCAGATATATATATATAGTTGTATTATGCATACATATATGACAGTTTACATCATGTGTCTACAAGACGTTGTTTATAATTGATGATATCAGCCTTGTCTTCTGTGTGTGGTATATTTTGTATATGATTGTTACATGTATTATATGTATATTATTTGAATATAATACATAGAAAATTTAATTTTATTATTGAATTATTTAAATTTAGGCAAGTACCTGTCCCAATTACAATACAAAATCTGTCAGAAAAATGAAAATTATTGTCATCTTTACCCTGATGACATTTAAAATTGAATATGAAATATTTAACTTTATATGATTTAAACATGTTTAATTTACACAGCAGGTAAACTGTGGGGATTAACACATATAAAATAGAATAATGAAGATATCCTTTTGTTATCAGTAAATAACAGTTACACACAGACCTACAGAGAGAAACAAATGTTAGAGTTGGTCGTGGTGTTCTCTGTGAAATAATGCAGCGTGGGAGCTGGTTATTAAGCTCGCCCTTGATGTCATTATATTGTGATGTCCTCTGTAATACCAGTGTGTTAATTCTGGTTTAAGAACTTACTAAGGACTTGTATTTATATTGTTGTCATACTATTATACTAATATCACTCTGTTTACTTAAATCACAAATGAAAAATATACCATAAGAACCAGAATACATGTGTATCTAAACACTCTATAAATGCCATTAATTATGAAAAATAAGAAATATTTTGTAAACTAGTGTCATCTCCTACTTCAAACAGGTTTTTATCAGCCACAAAAGAAATATTTTAACACTCTATCTAGAAGGTTGAACCATGTTTTTAATCTGCAATGGTTGTCACATGCACCCTGGTAAAAGGTTGGCACATGTTTTTATCAAATATGGTTGTCACATGAACTCTTGTCGAAGGTTGGCCCATGTTTTTGACCTACAAGGGTTGTCATGTGAACCGTAATTTATCATAGTTAAGAATGTGTTAAATACTGTGACATAATAATATTGTATTGTCTTCCTGTGATAACTACTTCTCATTCTTGTTAAACAACTCCGTTACCATACAGAAACAAAAACGCAATTAAAACTGTTAAAGGTACCATCTCTTACAATTATATCTGTCATAGAGATTATTTTTAGTTGCTAATCTCCAATAATTATACCAGTCATAGAGAATGTGTGAAGTTCTTTAATTCAATTCTGTGATTTTCAGTGTCATTGATATTGACAGTTTCATTCAGTAACATACAAAGTACAACACTGACGAATAGGTACCTCTGTGGCCAAGTGGTTTAAAGCGTATGCTTACGGATCATAGAACCTTGTACCCTTTAGGTTCTAATAATGCTCAGGTCAGATCTTAGTGTGAGAAAGTTGGTCTGTTTGCTTGCCGATGATCAGTGGATTTCTCTTATCTTCAGACATTCCAGGTTTCTCCATCATCCCTTAACTAACTACCTGGATATATATGAATGTGAAAGAATCTTGACTGGGGGTTTGAACACAATTTTTCTGCTCCACTCCACTGATTACTTTAGTACTTCTATAGTCCTGTTAATCATTAGTCCTATTTTATGTTGTATATTAACAACAAAGTATGTAACATGTATGACAGGTATTAATTAGATCTATCTTGCATTGTAACTTATACAAATTCTATATGCAAAGTTATATAGGAAATAACAACTGGAATGTCCTTCTGGTGTTATGTTCTGAAGTTAGGTAACTTAGGTCTAGGTCTTGACTTGATGATTTGAAGATGTCAGGATTTTACATTAACAACTAGAATGTCCATCTGGTGTTATGTTATGAAGTTAGGTGACTTAGGTCTAGGTCTTGACTTGATGATTTGAAGATGTCAGGATTTTACATTAACAACTAGAATGTCCATCTGGTGTTATGTTATGAAGTTAGGTGACTTAGGTCTAGGTCTTGACTTGATGATTCGAAGATGTCAGGATTTTACATTAACAACTAGAATGTCCATCTGGTGTTATGTTCTGAAGTTAGATGACTTAGGTCTAGGTCTTGACTTGATGATTCGAAGATGTCAGGATTTTACATTAACAACTAGAATGTCCATCTGGTGTTATGTTATGAAGTTAGGTAACTTAGGTCTAGGTCTTGACTTGATGATTTGAAGATGTCAGGATTTTACATTAACAACTAGAATGTCCATCTGGTGTTATGTTATGAAGTTAGGTGACTTAGGTCTAGATCTTGACTTGATGATTCGAAGATGTCAGGATTTTACATTAACAACTAGAATGTCCATCTGGTGTTATGTTATGAAGTTAGGTGACTTAGGTCTAGGTCTTGACTTGATGATTCGAAGATGTCAGGATTTTACATTAACAACTAGAATGTCCATCTGGTGTTATGTTATGAAGTTAGGTGACTTAGGTCTAGGTCTTGACTTGATGATTTGAAGATGTCAGGATTTTACATTACCAACTAGAATGTCCATCTGGTGTTATGTTATGAAGTTAGGTGATTAGGTCTAGGTCTTGACTTGATGATTTGAAGATGTCAGGATTTTACATTACCAACTAGAATGTCCTTCTGGTGTTATGTTCTGAAGTTAGGTGACTTAGGTCTAGGTCTTGACTTGATGATTTGAAGATGTCAGGATTTTACATTAACAACTAGAATGTCCATCTGGTGTTATGTTCTGAAGTTAGGTGACTTAGGTCTAGGTCTTGACTTGATGATTCGAAGATGTCAGGATTTTACATTAACAACTAGAATGTCCATCTGGTGTTATGTTCTGAAGTTAGATGACTTAGGTCTAGGTCTTGACTTGATGATTCGAAGATGTCAGGATTTTACATTAACAACTAGAATGTCCATCTGGTGTTATGTTCTGAAGTTAGGTGACTTAGGTCTAGGTCTTGACTTGATGATTCGAAGATGTCAGGATTTTACATTAACAACTAGAATGTCCATCTGGTGTTATGTTCTGAAGTTAGGTGACTTAGGTCTAGGTCTTGACTTGATGATTCGAAGATGTCAGGATTTTACATTAACAACTAGAATGTCCATCTGGTGTTATGTTCTGAAGTTAGGTGACTTAGGTCTAGGTCTTGACTTGATGATTTGAAGATGTCAGGATTTTACATTAACAACTAGAATGTCCATCTGGTGTTATGTTCTGAAGTTAGGTGACTTAGGTCTAGGTCTTGACTTGATGATTCGAAGATGTCAGGATTTTACATTAACAACTAGAATGTCCATCTGGTGTTATGTTCTGAAGTTAGATGACTTAGGTCTAGGTCTTGACTTGATGATTTGAAGATGTCAGGATTTTACATTAACAACTAGAATGTCCATCTGGTGTTATGTTCTGAAGTTAGGTGACTTAGGTCTAGGTCTTGACTTGATGATTTGAAGATGTCAGGATTTTACATTAACAACTAGAATGTCCATCTGGTGTTATGTTCTGAAGTTAGATGACTTAGGTCTAGGTCTTGACTTGATGATTTGAAGATGTCAGGATTTTACATTAACAACTAGAATGTCCATCTGGTGTTATGTTCTAAAGTTAGGTGACTTAGGTCTAGGTCTTGACTTGATGATTCGAAGATGTCAGGATTTTACATTACCAACTAGAATGTCCATCTGGTGTTATGTTCTGAAGTTAGGTGATTAGGTCTAGGTCTTGACTTGATGATTTGAAGATGTCAGGATTTTACATTACCAACTAGAATGTCCATCTGGTGTTATGTTCTGAAGTTAGGTGATTAGGTCTAGGTCTTGACTTGATGATTTGAAGATGTCAGGATTTTACATTACCAACTAGAATGTCCATCTGGTGTTATGTTCTGAAGTTAGGTGACTTAGGTCTAGGTCTTGACTTGATGATTCGAAGATGTCAGGATTTTACATTACCAACTAGAATGTCCATCTGGTGTTATGTTCTGAAGTTAGGTGATTAGGTCTAGGTCTTGACTTGATGATTCGAAGATGTCAGGATTTTACATTAACAACTAGAATGTCCATCTGGTGTTATGTTCTGAAGTTAGGTGACTTAGGTCTAGGTCTTGACTTGATGATATTTGAAGATGTCAGGATTTTACATAACTGTATCTTGACAATACTTTTGTGATCATTATTTTCTGAGAAACAGGTGAAAAGAATTTACTATCCTTGATTAGTCAGCAATACATCTACATTTAATACTGGGACATTTTTCTGACCTTGCCTAACTTGTGCTATAGAAGTCCAGATACTTGATGAACTTATTGTCTAAAGGGAAGTAACTCTCATTTCTTAAGCTGACAAAGTTTCTGTGGGTGTTATCATTTCCTGTAGTACTTAAGTTAAACCAATATATGATGTTATAAGCAGATATAGCTGTGATATAAATAAGTAATAGCTGTTTTATGTCATATCTTATAACACTTGTACCAAGTGTAGATTGAAACCTTCGTCACTCTCGAGTATCCCTCCCTAATTTACATATCAGTGTATACATTGTTTGATTATTTCTGGGTGTGCTGGTCAGCTGATGTTTTACGATTTTATGCATGTTTTAAGGGTTTACTTTTAAAATAATTGATTGCATAAACAAAAACAAAAAGAAAGAAAAAAAGAAAAAGAAATGGGTTCAAAATAACTAGAATTCTAATTTAAAACTAGTGAATACAGGTAGTATAAATTATTCAGATTTTAAATATAATCATTTTTAAATTGTTTCACTTTTTAAAAAAAAATTTGAGATGATGAGGTTTTGTTACTGGCATGACTAAATTATTAATCTTGTCCAAGGTTATATATATATATTATATGACTTATAATCTTTACTCCCATGAATTATTTAATCCAATTTTAACAAATTTAGCAGTATTTTTGTTGAGACGTGCATTTGAATATAATCATCAGCTCATGGTTTTTTGGTTAAATCCAGACATGTTGCTCTTGACACATCAATTATATTACACAGACAATATTTTGTTTTATATATCACATCGAAGCTTAAGCATGTACTTTAAAGTGGGTTTTACATTGAATATGGTGATTATTTCAGTTTCTCAGCATTTTGATATTTCAGTCAATATATGTACTTGGAGTTGGACTTCTTTTTTGTTGTAACAAATATCCTGTTAACAATACTACAGCTTCAGGAGACCAAACCCTCTTGAAATGTCTCAATTAAGACTATAGTGGAATAATGTAGTTTAACTCTCCAGTCAAGCTGTTTTGACTTACATTGAGAATTTGAGGTGGGCAGTTCTTGGAGTAACCCGAAAAAAGCCACCAACCCTTGGGAAGCTAATTGATAAACCTTCTCACTAAGTCTTCCAAGTTGATTGTCTAAAGACAATGGAGCCAATTGTTCAGCATGTTGAAAGCAACCTTCAATAATTTTCTGACAATCTAGATGTGCATGCTAGCTGTTCCAACTTTCTGATGGACAAGATGATGAAGATCAGCATAGGTGGCATGGCCATCTAGATTGTCAAAAAATCACCAAAGGTTGTCTTCAACATCCTGTGTTTGCATTCTAGTTACCATGATGCATGTCTGTTGTACCAGATATTGAACATTCCTGTATCCAGGGCGTGTATACAGGTCGTATCTTAGATAGAAGGGTTTAATTTAACATAGATATTAAGTAATAGATTGTACAAATTACATCTTATTTACATAACCATAGAATTTCAGATTATTCCAATGTTCTAACTGTTTGTCGGTTAATGTCATCATGCAGTAAAAAGTCAGAATTAGTAGCTAATTTTCAGCTTTATCAGGTGTTTACTGTTGTTACCTGGGACTTAATTATTATACAAATATTAATATATTTATCTAGAGACATAAAACATTTTCTGTCTATTTTGGATTACAACATGACTGTTAGTATAAAACATGTAATATGCAAATGTTCCAGGTTTTAACTACTATTTTATTTTCCCACCAACTCTCTGGTACTTCACTTAAGGATATGATCTGGGTTGGTAACTCGAAACAATGTCTGAAATGCATTCAGGCTCCAGTTTCACAATCATTCCTTAGCTAAGTTTTCCTTTACTTTAGTCAGGGAGCCAGAGTATCAAATTTTGACAAATGATGCACAGCTTGCTATAAAATTTTTGATGTCATACCATGATAGTACCATGTCTTGGATGTGTGAAAACCAATGTTGGACATTTCAGTTCTCTTGCACAACATTGTAGCAGCCAAATGTAGGTGCAAGGCTATATTAAAATGTGCTTATTTCAAAAACAAATCCAAAAGCTTATAAAATATTTTCTTGTATTCAAATATTGATGTAAATGGATCTAACTCATAATGCATCATTAAATTATTTCACATAACATTGTTTTCTAGCAGATATTATTGAGATATTTGGTTAAAATAGCAAAAACTACCATTTTCTTAATGTATTTTCGATATTTGCCGTTCAGTTCTAATAGCCTATGATTAAACGTAAACACCAAAGGTAGTTTTACCTGATACAGATTTGTTCCAAATTTATTTCCTCTCCTTCCAAAAGTAAAATTGAGTTTCAAAACACTTCATAGTCATAGTTATTCAACAAAATATTTCCCCTACCCCCATATTGTTCCTTTATCTGGCATTTGACGGATGGCCGGCCACGCCCACAATGTTCCGACACAAAGTCCGCCATTACGGTACCAAAGCAGCGTCACGGCAACTAATGACGCACTAGTGTCAGAGACGTCATAAAACGGCGAAATTCAGACCGAGTTTTCATTCTTTTTGCGTGTAAATCAAGCATGCCACGCCTTTGTCGGAACATTACATAGGCATGGTCAGCGAAACATCAATTTCCTTAATGGTTAAATTATCCTTAATCATATGAAATTTTATATTTAGAACTTACTAATTAATGATTTTATTATTTTGAAGAATATTTTGTTTAATTTGCCATGATGGATACTGCTTTTTCTTGCGAGAGAAGCACTTTATTTAAAACTGATTATTCAAAATATGTCATATGTCAAACTGTAGATGCTAGAGAGACATTAAGTGAAATTACGCTTAGAGGGTTATCTACTTTTAAAGATGCTATGGAGGCAAGGAAAGACGATGTATCTGATCGTTTATGGTCAAGTATAGAAAATTCAAACACTTTTCTGGAAAAGCACCCATTATGCCACAGATCATGTAAAAGCAAGTACACACATAAAAAGAAATAAGTAAATGTGTAGGGAAACGATCACATTCTGAAACTGACCCGATACAAGATGAAGCCAAGATCAAACGAACATCAGTAGATTACAAAGCATGCTGTTTTTTTGTGTGAGAAAGATCGAGACAGCAAAGGAATTCGACAGCTTATACTTGTTGCAACGATTCAAAGGCAAGGTACCATATACCAAAAAGCCAAAGAGCTGGGAGACGAAAAAACTTTTATTCAGAATACAGGGTCGCAGCAATTGTCCAATTGATATGATCGCAGCAGATTTTAGGTATCACAAATCATGCATGGATCACTTTATGAATAGAAGGAAAAGTCTCCAAGAATTGAAGGTCGATGCTTATGAAGAAGCATTTCATGAATTAATAAATGAAGTATCTGATTCCCTTCTAAAAGAACGTTCTGCTTATTACATTACAGTATTGCTCAATAGATACAGAGAACTGTTAAAATCGAAATCAGTGGCAAATGCAGCATCATATAGAACTCAGAGTTTTCGTAAGGGTTTAGTTAAACATTTTCAAGACAAAATTCAGATAATACCCCAGAGAGGTAAACCAAGTATAGTGTGTGGCTCAGAAATAACAGTAAGCGAATTATGCACTCTGTCAGCAAAGTTAACAAAAGAACTGGACGAAACCAAGCTAAAGGAAGAGTCAACAGATGATTCAAGTGAAAGCGATGCTGAAGAAAAGCGCAAGAGTTCTTCATTGTCAGCTAATTGTGATTTGTATGCCACTGCAAAACACTTACGATGTGAAATGAAGCAAACTGCCTTCTATGGGTTGGACAAACAACAGAGTAGCAAAATTGAAGACATTGGTGAATCCGAGATAACAGACGAATATCAAATTTCAAAAACTGATACAAATGTGATAGAAATTTCCTATGAAGAAACATTAGAAAGTATCCCAACTGATTTATACAATCACATTGCATGGATGATGACAAATACAGAATGTGAATTAGATAGCACAGGAAAAGTTATTTTGACTGAAAAACAGAATCAAACTGTTCTAAACGTAGCATCTGATATAATGGCAAGTGTCACAAACCTACCTATGCCTAAAAGTGTTGGACTTGCTATACACATTTTAAAGCAAACTGGAAGCAAGGAGTTGGTTAGAGTGTTTAATAAGTTTGGACATTGTATCAGCTACGATAATGCTCAAAGATATATTTCAACTAAAGCTTTAGAAGTGGATCAACAAATATCTGAAACTGGACTTTTTATCCCAACCGTCCTTAAACCTGGCTTGTTTACACAGTGTGCTTTGGACAATTTAGATTTTTCTGAAAATACTAAAGATAGAACAACACTACATGCTACAAGTCACAATATATATACCAGTATGATGATAACAATCCAGATAGTAAAACTTTAATAACACATTGTCAAATTCCGAAACAAAAAACTAGAAACAGATCTGTACCCATTTCAGAAACATTAAAAGTAACCGAAAGCCGTGTTAGCTTAAAGGACAGGCGACAAGCTAGAACACTTACCAATATATCATTTGATACAGAAACAGGTAGTAGAAGTTTAATAGACAATTTTTTTCATTTGGTCCCTTTTGCGAATGCCTGACTCTGATAAAAAGAATGAGGATGAATCCACCTCACTGTTCGTCAAAAACTGGGAAGCATTCTGCGAAGCTTCATTACAAACGGAAGCTAAGGCAACTATTATTGGATATGGACCTCTTTATTCCCAATCGCCTACCAATCCAGATGTTGTTATGGCTTCACTGAACTATTTTGTGTCACTTTCGAATAAAATTGGGTAACACACCACAATCATTACTGCAGATCAAGCAATATATGCTATACTGACAGGCATAACAAACGATATTCAGACATAGTAATCAGACTGGGTGGATTTCATATTGCAGAAAACTTTATGGGAAGCATTGGGTTCTACATGAAAGACAGCGGTTTTGAGGATATTATTGTAGAAAGTGGAGTTTGTAAGCGTGGAACTGTTAATAAAATAATATCTGGAAAAGATTACTATCTCATGCTTCGTTGTCATTCCATCATGAGTGAAGCAATGCAAGCAGTTATTAGTCAGCTAATGAGGTTTAAGCCAAGTAACTGCAAATGTGTAAACATTGTTGGAGATCGGTATGATTTCGAAGACTCTGTCTCACTTAAGGGAGATGAAAGATTCAGAAAAGGTCAGTCAAAAACACAGAAAGAGTATTTCATATCTGAAAGTTTGGAAATAGTTGACTGGAATGCCATTCTACATGATGTCAGAAACAAGGCAAATCTTTTGGATTTCATTAGCAGTGGACTCCAAACGGTTGATAATGTGGATGATGTTACCTTTATTGTCGGTGGTTTATCAAAGGACAAAAATGATAATTTTGCAGTGTATAAATCAGAAAAGTGTGAAATACCACAATTGTCTTGTTTAGATCACGAGGAAGCAGACACAAGAATTGTGACGCACCTAGCATACTGTATTAAACAGCTTGATCACATTAGAGCAGTCATCCATGCAACAGACACAGACATAGTTATATTATGCATATATCATCTCACCCGCTTATCTACTCTCAGAGAACTATGGGTCCAGAAATTTGACAAATACATAGCCGTACATAAATTAGTAGAGAAACTCTGGGAAAAATATGAATGCAGTTCAAGAGAGCTAACATCGACTTTAATCGTTGCATATGTCTTTAGTGGTTGTGATACTGTAAGTTATCCGTTTAGAAAGGGAAAGAAATTGGCAGCAAAGGTGGCTCTGACTATAGTAAAGGATCTTCCCAACCTTTCAAACTTTGGAATGGATGATTTCACAATATTAGAAGAGTTAAGAGTTGAGGCACAAAAGTACTTTGCTTCCTTATATGGATGTTCAAATGTTGATAGTTTAAATGTGCTAAGGCAGCATTTATTTGCATCCAGTAAAACAGATTTAAGAGCTTTACCACCAACAGAAGACGCATTCCACCAACATTTTTTGCGAGCTTTATATCAGATTGGAATATATGTACGTGCAACATTATCTGATCTTGATCTCCCGTCTCCAACACAGTTTAGACGAAAACTAGTAAACCATAAGCTTGTGCCAATATTAATGTGCTTACCACCAAAGCCAATGATAAAAACACCTACAGGGTGCAAATGACAGAAATAAAAATGTATGCGAAATTGTGCAAAAGCGTCTTTTCCATGTAGTGGCATCTGTATTTGCCTTGGGAAAGTGGGAAAATGTGGCAGAATTTCAGTCGATACTGATAGCAGTTCAAGTGAAGACTAACAGTAACTTTGATCATGCCGAAGATTGAAGAATTTCCAAACAGCTGCTAAAGCGGTTTTCTCGTGAATGAGGACTACATTTTACACTTTGCTTCATTTGAAGTTATTAATCAATTTGCACATGTTCTTATTAGTGACTTAGTGAACCTGTAAAAGTGTAAAGGAATCTGTAAGAACCATATTTCTTTTTAGATGGATTCCGTCATGGTATAAGGTTATAGCGCAATCAGAGACCAGAGACCAGTCCAGATTTTATACTACACACATAAATTTAAGTTTATTGTGTTTTATTTTATATTAATGAATATGAATAAACATATTGCAATATATGACCATGTTAATAGTACAACAAAGTTATTTAGAAAAGAATAGTTTTTCTAATGATTTCAAAGAATATTTGAGAAATGGGGGTAGGGGAAACATTTAACTACTTATTTCTGTCTATAATAGAACGTTGGGCAAAATTTTGCTTTCAAGAAGTACAAAAATACCCATGAAAACTTTTAAATAAAAGATATTTCGATATATAACTTGTTTCTTTGAACACTACACAAGAACCATTGCTCTAAATTTTAAAACTACAGGGGAAAATTCACTTTTTTTCTTTATTTTCGCTAAAAAGGACTGTAAACCTGCAAAATATAATGATATTTTGATTTAAATATGCAAAAGAACTACAAATAAGTTATTTACGACAGTTTTAACATTCATAACGCGTGTCAAGTAAAAGTTATAGTGCATATGGTAATTTCTGTTTGTTTTGTACGATGTTCTTAACAAAACAGGCGATGTTCTTAACAAAACAGGCGACTGTGAAGTTGTGCAAGAGAGATGACAAGTCCAACATGGGTTTTCAAACATGGCAATATGTCTACTAAATGATTATAGGATCAAAAATTTTATAGCAGACTGTGTATGGTTCAACTTGTTTTTTGCACGCTATTGAAAAGTGGCTCCCCGACTATTTGTAAACATGTACTTCAAGACAATATGGGAAAAGCATATATCTGAGCTTACATATTTTTATGAATGACATAGAGGTTGGTCACTGATATTCAGAAGGGTCATCATCCTGGGGTATTTTAAATCAAAAATACTTTTAGCTTTACAAATCAGGAGTTGTACCAGTATGTGTGCGTGTGTGTGAAAATTGTGGATTTAAATACATAAGCACTATTTTTGTAAAACACACTAAATACACTCCCTGGACTGACCCTGGGTTGTATTTTAATTGGTCAAATGTTATGTATTATAATCTAATTTAAATCTAGTACCTGATTGTACCATTCAATATTAAAGACCCCCCCCCCCCCCCCCCCCATCCCTATCAAACATCACTTTTTTACCGTTACACTGTTACTATATAAACACCACTTGTTAAAGCCATTCCCTAAAAAATCTGAAAACATTATTGTTTGGTTGCTGAATATAGAAAGCATTGTCAAAACACAATACACACAATTGAAATAGAAATGTTACCAGTTTTTAATCCTCACAAAGGTTGGAGCCACATACATACATAACCTGGCCTCGGTTTCACAATCATTCCTTAGCTTAAATTTAGCAAATATTGGTAATCTCTGTTTGGAACTACTGGTGATTACTTTTGTCAAAACTAAATGCAAATGTTTTAATCTAGAAGTGTTCTTAAAAATGACACCTTAAATTTCTGAATATCTTGAAAAGTAACAAAATTATAAAGATTTAAAATTTTGCAAGATTTACGGTAATAAAAACTGTTTAGAATAATATTCCAATTTTATAGAGCTACCAACAAAATTTTATAGAGTTGCCGTCACGTTTTGACGCATATGTAATATTGTACCTTGAATATGTTGACAAAAATTGTGATTATATGGTCCAACATAAAAGTATCATATCCTAGACCAAGTTATAGTTATAGATAGTTTTTATACCTCAAAAACGGAATTAAAAAATTTAAGATCCTACAAGTATACTTTGTGACCTCAGTAAGTCATGTGGGACATCATTCAGTGAGCTCTAGCTGGCTGGCCTGGTTTGATTAGAGGAAATCAGGTGTATAAAATAGTTGGTAAAATAGTTAAAGGTGTACTTATATATGTAAACTGTATGTAAATGATTGGGATGTACATTTTCATTGACCAACTCTTTAAAGGGGTTTAAACATTTAATTTCTGTGACAAGTATAATAGACATTTAAAGAGCTCAGTCAGGAAGGTAAGTGAATTACGGGGGTAATATACATGTATACTGTATAGTAAATGTTCAAAAGTATATTGAAGAAACCAAAGTACATATACTTTAATAGTTCTTATGATTTATTTATTTCTCTTTTTTAATCAAAATTTGATTGATTTTTTAATGTATATATATCTTAATAGTTTTTATTCTTTTTAATTGTTTTTGTTTTTGTTTTTTGGGTTTTTTTTGTTTGTTTTTTTTTTTAACAAAAATAATTTTTTTCCAATTTTGTACTTAAACTTATTTACAGAGTATTTAATAAGTGCAGAAACATCATTTTTAGATAAATTATGATTTTTTAGCTCAAGTGAGCTTTTCTGATCACAATTTGTCCGTTGTCTGTCGTCGTCGTCGTCGTTGTTGTCGTCGTCGTCGTAAACTTTTCACATTTTCATCTTCTTCTCACGAACCACTGGGCAGATTTCAACCAAATTTGGCACAAAGCACCACTAGGTGAAGGGGATTCAAGTTTGTTCAAATGAAGGGCCACACCCTCTTTAAAGGGGAGATAATTGAGAATTATTGAAACTTTGTTGGTATTTTTCAAAAATCTTCTTCTCAAAAACTATTCGGCCTGTAAAGCTTAAACTTTTGTGGAGGCATCCTTAGGAAGTGTAGATTCAAGTTTGTTCAAATCATGGTCCCCGGGGTAGGGAGGGGCCACAAGAGGGGGATCAAGTTTTACATAGGAGTATATAGAGAAAATCTTTAAAAATCTTCTTCTCAAAAACTATTAGGCCTGAAAAGCTCAAATTAAAATGGAAGCATCCAGAGGTAGTGTAGATTCAAGTTTGTTCAAATCATGGTCCCCGGGGGTAGGGAGGGGTCACAAGAGGGGGATCAAGTTTTACATAGGAATATATAAAGAAAATTTTTAAAAATCTTTTTCTCAAAAACTATTAGGCCAGAAAAGCTCAAATTAAAATGGAAGCATCCTCAGGTAGTGTAGATTCAAGTTTGTTCAAATCATAGTCCCTGGGGGTAGGGTGGGGCCACAAGAGGGGGGTCAAGTTTTACACAGGAATATATAGAGAGAATCTTTAAAAATCTTCTCCTCAAAAACTATTAGGCCAGGAAAGCTCAAATTAAAATGGAAGCATCCTCAGGTAGTGTAGATTCAAGTTTGTTCAAATCATGGTTAAATAATAGTGTATTTTCCATGCTGTATTCTTTTATATAAGTATTTTGATATAAAGTTAAATATATTGTTCATGAGAAATATATTAATTGTACTTGTATTTAAAAGCTAATTTTTAATGTAAATCCTGCTGTATTCTATAATTTCTATTTGCCATTTCCCGATTACAGTATTCGGCCTATGCATTTTCTCTCTTTTGAGATTGGTAGATTGCATGATGAAATTTTTTTTTTTAATTATTTCATTGGTTGAAATGCTGTAAGAAAAAGGTAACGGAATAAGCCAAGGCTTGTCGAAACATCAACCTTTTACGGTACATAGAAATACTTACAAATTGTTTAGTGAAAAGCATCGGTAGGAAGTATAGATTTCAGTTTGTACAAAACCTCCCTCCCCTGCACTCACTTCAATACTGAACTCATTTCGGCTTCTACCTAGCAAGTTGCTCAGGTGAGCGATGTGGCCCCTGGGCCTCTTGTTTCTGTTTTCATGTATTTTTGTGATTTGGTTATTAATATATTCATTGTCATGTACTATCATTATCTATGTAATTATTCTAAAATTAAAAAAAAAATGTATTGTTGTTTTTACTTTGTATGTTTACTGGTTTTTGTATTCAAATGTTTAAAAAATGTTTTTCGACTTTTTATTTTACTACTTAACCCAATCATATATATTCTCTCTCCTTCATTTGTCAAAAATATTACTTTTATGGTTCGTTTTTTAAAAAGTTTTTTATTTTGCATGATTACATGCCAATATTCTGACAGATAATAGAGTTTTGTGGTATTATCCATATATGTATAAGTATGCAAGTCTCAATAATCTCTGCTCACACTGCGGTATATGTTGTATCAAACTGATCTATATGTTGTATACGATGGTGACTTGTCGTGTTACAGTAAAACATTTATGTAACATACACAGAGGTCAGGTGAGAAGAATTGTAATTAATATTGTTAATTGACAGACACGTTTTATTGACACATTTATATCTGTCATTTACAATTTAAAAAATAGGCATTTTGATTTTAATGGACATTAAAATTTTATTGTCATATTCTGATGCATATAAAACCAAGAAATTTTGAACAAGGTAATATATGTTTTTTGTCTAATGGACATT
Organism: Anadara kagoshimensis; assembly: GCA_021292105.1. Taxonomy (NCBI): domain Eukaryota; kingdom Metazoa; phylum Mollusca; class Bivalvia; order Arcoida; family Arcidae; genus Anadara; species Anadara kagoshimensis. Next base: position 60,707,034 of record CM037858.1, on the reverse strand, counting down.
AGTATACATTGTTTCTCTTTTATTTTTTTCACTTTTTAATACATTTTGATGCACATTTAAGTTAAGGATGTCATATCATTGATGTATTTATAAGTGAAGAGTTGGAGGGATTTGTCGATGTATGGTTAGTGTGACACGTGATTGATTGATGTATCGGCTGTCATTGTCATCGTTATGATTGCTGAGGCTATATTTAATTAGATTTTAGATATAAGGTCAACAAACTTTTAATACTACCAGGCAGCTTAAAGTGAAGTTATAGAAATTTTTACTTCTTAATAATAGCAAGTCATTGATATCTTGGGATTTAGTAAGTGAGTGAAAAGGTGGTCACTATATTGAGATGTCACAGGTCCATCTGGCTGTGCTATTTTCGAGGATTTTTCTTGTGGACAGCATGACTGCTATGTTTAACGCCTATCAGCAAGTTTGGAGTAGAGTAATAGAGTTTTATGTCTGAGTCAAGATTCTTTCACTTATATGAAGGCAGTCAGTTCTTGGATGGTGGAGGTAACCAGCATGCCCGGAGAATACCACCAACCTACAGCAAGTAAACTGATAAACTGTCTCACACTAGGATCTGTCCTCCTAGACGGTGAGAGGTACAGTGGTCCATAAGTGCACACTTTAGACCACTAAGCTACTTAAAAGCCCTATTACAATAAACATGTACCGGTAATGATGTATTGCCATATCTGTGTATGAGTAAAACACTGTAGAGCTGATAGATAGATATCTATTTAACAAACAAAGATACATATACTATATACATATAAACAGTAAGATAAGCTTGGTTCTAGGGTGGGCTCCCAGGATAAATTCACACAGTATTTGATGTTTAGAAGATCAAGTAGTCCTCAGAAAGTTGTAATCTAATGTTGTAGATAATACATTGTTATTGGTTAGATGTATTGATTGTTGTAATACCAACTAAATCAGTTGGGAACCTTGTCTACGTCCCCTGTAGATATACAAAAAAATCAATTTATTGAACAATTTGTAACAAACATAATTACTTAATGTAATAGTTTCTCAAATATTAAACACACAAAAAGGTTAAAATGATCTCCAAGCTGAAACAAAACATTTTTTTATAATTTTTTTATATTTTTTTCTTTTGACATAGAGTAATTAGGAGACATTACAGCTTGTTATATAATTTGTCCTATAATAACTTTTTTCTGCTTCAGAAATGCAATAGAAATTATGTTCAGAGATAAAAAACAAAAAAAGATTCAAATGTTAGAAAAATTTCTTTATTATTCTCTTGACACAGTAAATACAATGTGTATGTAACATGAATTATTTTCCTTTCATCATTTTGACATTTTGAAAAACATACCACGAATAATTTTTATCACAATTATATCTTTTTGAACAAAATGTCCATGCATGATTCAGGATTTTTTTCGTACAAAATGTTACATGCATCGCATGATTCAGTTCGTATGAGGAATATAAAATTCATATATGGTTAATCACTCTGTTTTATATTAGTAACTATTAGAAAACTATTGATAAACATTCTCTCATACATTTTCTACTTTTTAATATTCTGTTTCACCATCTGTCGCAGGGTTAATACACAAATAAAGGTATTTCTTCTCTCACCTGATTGACATAGATTTTCTATGTGTCATACAATTTGGTCTGTAAAATTATCATTATAATTGTTTTGTTTGGCATGCTTCAAAACTTCAATATTTATTAGGATCTTATTAATTTTCCTGTTTGTAATACTCACTGTAGAATTAATTAGAGGTGGTCTAATTCACTTTATGAATCATGTAAAATTTACAACTCTTGTGTTTTATAAAAATAAATTATCTCACTCAGGTTAGTAATTCTGATGTTGACCTTTGACCTTGTAAGATTTTTTTCGTATTGGTCAGTTGCGGAGGTTGGATTTCAGATGAAGGATTAAAATGAAATTTGTTATGACAGTCTCTGAAGTCATCTCTTAAATTTCGATACTTTTTAGCTCACCTGACCAAAGGTCATGTGAGCTTATGGCATAGCGCAGCGTGTGTATGTGCGTGCGTGTGTGCGTGCGTGTGTGCGTGCGTGCGTGCGTGCGTGTGTGCGTCGTTAACACCTATTTTCGACTTCTCCTCTGAAACTACTGGACAGTTTTTAATGAAACTTTGTCAGAAGTATATATGGGCCGGTGCAATTCAGATTTGTTCGTGGCGTTGCTATGGCTACCATAACTAGGTCAAGGTGACCTAGGGGTGCAAAAATCTTAAAAAATCTTCTTCTCCGAAACCAATGATTGGAGAAAAAATCTGATGTGATATTTGGCTTCTCTAGGGTCTTAAGCCTATAGTTTGTTCATTTTGTGAAATTCAGATAAAAAATAGGTTACGCGTTTTTGCGTTTAATTTTGAAAAAATCGTAAAATAGCTTCAAATTGTTATAACTTGACTATTTGACCAGATAATGACATGGGGTTTTCAGTTTTGACATTTTCTTGTTAGTATCTTCAAAATGAGGTCAAGGTCAATTGTGAAGGTCGTGACCTAATTTTTTTTTACCTCTGATTATAATTATTATCTCGAAAACTATAAACTTTTTGTATAGGCATGTATATTAGAATGTTGTAGGTATTGATACAACGATCATTTTGATGTATAGAAAAAGGTCATGGGTTCAAAGGTCAAGGTCACAGATGTGAAACAATACCGAAATGGTTAATTATCTCGAAAACTATAAACTTTTTGTATAGGCATGTATATTAGAATGTTGTAGGTATTGATACACCGATCATTTTGATGTATAGAAAAAGGTCATGGGTTCAAAGGTCAAGGTCACAGATGTGAAACAATACTAAAATGGTTAATTATCTCGAAAACTATAAACTTTTTGTATAGGCATGTATATTAGAATGTTGTAGGTATTGATACAACGATCATTTTGATGTATAGAAAAAGGTCATGGGTTCAAAGGTCAAGGTCACAGATGCGAAACAATACTGAAATGGTTAATTATCTCAAAAACTATAAACATTTTGTATAGGGATATATATAAGAATGTTGTAGGTATCGATGCAATGATCATTTTGATGTATAGAAAAAGGTCATGGATTCAAAGGTCAAGGTCAAAGATGCAAAACAAAACCAAAATGGTTAATTATCTCGAAAACTATAAACATTTTGTATAGGCATGTATATTAGAATGTTGTAGGTATTGATACAACGATCATTTTGATGTATAGAAAAAGGTCATGGGTTCAAAGGTCAAGGTCACAGATGTGAAACAATACTGAAATGGTTAATTATCTCGAAAACTATAAACTTTTTGTATAGGCATGTATATTAGAATGTTGTAGGTATTGATACAACGATCATTTTGATGTATAGAAAAAGGTCATGGGTTCAAAGGTCAAAGTCACAGATGCGAAACAATACTAAAATGGTTAATTATCTCAAAAACTATAAACTTTTTGGATAGGCATTTATATTAGAATGTTGTAGGTATTGATACATCGATCATTTTGATGTATAGAAAAAGGTCGTGGGTTCAAGGGTCAAGGTCACAGATGCAAAACAATACTGAAATGGTTAATTATCTTGAAAACTATAAACTTTTTGTATAGGCTTGTATATTAGAATGTTGTAGGTATTGATACAACGATCATTTTGATGTATAGAAGAAGGTCATGGGTTCAAGGATCAAGGTCACAGATGCAAAACAATACTGAAATAGTTAATTATCTTGAAAACTATAAACTTTTTGTATAGGCTTGTATATTAGAATGTTGTAGGTATTGATACAACGATCATTTTGATGTATAGAAAAAGGTCATGGGTTTAAAGGTCAAGGTCACTGATGCAAAACAATACCAAAATGGTTAATTATCTTGAAAACTATAAACTTTTTGTATAGGCATGTATATTAGAATGTTGTAGGTATTGATACAATGGTTATCATGATGTAAAGAAAAAAGTCATTGGGGTTTAGTATTTATGTGTTCTTTAAATCTATCAGCTAGCCATTAGTTATCAGGTGAGCATATCAGGCCCATGGGCCTCTTGTTATAATATAAAAATTATTTTCGTAGCAGAATTTTGTTAAAAAAAGGATTTTTGAAAATTGAAGTTGTTTATAAGAGGTTAGTATTTAGTATTCTATCTTTAATGTATTATTAATTTCAGATGGTAGTATTTAAGTACTAGTACATTATGGAGTACTGTATGATTCGTGACTAATTAATAGATTGTTTTGGTTAACATATGTTGACAGTTTCTGGTGTCGTTGATGACAGGAACACTTTACTATTACATTGATCTCTGGGGATCTATCTGGTTACTACATCCTGTATGTTCCTATATGTGGGTGGTAGCTGATCTCTCTTCTCTAAAGGTCTGTGATAGACCATTTGGATCTGCCCCCATGACTAAGTGTTAGAGCATCTGCCTCAATAGCAGAAGGTTGTGGGTTCAAAGCCTTGCTGACTCAAACTTGTCTCAAAGTCCTCGTCAGTTTTGTGATAGACCATTTAGTTTCTGCTTCATTGTTTATATAACTGAATCAGTTGTACAGCATCTGCCTCAAAAATAGAAGGTTGTGGGTTCAAAACCCTGCTGAGTCATACTTCTCTGAATGTCCTCAATGTCAGTTTTGTGATAGAACTGAACATTTAGATAAGTTTCTACTTCATTGTTTATATGACTGAATCAGTGGCTCAATGTTAGAGCATATGACTCAATAGCAAGGTTGTGGGTTTGAACCCTGGTCAAATCACACATAAGATTTCAAAATTTGAGATATTGCTTCTTGGCACTTGGTATTGATTGGTTCACTGGTGTTAGGTAGTATAATGTGACTTGGGGAGTGGTTTTCTTGTCTGTGGTGTAATGACTTGGTGAGCTAGCATCTTATAGTAACTCTGAGTGTATGGTGGTACAACACACGCACACATTTCACACATAAACGAACTTATTGTATAAAGCCTTAGAGATTACCTGCTAATAAACTTTCATCTTTTAGCGACATTTTAACCAACAGACCATAATTGTTTTGGAATTTGAGTGACTGTATGACTGCTGATGTCATTACCATGGTGATATCATCACTAACAATGTTTAATGTTGTAAATTTTTCAGAAATACTTTCTTAATCAAGACTTTCAACCCATGGATCTCTTGTTAAAAACTTTCATGTCTTCAGGACTTCATTCATTCATGGTGTCATTTTAAGTAATAATATTTTGACAAATGTGTCAAAAAACAACTATACTTTATTGGAATATGGTAATTATCTGCAGTTGGGGTTGCCAGCCATATTGATATAAGAATTTTAATTTTCAAAAAATATGTAAATGAGATTTTTCTGATGTTCATTCATGTATTGGTCTGCTAATTTGGTATGCATGACAAGAGTACAAAATAATGGCTTTAGGAAATCATGAGTTGTGGTACATACATACATAGACATGATAAGGTTTATGTGTTAATATGAATGACATTTTTTATGAATTGGATGTTTTAAGAGGACATTAAATTTACGATATACCATAAAATTTAAACTTATCAGTCAGGTTAATACCATTACCTTTTTAACAAAATATCTACCTTAGGAATCACCAAATATGGATGTAAAGAAATAACTATAAAAACACTTAACTTATGAATGAAAGACTGAAATAAAATTGTAGTAGAAATGGATGAAATATTAAGAAAGTCAGGTGGTAAAAAAAATGTTTATAAATGCTGATAGTCGTAAAATCTACCTACAGATATATCTACAGGTGTATATATAGTATATATTATATACCTGTGTTAGAATCATGAAAACCAGGATGTATAGAAAAATTTTACATAAACATAAAATTTTGTCAATAAATTGTGAAGATAAATAAACAAATATGTACATTGTATATATATGACCATATCATAAATTTTTACATGTTTTCATCACTTCCACACAAATTCTTAAGATTTTTGTATTCACTTATTAACAACAATATTATGAAAAATTAACAAGTCGTTAGGATAAATATTAGGTTAGGGTACTTTTTGTCAAATTTTTAATAAATTTGTTTCATTCTCTTTGATATTTTTAAACTAATGAAAACATTTCATTTTCAATTAATTTTAGAATATATTTAAACTGTCACAATTTAAAGTTCTATCAATTTATGTCAATATTCCTTTTTAGACCGAGAAAATTAAGATTGAAATTTTATTGAAAGAAATTTATTTGCACCTGTAGTAAATACAAAGTGACAGAGTTGTACATTACAAATATATTTTTAACTTGTTGAAATTGATTAGCAATCATTTAAAGGTGATCAATTTCACCTGTACAAATCTTTATAAAAAGGTGTGCTTGCTAATACAAAACTATTGAAATTCAACCTGTTTATCATTATATCTGGATCATGTTAAGATTTCAATACATTTCACATTTATATATCAATTACCAACACTGAAATACTGAAAACATGTACTGTATAAAATAAACATGGTTTTGTTTTTTTTTTTTTTTTTTTTTTTTTTTTTTTTGTTGTTTGTTTTTTTTTTTTTGTTTTTTTTTTAAAAATTATGTAAGAGATAGACTAACACTAGTTTCATCATTTAAAAGTAATTACCACACAATTCTGATTCTGTGATGTCTTCAATGCAGATTTAGTAACATCCTTGTCCATTCATCATGTAATTATAAATCAGCTAATACATTAAATTTAACATTGATTCCTAAATTACCTTACCAAAACATTCTGTTTAATTATGAGTCTGTATTTACAATATTTTAGCCATTTTCTGTCAATTATACTACATTATTCATCTTTGGATAAATGATTTGGTGATATCAAGATGTCTTTTACATAATCAGGAATATTTTTTTCAATTCTGTGGTAAAGGGTTATGATGGATGTATTTGATAGAATTATTGACAGAGTAATATTTCATTTTTGTTCGTTCTTTAGAGTTCTTGTAAGATCTCGATTATTTTAACATTATATAAATATTGACGATTCGGAATAAAAAAGATGGACTTGTCATCGATGAGAAATGGTCAGGTGTTTTTGTACGGCACTCAGACATTAGCCTTTACTCCCAGAGTACCGATATCCCTGTAAAATATTACTCAATAGTTTTCAATTATTTCTGCTTGTTATCACTGTGGGTAAATTTTGATGCATTATTGTTTTGACAGCTCTGTGATCAATTTCTTCATAATGTTGTACAATTAATGGATATTGTAGTATAAAAGGGAATTTGATTTGGAGCATAATATCATACAGTATTTCTGAGCTGATTGTGATCCTGTCTCTACAGCTGGCTACAAAAGAAAGATAAATCTTGTATGTTAAAAAATCCAAATCAAACGTTGCATTATTATTTAACACTCCAAAACACTCATCTTCCACCTCCTAAATCCTGTGAGTCTTTATTAGTAATTTGTCAATCAGAATGCTTACCCAGTTTCTTTTTCAGAAAAAATGTGTTCTTGAAAGAGAATATATTATTATGTCCCCAAAACAAAGTTGGAGACATATTGTGTTTTCTCCATTTCTTCCATCAACATTTTGTTTGCCACTTTTCTCTTTTTAACAGATATTTATGAAACTTAAGGAACAGTATGTCAGTGAAGTAGATGTGTCATTGGCTATTCCTATTTTGATCATGCACATGGTTGGGGATTTCCCAGTTGGGGTTTGTTTGGTTGGACACTTTTAAAATGCATCCCGTTTCAGTTATAACTTGTCCAACTGTCAAACTTTAACATCTATTCTATATCTTGTGTTACCATGTGTTGATGTATATTTTAGTCTTATTTTGGACATTTGATGTGTATTTCAGATACCTCAGACAAAACAAATCAGCAGGATCACCAAGCGGGTATGTCCAATCTTCAGCACCAATAGCTGTACAAGCACAGGCCTACCTGGAGTGGAACAACAGTCCAAAGAAAGTCAACCAGGTAACTACATACTTACTGAAAATATTGTAAACTATGACCATCTTGGGTTGGCAACTGTATTATGGTAGGCAAACACCATGGTTATGTTGAGTTCCCAGCTGTATTTTGGAAGGCAAACTTCATGGCCATCTTGGGTTGCTAACCATATTCTGGTAGGCAAACATTCTACAATACTTTGAAAGGTGAATACCTATGACTACCATTATTGGTTTATGTCTTGTTTGGCATGCTCCAAGTAGACCAATCACTTTATATAAACATATACATACATACCGGTATTCTGTTTTGTAATTGTTTATGTTGCCATTTTATCACTGAGCATACAAAGAGCTGTTGAATTCTTCATTTTGTCAAATTGAGTACAATAAATTATAAAGTAAAGGAAAAGAAGAAAAAAGGTGTTGAAAAAATGTATATGATATGTTAGTTCTGAAAGTTCAAATCTGTCATTTTCAAATTACATGTGAATTCTCCCAGACAGCACCTCATGAGGGTCTGCTTGATGGATTTAAAAGAAAAGTTTGTTATAAAAGCTAGCTCACATTAAGTGAAGCATGGCTCTTAATTAAATAATTCACTAATCTAATTATCCACACTATTGGTCAAACATTGTCTTGTTATCTCAGAGTGCGTTCATTTGTGTCATAAATTTAATCCAGTGCAGGATGTGGAATTTTTTATTGTCTTGTCAGAAGAAAAAACAATTATTTCTCATCTGTCATCAGCTAATAAGTTTGATATTTTATTGTTTAATTCAATCTTGTTTGCTTTGTGCAATGATACAAATATAATATGAACATTAAGATATTTGGATTGTTTAAAATCTGTCATACAAGAACTAACGAGAGGTAAATACAGCCATTTTACGATTATCGCCGCGTAATTGATTGTCATGTATTTCTACACATAATTAATGTCTTGTACCGAGGAAGGGAGATGGTGTTCTTGTGGTACAGAAATCTGAGAGGTCATAATTTTTAAGGAAATTTCCACATTGGAATTAAAAAGAATTATAAATATTTTCTTTAAAACTGTCATGAAATTAAGAAATTATTTAAGTGAAGACTTTTATTAAGTTGTATTTAGGAACCAGTAACATGTAATTTATTTGACTTTTACGGAGAATCACAGACGACATATACAAGTATGGTGTGGTGTACATTTATGTAATTATTCTGTTATGATAACATGTATTTACGAATCGCGAGCTTTGTAAGTTCATGTTACAAAACGCGGGAGTGTGTTTATTAACTTGCACTAAGAAGGAATTTTTTTTAGATTTTAATATATACTTATTTCAACAAAACATAAAATACATTGCTGTTTGAAGTTTCTTTTTATAAACTTTAATAAACATTTTGCGCACTATCATTAAATTCACAACCTAAAGTATAATTTTTTGTTAAATACATGTTTATTATAAATAAAAATATATACCATTTGCAACATGAAAAAAGACATCTTACAAACAAATTATTTACGTAATCACGCCCACATTAAAGCTAGATTTTGTATGAAGGAACATCTGATGTCATTTTAACACCTTCCTTCAAAGCTTTTTTGTCGACAGTTGTGCAGTTTTTGACAAAACATTTCAAATTATTTTGGATGACTATGTAGACGCCTTGTTATATAATAGTAGTTGAAGTTTTCATATACATGGTAGAAGTTTTGTTCAGTTTTAGGGTGCCATGCATTATTAGACAATACAGGTCTTAAATTTGGTCTTGGGTTTCTAAATTGTAAAGTGTCACTGGTAAAATAAGTGGTCTTGCATTGCTATTCAGTACTTGGACATTTAGACAACCTTGTGGGTGTGTGAATACAATGTGCATTAAAATTTTGATGCACTTTACATTGTAAAAACCTTCCAAGATTGTTAAGTTTGTTCTAACTTTTACAGAGGTGGACAGTTTAATATGATAGAGGAAACCAGAATTAATTTTAAACTATCAAAATCTGGGAATAATAAAACTACCGGTAAACAAAAAGTTATTGTAACTAAGCATAAGTATAAGGTTTTCAGGAACTAACATACTCCATCCATGTTTAGGAATGGAATCATAGCAACTTTGACATACTCAATATTAACCAACCACTACCTGACTCGGACTTGAAAATAGGTATTTACCGGTAGCGTACTTTTACCAACAACTAACTAAATGAAATGTGCTTCATTCACTACTTTATCATTGTACATATTAAGTTCACTGAATACGACACCATCATAACTGACTAAATGACCATATTTGCTTCATTGAAGACTTTGCCAGCACTGTTTAAATGAACATCTTCAATACAACCAGAGATGGTGAGATTCAGAGAAGACATAGAAACTGTTATCCTATTTTTATTCCTAAGATTATTCACTCTCTCTATATCTACTTTGAATTGATATTTTATTACTTTTACTCTATTAATTAAGACAGTACATCTTGTTATTATTCAGAGTCTTACACCAGTTTTTATTCAGAGTTTTACACCAGTATAGATTTCCGATGATGATTACCATATCAAAAGTTCTGTTTCATCAGATGTCATTGTATATGAACATTGATTTTAGCACTAAAAAGGATTTTCTAAGGACATTTTGACATGTTTAACATGCATTACTAATCTACAACAATGGCTGTCCACCCCAATGCCTGATGGGTAATCTCACATGACCTACTCTTGACCATACATAGGGATCAAAGTATTGAAACAAAAGTTTTCTTAACACAAAGCATAATCATGTTTTCTTGTTTAAATCTTTCAAAATTGTGAGTAAAGTAATGAAAGGTCATCAGAGGTCATCTAGTAATCAGCTGGACATTGGAGTTGGTCATTGTTTTGTCTGACATCCACTTTACTCTGTGTCAAGCTGCCGATAGACTGTTTGATGCATTAACTTCCATTCATCAGCTTGATATGATGTTGTTACTATTGTTCTTAAGTGTGTTCTCATCAAGGGGATAAAATTCGATAAATATCAAATAATTAGGTTTTTTTTCTCCATGTACAGTAACCGTGATCCTATTACACTGTTTGTTGACACAGCAGATAATTCACTCATTTCCTATGTCATTTTCATCAATTTTCACAAAAAGTTACCCTGTTACTCAAACCATTCTATTTCCATATTTCCTATTATATTTTTTGTCAATTTTATGAAAAGAGTCTTAGTATCCTAGGAAACGTTAAAACAGAATTGTATTATTTATTGTTCTGAATGTGTCATTCTAAATAAAGACCAATGTACCGTATTTAAACCCTATTCTATTTATATTGACATAAAAACAATACCAGGGCAAGTCAGCCAATATCGGTGATTGGAAATTGGCCATTAGGCTCCCTTCAGTATACACATTTAATATACAAAACCTATAAAAAATTGAGTTGAACAATTAGAAATAATTAAGAAACTGTCATGATAATTATTACTTTCCCTTCAAACATGTTATCGCATTCAAGTTAAACAAATGCTTTAAATAATACATTTGAGTTAGTTACGATCTCTATCTGATTAATGATTGATTATTTGCACTCTGTTTGTATCTCTGCTTCTGTACAGAGTTTTATTTTAGTTTTTCAATTTACACTTATACGCCAGGCCCCAAAAATGTCACCCAAGTCAGGTTCTAAGCTATTTAAATAAGGCGGTCCAAAAGAAACTGAAATTCAATAGATTTAAATTGATAGTTGACCACATCCTGGTTTATGGACAGTAAATTGATTTAAAGCCTTTAGGGCAGTTTTAAGAATTGACTCGGGTACTTCAAATTCTAAATTTTCATTTTTACACTGACACACAGAATCAAAGTACTGATGGTGTAGATTTCCACTTAACTGATTGCCTTTTTGGAGGTGCATGTTTATTTCATTCATTTTACTTGAAACACAATATTGGAGTTAAAATATGACATAACACAGAAGTTAGAAAATTAGGTCAGATATGAATTGTAAGTTTCCATATGCATAAAATGTATGTACTCCCCAATATGAGATGCTACACAAATCAATATGTATATCTTGATTGCACGGTGGGTCAATGATGTTAAAAAATAGATTTAAAACAAATATAGACATTTTAAGGGCTTTTGAACTTCCAATTTTTTATATGTGCACCTTTATTTCCTTTGACAAAAAATGATTATCGCATAAAATAGTAATATACATGTAGGATTGACTTCATATGTAGATGCCTACATGTCAAAGATTCTACTAATAATTACATGTGTGTTTGACTTGCGTGTTTTCCGGCATCCTTTGTGTTGGGGCTTTTGATATTTTAACACACACACGCACATGCACACACACACCGTCTATAAATAACCTTGTTGGACTATTAGTCAGCTATTGACAATAGATATATCCAGACATTCTGTACAGTTTTCTCAGGATATCTGATAACTGACTGTCTCATTAAAAAACTATGACATTAAACATTATTATTCTACTCAAATCGCCGCGGTAGCTCAGTTGTTAGAGTGCTCTCTCCATAAGTGGGAGGTATTGGATTCCAAACCCATGAGTAATGGGTAATGGGTGCTCTTTCGCCAAGCACTCAGCATTTACGAAATAAAAGTCATGTTTATTTGTGATAGGAACTTAGGCCCTATGTCACAGTAGACGTGGCATCAGAGGCGTAGCCATAAAAGAATGAATGTGCAAGTCTGATGGCAAAGACGCCTTCACTCTAGGTGGAAGGGGTTGGAGAAATTTTTGAAAATATGGAGCCAATATCTGAATTCTTATAGGGCCTCGATTTTATTCATCTTTAGAAGCTAGAAACTGAAATTGTTACCAAAAGCTGAGGATGTCATTAAAAGTTTTCAGTTAAGGCTTCCATCCCTCATATCTGCAGTAGTAATTTCACCTGGGTCTGGGTATTTGGGTTCACATGCATTTGAGGAAAAATGTTCACCTATGAACTGATTGGCTTATCGCTACTAGACTAAGAGTGAGACGAAATTTGTGGCTATGTTTTTGATTTGAAAAATATCTTTGTGAATAATTTATTCTTTAAATGATTGAAAGAAAAAAATAATAACCCACTGTTTGTAACTTTCGCAATATAATTATTTTGTTTGTCATTTGTACCAAATGACTGATTGGATTAATGTTTTTAAAACATATTTTTAAAATATCATGTGCAAGCACAGGATTATTTGCTAATATGCACGCTACCCCACTGGACATGATAAAGAACCCTGCGTAATAATGCCATCAGTGCAACATACAGACAAGATTTATACACCTTTGTCTACAGCTGCCGATGTCTAGATATAAGCGGCAATTATAATTGTAAAAACAATAAAATGTTGCTAATGTGACCATTTGTATACAGACCACCTGTCTTTTAAGACCACTGTTTTATGGGCAATTGCTTTATATTTCAACCAAAAAGAACATCTGTATATAAGCCAATTGTCTAAAAAAAAGTCCCAGATGTCGTTTTTATATGTAGGTTTGAATGTCTGTTAGCTTTACATTTGTTTTGAAAGTTGTGTTACATATTGAATAAATACCATTTCTAAAAAAATTAAATCTGAAATCCACTTTAAAGTGTTACCTGTGTAACAGTAAAATATATCAATGGTCAACTTTAAATGTTTATTTAAATCCTAGTTAGGAGAGATGTATTGTCATCAAATGACCACTGAAGGTAAAGGGTTAAATGTAGCATGAAATTGATTTTTACACGCCCCTTTTTCAGAGTTGGGGCCTGTCGTATAAGTGTTTAAATAATTTAAACATTAGATTTACTATTTGGGTATCATTAGTGGTTTGTACCTAACTCCCAAAAGCGTGTTTTTAAAAAAGTTTTATGAATTAATAATGCATACAAACATTCAGATGATCTTTTGTGAGTTAAACGTCAGAAACGCTATAATATCGCTGATGTTTTGAATCGTTGTCGATCACTGCACTTACTGTCAGTCAATCCCGATTGTTTCCTAATGTTGGCCGACAAATACATATTTATTGGTGTACAAGTTTTATGTAGGGATACACTGGATCATTGATTATCGTAGTCATACTCGTCCTCATTGTAACAGTTACACGGAGCGACGACCGTATCCGTATGTAGAAGCCTGTTGCTCTCTCTAATACGATAGAAATGTACTTATATAGACTATCAATATGAATACTACAAAGGATTTAATAGCAGCACAACAGGTAAGGCTTCTTTAAAAGTTGATTGACTTCTAAATTCTAATTCAACAATTTTTTTGGAAATAATTGTTATTGAATCATTTTAGATATTTTTTCAATAAAAATGTCATTTATTTTATGAAAAGTGTAAATTGAGTTTTATAAAAAAAATTGAAAAGTTTTGAAAAAAAATATATATGTTTAAAAAGCAGGTAATTTAAGTGTTATTTACTGAAAGTTAAAATGTTAAACTTTTTTGAAATGCTTTTATTTAGAAATGGTCTAAAATTGATACATACATAAAAGTATTAAAACTTAATTTAACTAGGGAAAGAGATTTTCAGTAGTTTTTGTAAAAATCAACAACTTTTTTAGGGGAAAGTGATTTTTTTGTCAAGTTTATATATGAAGTGCTCGCATTATGATTATTTTATTGTATAAGAAATCAGTTGTTATTGTCAGACAGCAGACATTTGTTCAGATGGACATTTACATCAACTCTCTGTCAATATCCTCAACCCTCACTTCACATATACAGACATAGAATTACCCCGGATCACAGCATAAGTGGCAACATGCCCAAATTAGTTTGTTAAAGGAAATCAGTGTTCATTTACAAAAAAAAAAACCATGTTCAATAAATGATTTCTTTTTATAGCAATGTGAATTTCTAAAAAAATAATTTTTAAAAATATATATATATATGTTAAACTAGTAGAACTTTCCTTGTCCTAAAATGTCCAAAAAATTCCAATCTAAACTGAAGTTTGTATCAAAGGGGGAAACTGTGGATATTTAACCAGAACTGAGCCTTTGCTTACAGTAACCATATAACAACCTAATGAAGAGGTGGTCCTTATATAGAGGTTGCGTTCAAGGTATATATATTTTACTCTGTATTTACATGTATATATCTATGATATATATTAGATTATATATGTATATATACTAGCTTTATGCTATACATGATTTGCCTTTAGGCAATGAACAGTAAAAGTGTCATTGGTTAAAAACTTTTTAAAGAAAATAAATTGTCCAGATGCACAAAGTTTACTTTGACAGTCAGTTATAATTTGTGGAAGCCAGCTGTTGGTTGTGTATCTTTAGTCACCACTGTATGCACATTGAAATGACCACAAGTCAGGTCATATGGTCATAGGAATTTTATTACCTTGTAAACTGCCCACAACACCTGAGGATCATCATACAGAGGGTTTTAGTGGACTTTGGTCAGTTTATGGATATAAATTTTGAGGTAATTAAGTGACCATTACAAATAAGTTTACACCTCACCTGGTCATTACTCCTAGCTATGGACAGTGGTCACTGCGGTATGTATTAAATGCTATTAGTTATCTTTGGTTATATTAGTTTTAGTATTTTTTCCAATACATCTTTAACTTGATTGGGTGACAAAAATACAGGGTCGGGCGACTCGGGCCAGACCAACAAGGGTTTGTTTTATATGGTCAGTACTCTGAGTGATGTGATAGATTCTGTATGTATTTATTTGTATGTGTAAAATACGATAAATAATAATTCATATTGATATTCCGAGCGATTGACTGGACTGGTATGTATTGATTTTGGGTTTTTCCCAATGCTATACATAGTACATCTGTAGGTCCTATATCTATTGTTACCGGTATATATATTTTTATTATTCTGAAAATGTTTCAGGGTGATTTTTTACCGTTATGTATTTCACACCTGTGAAGGTTTCTTGCTCATTAGTGCCAATTCCCATATTTTCAGGGTTTTTTGTTTTTGATTTATTTAATTTGAGTTTTATGATATACTTAGTATGTAAATGAGCTGTGTTAATTTACACAAGTTTGGATGTGACAGGGTCACTGAATTCTTATCTAAAATGCACACAGATGAGAACAGGTGCTTGCAATTAAAAAGAGTGAGCACTATGTTATATGACCATAAGCACTGCTTAGCAGTGATATTTTTCTGTTCTGAGACATGGATCCAGAAACCAGGGATATATCTCCAATAACAAATCATAATGATAAAACAATTGTTTGAGAGACAACCATTCATGTATTAACATTTGTTATACATCAGTTTTACTATAACTAAGTCATATATCATAAAAACATTATTAATTTTGATATTGGTATGTCGATTGTTATCACAGCCTCCATAAAGACATTAAACTGTATACCACACAAATATACAGACTCATCATTCTCTCCAGGATTACAATATAATTTATATATATAAATTAACTAATTGCTTAAAAATAAATTTAAATCAAATGTTAATGTCTGTTTAATTTTACAGGTGTCCTTAATTTTTTTTCTTTCAACATATTTTTACCTGTCTTAATTAGCAATCAAACCACAAGAGGTATGAAGCATGTCTTGTAAAATTATGTTATAACACATGTATTATCAAATTTGTTCCCTTAAAGTTATATAAACTTAGTTATCTCTGTCCACGATTGATATTCATGTACAACACGCTAAAATCATATAAATTATTACTATAAAAAGTTCCAGATTAAAAAAGTGTGGTTACAATGGTTCAAGATTGAAAGTTATAGCCATTTTATGTGCTATAATAAGCATATAGAAGAAGGTGTGCAGCAAGGTAACTGGTTATGCAGTGTCTTTTTTGTTGCATATTTGATGCATTGGACTTAATAAAGATTTTGCAATAAAGAATTATGATTAAAACAACATTATGCTTACAAAGCAGATTAATGATAGGTTACCTGTCACTTCTAATGAGAGAGTAGCCAACTAAATGAAAGGTTTTATAAAATGTTCAGGTGTTCCGCTTATATGTTTTGCATAAAAAATGATTGAATAGAACAGGTTATTGTTGGCCCATAATTTTCCTTGTGACATGATTCCCTATATTTTACCACAAATCTACAGCCATGAAACATGGAGAATTATTACTTCATCCATGACATTCTTTACCACACAGGTCGACATTTCTTCAACCTTTGCTCTGCTTTCACATTTTTCTAGTTAAAAAAAATTAAACTGCAGTCCAGTCAGATTAGGCCTTGATTATATAATTTCATAATTTGATGAAAAATCAGGACATGATTTTGAAAAAAAGATAATTTGGGATTTGGCTTTACAAAATGTTTGACCTCACAAGAAGGACCAGTGGGAAGTCTTTGAATGTCTAATTTTATTTTTTACTTCTTTGTTATTAGGTTAAATTGTCATGATTGCTGTATTGTGTGTGTATTGTTTGTAGATCAATCTAACCATTAGCTCAGTGGGGGTGACAAGAGAGTACAACCTCTGTTAATAACTTCTAATATCGTTGATAGTTTACCTTCCCCAATATCAGTAAGCCTATAGAAACATTTAATGTCAATTTTTCAGATTTTTCTACAGATTTGATTTACACTCTAGATATTCCCTTGTTGGTTGACTTGCTTCACCAAAAGCATACTGACTAGCCTTCCTGGCATACTGACTAGCCTTCCTGGCATACTGACTAGTTTTCAGTATACTGACCACTCTTTACCAAGTCCATACAAACTAGCTTTCAAGACATGCTGACTGGCTTTCAACAAGCATATACTATCTTTCATCAAATACATACTGACTAGCTTTTTTGACACACTGACAAGCTTTCATCAAAAGCCTACTGACATGCTTTCAATGACTACATGTAGCTTTAACAACTGCTTTTTTTTAAAATAAACTACAACAAAAGAACCATGAAGTTAGAACTGTGTACAATTTTAAAGTTCAGTTTATCTAGATATATACACGTTCAATGAATTATTTATCTACCAATATTATTGATTTGCATTTATTTTTACATTAATTGACACTATCGAAAAATATATAGTAAGGACCTCATCTTTCAATCATTTTCCGTTAACTTTCTCTATTACAATTACAATAAAAATAGTTAGACAATATGATTGGTTGTAATGTTATATGGTACTTTATGTAGGAGCTTAGTCAGTAGGATAATACCTAGTAACACTCAATATCAAAACATAATTCAATTAAACTGTTAGTACTAAGAATTTTATCAGGGATGAATTGCCTCTCAAAGTGTGACCAGTTACCTAATATTGACTTTAGGACATCGTTGAGTGCTAGGTAACGGTTCTAATAACCCTGGAGTGGTTTTACTGTAAGGTATGGGCCGGGAACAGGTGGTCCGGTAGTAACACTTAACTCATATAAAACTTTATTACTCTATGATCTAACAAGTAGTGTTTACATAATAAAGATTTGCAGGCTTAGAAACAAGATTTTTCTGTTGACATAAAAGAGAATTTGCAGACTTAGGAACAAGAATTGTGCATATATTACAATAGTTAGCAGATGTATTGTCTCTCAGATATAAAATCTAGGATTATTTCTTAGTAAATATGATTAAATGATTGTAGTTCTCTACATGAAAAGGGAAAGTTGTTTAACATGTGATTAGCATATAGATAATGTCCTTTGTAACTTATCTCACCTCCTTGTTTTGTCTGCTGGACAAATGATTATGATAGGTGTTGAAACATCAAAGAGGAAATAAAGACAGGTCCCCTGAGGGAAAACAATAACTTGGTACCCATTCCTCAGTGAGGAAATAAAGACAGGTCCCCTGAGGGTAACAATAATTTGGTGCCCATTCTACAAGAGCATGTTTGATAATACCAACATTGTTGAGCTTATCAACACTTATGAATGACTGCTTCTGGATGGCCGTCCAATCAGATGATGTTCTGAATGGTCAAGCTGGACATTGAGATATTATTATGTGATGTATATAGTGTTATAGTCTAAGGTCAACTAGCCCACAGTGGACATTACAATAAGTCTATAGTTGTGGACATTAGCCAGCTATTTTGGATTTAGAATTTCCTGAAGTTGTGAACATTATCCTAGATAACTAAATGTAGAGCCGTCTAGATGTTGGTATTTGATAGTAGTTTTAATATAACAGTGTATTGATTGAGAGGAAATAGGAAGTTTTTGATAGGTGTCGAGCCTTATCTCGTAATTACCGTGCTTATAGATTATGACCAGTTCTGAAGAGTAGATCTTGGCATTTAAATAAATTTTGAGAGATAAAACATAAAAAGATGATGGAGTATGGATATATAGTCATTTAGATCATACTTGATATATGTTTGGTGCCGAAACATTTTATATCAAGATACGATCAGAAGATGCTGGTAAACGGTAATTGTACAATTTCAGTCATTGAACTTTTTTAAACAAAAATTGTCTTTTAATCTTTGTATGAAATCTTGTTCATATTAAATGATAAGATTAATATATACCACTATATTGAAACAAGTTTGTGGGTTTATATAATGATTAAAATGATGGTGATTCATAATTCTGTATTACAAAGCTAGGAGGTGTAATTTATCGGAAAATATGATTTATCAGTTTTAAAATTTTAAAAATACATTAAGCATTAATGGGAAAATCTTTAGAGTTTGTTGAATCAAATCACAGGTATGATATATTAATAATCCATATTTTCAATATTACTTATTAATTTTTCCAATTAACAAGTGTAGAAAAGTAATAATGTTATTATGAATACTTTGTACACTTTATGTATGGCATCATTCTTTGCATTCTAATAAGACAGTAAATCAAAATTATTTTTGATTTTTTTTATGGCATTTACCACAATGAGATTATGAATACTTGTACTACTTAAAGTTTAGCTTAATCTTTTGAATTCTAATAAGATGGTACTCTTTTTTCTTAATTTTTATGACATACCACATGTAAAATTACTGCATGTGTTTAAAATCTTTTAATAACGGCTATAAGTTAAAAATGCTACTACAACAGGTAAAATATAAAATTTGTTTCAGCAGCGTCCCTAGAGCTCTCTAACATTGTTGCAGTAGGGTCAGGTAGTATAAATCTGATCATGGAGCCCTAAATTCACTATGACTCTTGGTTGTTTGATATAGAGTCAGTTAGTAATTAATTTCAATAAAATAAATGAATAAGTAAAAAAACTATTAATTAAACTTATGCAACCAACCCAAACGGTGACCGTTTTTCAGGTATCAGATTTACTGGATTTTCAGGATACAATTTTAACATGTATATATATATATATATATATATATATTCATTTGATATTTAGTGTAAAAAGACAACTGTTTTTATATTTTAGGTGCTAGCTACACGACAAGTATCTGGACAAAGTGATAACAACCGAGTATCCTCACCAGAAATGATGAATATAGATCCCTCCATCGGTCATCATCCGGCCAATCAGCTGTAACCTACCCTGTTGGTCATCCGCTGGTCATCAAGTTATCTATGATGGACAATACATATGCAATATGTTGGACCTTCTATGGACAATATCAGCGTCCAGCTACACACTATGCAATACAGGGACCAAATTATTATACACAAGTGAACCCACAACATCAATATGTAAATCACAGTGTTCCCCACAGCATCAGCCGCCCCCCCACCCCCACAGTTGACACGAGTATCCTCACCCCCATCACAGTCACCGACGTCTACCTCAGTAACAGCCTCATTCTTTGCTCGGTAAGTATTGTTATATTTAGATATGATGCAATATAGTCTCTAAGTCTCTAAGCCACTGTGACTAGCTTGATGTTTACATTTTTATACAAAAAATGGTACAAAACAATAAAAAAACTGTAATACTGCTACTGCAGAGAGGGAAAAATGAAATCTGTTATTTTTGTGATCTAGATTAAAAATTTCACTTGTGAAAGACTTAAAGGCCACATTGCAATTTAGCAATGTTTTAAAAAAAGTTTCAAAAGTTGTGGATTAATGCAACTTAATTGAAGATGAAATCTTACAGTTTAAAAGCGGTAATGTTTGTTAAGTAAAAAACATAGCTTCATTTATGTATAAAGACATGGTCATGATGTATCAGAGATTTGCATGTGCCCAGTTTATATTGATGTCACAGGTCGTATGTCAAATGCATTTTGGTTACAAATGGAGTTTGTTTTTTACATTGAAAATACAAGATTGCATGCAGCAACTCTGATGTTTGATGGTTGTTGGTTGAGAGTAAAGTGCTTACCAAGGTTTTACCATACTCTTTACTGGTGTCAGTCAATAAATAAATTGTTGTTAACTATTGGGAGCACTTTTAGTGAGGTTGCCATTGATTCCAACATTAAGTGTTCTTTTTACTTATGCTAATTCACTCATTCACATAGTCGCACACAAACTTGATACTTTTTATTTCATTTTGTTCGAAATTCAAAATAAGAATTTGCATTTTAATAAGCCAAATTAATTTTGTCATTTGACATGAGGTCACTATATTTGTTTGTCCTAGACACCCACTAAACATAAATTACTGGTAAAGATCATTTTAAGATAGCTGTTTTTAATTTTAAAGTAGAATACAGTGGGTTATAATAATATTTACACAAATCCACTAAAAGACATATTATTTTTTCATTTAGATAAGGTATTATGGATATAGATAATGGATTCATTTTAACCAATACCTGGCAATATTTTTATTTAATTTCAACAAGCACCTGTCCATCCATATATATACGCATTAAAACTTATACCACCGTTATAAAATTAAAATTCTTATCATAATTTTGTTGAAAAGATGATCACCTGAATTAATTAAGGGTTGATCTGCCATGATGAATCATGTTTGTCAATCAGCGTGGAGATATCTCTGAGATATCTCGGAGGTAATAGATTTGTATCAGATATCCCTGATGATATCCTGACAGGTAGACAAAATCCTGGTGAATCTGTCCCATCCTGATAATTACGGACAAATCAATTGTCTGATTGGTCGACCAGATAGTTACGGTTATTGGTCATGTGACAGGTGTCGATATTGTCATCTAACTTACTGCCTGTTATCTGTAATTGATAATTCTGTAATTTGATATTTCTGGCATAAAACAAAAGCACAAAAAATAACAAATGTTCAAATTCTCTTGCGTTTTCAGATACCAACTGGCAAACAGATGATTTATCTGATGACAATAAATTATGTGTTGAAATAAAATTTTAAAAACCTACACAATTATTAATGGAGAAAAATAAATTCAATTTTTTCACTCCTGTTTATCAATATGAATGTAACTAGGGTGGAAATGCTTTGTAAAGTATTGATACATATTGGTAAATCAGATAGCCAAGTTTGTTCAATTCTATCCTGGAGACTATAAGCTCATTGTCCCGGAGACTATAAGCTCATCACATCAATGCTTTCCTTCCTATTCTTTGTTCTCCCACCAATCTCCTCGTTTTAAGGTTTCCAGTTTTGGGAATATTGGATGTATCAGTTTAGTTTACTGGTACATGATACTGTTGTTTTGTCAATGTCATAGTGAGCTAGCACATATTTTAGTTTGCATGTATCACTGTTATAACAGTAAATAGTGTGCTATCGCTGATCTTATCATCAGAGATATTATCTTGGACAGTAAAATGATGGGTACATTTAAATTAATTTTCACTTCAGTGTCTTCTACTTATGTTAATTCTGGAGACAGGGAACTTTGTGGCTTAAATTAATTATGTTGGAACTCGAAGGATATTTAATACCAAAAAACAACTTTGGTTGGTCACACTTATCAAAACTTTACCGGTGAACTTTTAGTTAGGCTAGTGATTAGTAAAATGTACTCTTTAAACTTTTTGTTGGTAATTTATTCCAATATCATTTTAAAATACCATTATTTATTTATGCAAAATTTTTAAATTTTGTTTATTTAAAAAATGTGTTCATTCTAAAATAAGATTATACTGTTGTAATTTATGGTATCTTGGGACTAAAAAACTGATACTTAGTACTTGTGGTAAAGTGTCAGTCGGGATTTACTGAATTACCTCGTCAATATTTTGATTGGCTGGGGGGTGGGGGTGTTAATAGTCTTACTGAATTATCCCTACAATAGTTTTAATCTTTAGTAAAACACTTATGTGAATTAATCTGTTTTGAAGGTCCCTAAAGATGCTCCCTTGTAGGGTACTTGTCTATACTTCAGATTTATTCTGTCATGTCTTTTATTTTAATTTGGTAAAATGCCGGATTAATAGCCTACAGTTATTTTTTGACTTTATAATTGGAGAGCAAGCACATTTTACTTAAACTTAATATGTACCACTCCAGAATAAATTAGTAGTGATTTTTTCTTCCAATTATCCGTGAAGCACCTTGTATTGTTTATTATACAACATTGTGTCTGGAATCTTAATTTATTTTCTTTGTAAAAATGTAGTTTTGTTTCAATTTGTGTGATTTCATTAACATAATTTTAGCATTTAAATTGGATTTGAAAAATAATCTTTTGAAGTTTAAGGGTGTACTTCGGTCACTGTTGTTGTGGCAGTAGTTTCCCACCATAAGAGTTCACCTTGTAACAGTCATTTTAATTAGCATTCCTAATGTCTCCTAATCTAATTTTCAAAGGAAAAATAGAGAGAAAAAAAAATGAATAAATATATTCAGTTTCATTAAAATGGGTGAGTTGATACATTTGAATCCATCATTTAGAGAAATTGTTTCTCAATACAGTTCATTAGTTATTTATGGCGAAATAAGCTGGTCAACTTCAATAAATCATATTTTCAGATTACTTGTTGACAGTGGAAGTTTTAGCGATATGATTAACTCAAAATCTGGTAAAAATGAGACAAGTAATGGAATTAATGAGATGTGATTTTAGTTCAAATAAGTGTAAATAAATGATAAAATATGTATCGGATAATGTGGTGTGTATCTGCAGCCACTTTAACTTACTGGCCATCGCAGTATGATTATGTCCCTCAGTCGTTAATCGGGGAATCGTTAATCGGGAAATCGGCTAACTGATTGGCGGTATTGATGTTTGTCAATGACACGTTAAAATAAATCACAGAGTAGGAAACAGAGGCCATTAAGACTTATTATAATTTACCGGGCAGGCAGGCAAGCCGCGGTGATTTCTGGATAGGGTTATAGTAATATAAATATTGTTACTCTGTGATTAGGAATAAGCAGTCACACAAGCGTGACATTACAATTTTTTGTAAAGTTGCATGCTAATTGTGAGCAGTATAATGAGGGGACTGTATGATTCATTTTTTGTTGTTGTTCGTTAAATGATGAAGAATACTTTGTATGGAAACGTTTTTCATCTTTATGATTTTGCAAAAAATAAAAGCAGAAAATTATAGAAATTTGATAGCAATATTTGATTATTAAAGCACAATCAGATGCATTGTGATTCCTTCTGAAACAACAGGCCTGATCAGGTTGGCTCAGGATACTTCAGTCTCTTATTTCAGCCCTGTTTAGTTTGAATTAAATTCACACAACCTAGGCTATTATAAAAACCCATAACCTCTGTATCATGAAGCTGGAAACTTAACCACTCAGCCAATAAATTCCTCATTAATCTGGTGAAAAAGTTGGCAATAAAGGTATAGCGGAAATGTTATCAAAATTGTTTTTCATGAGTCTGTCTGGAATGCAGTTCAGACAAATCTGTCATTGTACTTATATGTGGTATATTTGTTTAACTGACCAAATTAACCTGAAAATGGACTTAGATGAAATATGTCATCTTTAATGTTACAGATTATTTAGTATATGACATGTATTAGTTCAGATTAGTCTAGTCCTCGGTCACTTTGCAGGTCGGTCCAGTACTGACCAGGTTAAGCAGAGAACGCTGAGACTTTGAGGAAATATGTCATCCTAACGTTGGTGATTAGTGTCACATTAACATGGATACTTTTTATATTGAGTTTGTCAAATTATTTTGACAGAACACTTCATTTAATCGCAAAAAATCAAGTAACAAAGTGCATCATGGAATACATATATAGACCAAATACCGGTAGCCTCTACTCTGATACATCAGTGGTAAATCCGAGATACATGTACATCAGTAGTAAATCCGAGATAGTTTTTATAACTCCAAAACAACATGGCCATAATAGTCTCCCCTTGTTACAGAAATACTTGTAATGATTTCTTTTTTGAATAATCTATTAATTATTTTATCTAATGTATTAATTATTTTATTTTTTATGGGACCATTAACCATCTCAAATATTTTTTCATTTTAATTTTTTTTCCACATGAATTACTACAATAGAAGTGAATCCGTGGTCTTTATGTGTATCACAAACATAAGCTGCTGTGCAGTATAACTGGCTGTTCTTAATTAGTATAATTAATGATTTTGAATTTGTATTTAACTGAGCGGGAAATTTATAAATCTGCGTGATAAATAATTAATCGTATTAATTTTTATTAATAATTTAAGCAATAAAAACTGTATAAATAAATCTGAGTGTATTTGATCTCTTTCAATCTTTGTTAGCAGCGTAATGGATGTAGAACCATTTGTGAAAATACCATATATCTGATTTTAGGAGAAATAAATGTTATTTTAACAAAAATGTTATTTTCTGATTAAGTGATTTTTATTATCCACGTTGTAATCTAATCGCCTTAACTACACATTACATCAGAATTCTAGACTTTCATTAAAGTCATTTTTGAAACATAATTTTATTTATATAATAAAAGATATCCAATCATATCAATATGTTTTATACGTTTGGTTTCATGAGAAATTAATTTTTACATCTGTCTGCAATATTTTATAGATTCAAAATTAAATAATGATATTCTATGCACATTTTAACAGCTTTCTGATGTTAATTTGATATTTAGGGTTTCAATGTTTTTCCGATTTGATCATAAATTTGTAACAATAATTACCTTCATTAAGTTTGTCTTTATAAAACTTAATTGCATTTTCTTTTAATGAAGCATGTCTAGATTCTCATTAAAACACAGTATTGTGGTCATTAGGAATGTACCGCTTTATAAATTGTCTAACAGAAATACGGCATTAACAGATTTTGAATTTTGTTTATTGCTCAGCGACATGATGAGGACAGAGTTTGCACTGTAATTCATATGGGGTTGTAATCTATACAGTCAAACCTGTCTATAAAGGCCACCCAAGGAACCAGTAAAAGTGGCCTTTATGGACAGGTGGCCTTTATATACAGGTTCAAATAATATGAATAAAGAACAATTGGGATACAATTCTACTGGCCTTTATAAGTAGGTGACCCTTGTATAGAGGTGGCCTTTAAGGCAGGTCGGACTGTATAAAATACATATTCTTGAATCATAATGTGAATAGTTACTTAAGAAAACATGTAACAAAAATGATGTTTGGGTTAAGCATTGGACACAAAATTCATTTCTAGTTTTGATAGTTTGATAAAGAATATAAGCATGATTTGAAAGGAAACATCTGAAACAAGTGTCAAAGTAAAGTTCAATACCACACTAACATTAAAGAAGTAAAAATGACAAAATGTGTACCACATGCACTCAATAACAAAGTCAAAAAGACAAATGTGTACCAAACATATACAAGCATACAGGCAGTAATAAAAATACCTATTTGTTAAATAAGAATATAAAGCTCGTTATTATTTTCAAATTTTGTATTATTATGCCATATGCCTGCAAGAACTTCTACATGAGAAATCTTTCTAATGAAATTAAAATATCTGAACATATTGTTAAGGTTTCAAGTACCATTTGGAATCGTAAACACTAATTAAGGAATGTAATTATGAAAAAGAATAACGTGTAACACACCAGTGTAAACCATTCACTCAGTATAATTGGATGCCATAATTTAAGTGGTCCCTCACGTTCAATGTTGCTGGGCAGTTCAATGTTGTCAGGGTTTTTATTGTAGAAGATGAATCATTTAATTGTTGTGATTTTGCAGAAAACATTAACACCATGTTAATTCTTACAATTAAGTTAATTTCCAGGTTGATGAGCTGTCCAATATCCGAGCTGCTTGTTTAGACAACTTGACATGACCCATGACCTCAGATACTTTCATGCTTGTAACGTTTGAGATGATGGCTAATTTCTTGTAAAATTTTCTGACATTTATAAGGTATTGGTGAATCAGAATTTGAAGCAGTGCCAGCAAGATTAATGCTGATATAGTTAATTTTAAATTTTGTTAAACATTTTTTTTTAAAAATGGAATCAATAATGCCAATAAAAAGGCAGTATATCATTTTGTTACATAGTTATCTCCCTTTAACAGATTTTCCATTTAGCAGAAGATAATGCTGTGCATATTGAACAGTTGTCTAATCCATTAATCTTTGGCCTCAATCACGATTGACGTTTGTCTGACAAATGGAAATGATAGAAAATTGAGCCATAACTGGCGGGATGTAATTAATTTTACCAGTAGATTATGATTTATACACGACCCCGTCTGTATGGGTATGTGTGACTTGTATGACTCTCCATCTTTAGAGTCGTGTTCATCGACTCCTTTTGTCATATAAACATGTTGCAGTCGCGTCTTTTTGTCTGCATGCTCTTAATCAACAGTCCTATCATTATTCTTCATTAAGATCGATGGACATTTAAATGAAAGTTTTTTAAAAAATATTCTTTTGAAATCTTGGTAATTAGTTGAGTCGTGGTTTGATAATTATCACAAAGATATTAAAAAAATTCCATATTGAAAATGAATGTTCTTGATCTCTGTAATTTGTATTCTTTGTCTTCTTATTTAATTTAATTAGATTCTAGAATTTTTAAAATGATTGAAAAGATGACCTTGGAAGAGAGTCATCAGGACAGTCATATCAGGTTAACACCCTAGTTATACATACAAACTCATCAAGAGTCATGGTCCCATTTTGATGGATTTGTTAACAGTCTGATGACAAAAAACTGCATATCCTTATTTCAAAGAAACTGTGAAGTATGCAAATTTTTACTATTCATTCTTTCACTAAATGAATGTAAAAGGGAGCATAAACGTTAATGCGGGGACCAA
The DNA here is from genome assembly GCA_021292105.1 of Anadara kagoshimensis. Lineage (NCBI taxonomy): Eukaryota > Metazoa > Mollusca > Bivalvia > Arcoida > Arcidae > Anadara > Anadara kagoshimensis. Next base: position 60,679,133 of record CM037858.1, on the reverse strand, counting down.
ACCAGGATTTAAACCTAGAACATTCCCAATACTAGCAGGATGATCTACCATTTTAGATAATCTTTCACTTATTGAGTTCAGCCTGCAACAGGAAAATACAAAACCTTGGTAGATGGTATACCATAATTTCAGAAATATGATCACCAGAAAACCAACTTAACATTGAACACATTTAGTTAACTTTTATTATCATTATTGCATGCAACAGTATCACAAAATGTGACATTGTCTTTTTTCTTTATCAATTTTTTTGTCATCAGAAAAATCACCTCAAATATTTATACATTTAATGTTTGGTACAATCTGTCATGTTTGGAAACATTTCAGTGTTATATGATTGTCACTTTACTGTTAAAATCAATATTAATTCTCAGGTGATGAACTTAGGGCATGTCACATTGATAATGTTATTGTCTCATTAATAATGTATATCTTATACAGAAATTAACAGAATTTATAATCATCATCAAAAGTTGAAAAAGTGAAAGTTTTCCTTCAGGGCAGTAAAGACAATGAACATAACAGGTGTTCACCTTGTCTTATACCTCTCATAAAATACTTCAATACTAAACATTGAAATAATTAATATGGAGATAGAGAGAGCACTTGCTTACATACATAATGCTATGTAAGTGTAACATGAAGGCTATTATTAGGCAGGTTTTATTGCAGTAGGATATATTTGAGGAGAGGGAGGGATGGTCATGCCTTTGTTATGTCAGTTTATGTCTGTTATTATGGGACATATTTCATATACTGCTCATCCTAAATCTTGTAAAGTCTATATATATTCACCTTTATTATAATAGCTTATGAATTAAATGACCCAAGAATCCTTTCATCTTCCTCCCATGTGTGTGTGTGTGTGTGTGTGTGTGTGTGTGTGCTTGCAAACCTGATAAGAGGTGGCATATTAAACATATAAAAAATACAACATTACAAAAGCTACATGTCAAAAATTACATTTTAAGGTCTTGTATTTATAGGGAAATTCCACATTTTGCATGTGGTGTCCCATTCTCTCTCTCCTCTCTCTCTCTCTCTCTCTCTCTCTCTCTCTCTCTCTGACACATGTACACACACACACACACACACACACACACACACACACACACACACACATAGATATAGATACATGTTTCAATAAGGTAGTTCAGGTAATTTTATTAACATGATTAATAGAGGAAGCAGGGAGAACAACATCTTTTTAAAAGCAACATAAAGTGACATTAAATGAAGCAGTTAAACCTAAAAAGAATTCTAATAGTGCGGACAAAGAAATGTAAATTCCTATTGAGGTGCATTTTAGTTGCATGGTTTTGTCTATTATATAAGGTGTTATAAAACATGTAATCTCGTTACTGGGTTCACGACGCAGGTGAAGCGCGACATCTGCCTCCTCGGTAAAATTACTTAAAATTTCAATTTTTGTTGTGATAAATAGAGGATTATCTGTGAATTTGTAATTTTAACTACTTTTATCCTGATAAGGATGTTATACTTTTTTCAGTTACATTTTTGATGAGTGCACTTATCAATAAAAATTACAATTTTAATTTCTGACTTGTGCATTGACATTATAAATACTGATAGAATAAAAATCTTAGTATATAGGGATTACAACAAGATGTTGACTAACGGTGATAAAATGAAGATTATTTTTAAAAATAACTATTTAAAGAGTATGTCAACACCTGTGTGCCAAAATTGATCAATGTGGATGGATGTGAGCCCTCTATACGGTGAGGATCTCAGGTACCCAAAAACCTTGTCATAAAATGGTGGGGGATACAAGATACTCATCAGCTTTCAGCAAATTTTTATTTATTTTACATCGTTTTTGTTGCCTCTCAAAACCTCTTGTAGCTAATTGCATTTCATTTTATTTGATTTTTGTTGTCTTGATTCTGGTTTTAATTATGAGATCATAGTAACTTGATTTAGATAACAGCCCCTTTACTACAAATCCTACATGACAACTACAGGCACGACCTCCTCATAAAGTGATTAAATATCATCGTTAAAACATTGTCTTATCACCCAGATAAAGACGTTATCAAATCTCTATCAATTTTAGTTTCATAACCAACTCCCACCCATCATAAAAACTCTCTTGATCTTATAGAATGTGCATATTTATTATTTTTATCTTGATACAGGGTTAGGGCAAGGTGACCTGACTTTTCCTTGCCTATTTGAGATATCTTTGGACAGGATGTATCAAGTTTTGTGATTTGGTAATCAAAAACACATTATAATTTGATCATTAAAATGATGTTATCAATCCGAGGGGATTAGGGGGTAGGGACCAATACCTACTTGTTAACTTCTTGTCATGTATTACCTTCAGAAATTTTGGAATAATTGAAAAATTGAATTATTTTTTAATTTACTTCATGAATATTTATGTTGGTTTAAAGTACATGTGTGCCATTATGTTATACAGATTTATTTTAGACAGAATGTTTTCAAAATGTGTATAAATTTTTAGTATCCATTTGTCTTAATTCATCATTTGTTTGTCAAAAAACAAAAAACAAAAACAAAAAAAACAACCTTAATCAAGATATACCTACAGTCAGGTTAAATTTATTTAATGATTTCATATAAATATCAAAGATATGTTTCAGAAATAGATGTTATTTATCATAATTAAAACCAAGGCTACGATTGTAAATAATATATACAAGATCATTCCTATCATCATTAAAGAACATTTTATTTTTTCAAACGTCTCAAATTTATATAAAAGGTTTTTTGTATTTATTTAATCTATCATTGACAGAAATCATAACTACAGTAATTGAATTAATTAAAACTCAATAAGTGTCATATAAAATACACAAGTTTATGTTTAACTATGGTAAGTAAGTGCATTTGAATTCATTATATTTAAATATTGAAGTGTTGTCTTTATATGACATTGTTTTATAAATTTGAAAAGTGACATTTTGTCATGTGCAAAATAGCAGTAAATGTGTCAACAAGTTAATGTTATTGAAGGCAGATATATATATATTAATAGTCAGACACTTCAATACAAAACACATGTGTTTTAAAATCTGCATACATTTCTATAACATGTAGATATCGTTTTTGTTATAAAACAGTCCAAAATGAATAAATATATAAGCATCACTTCTCTCCTTCCACATCACACATCACAAGTGCAAAGTTTTTAGTTATCTACAACAAGCTACAATACGAGGAGCATATCATTGTCTTGCAGTCAGGTACTTGGCCAACAAATTAAATTCCCCTACCCTCTTCCCACCTCATATTTTACACACACACAACTTCCATTAAAATCAAACCCTTAATTGTTTTTTTATCAAAATGTCAGATTTTGTATTTTTTACAGCCTGTTGATCGTAGCTAGGGACAACTGACATAATACTTTCCTAGGGTTCATTTACCTGTTGATCCTACCTAGGGATAACTTACATAATACCTTACCTGGGGTTCATTTACCTGTTGATCGGACTTAGGGATAACTTACATAATACCTTACCTGGGGTTCATTTACATAATTCTGCATCAATTATCACATCTAATCAAAATTACCTGATTTTTACCTGCAGTCTGTTTACCTGTGTGCAGGACTTACACTTTAATCGCAGGTAAATCTCTTTGAAGTGGACAATATTTAGACTGTAAATCATGTGTAATTATGATAGATAAACAGAATTACAATTTCAGATTACTAGAAGCCATTTTAATTTACATATTTTGCTGCACACATTAGTTCTGTAGTAGGAGGTTAATAGCAGATCCTCATCATTATGTAATAATTAGTTTCATCTCCTGAAAGTTTAAAGGCTTAACAGATGCAAAACAAACTTGTTAATATTAATAACTTGTTCTTTATTTCCATGTCATAGTTATGATCATGCATTGTTTGATTTTGATTGTTTGAATTAAACCTGTTTTCTGTGAGTTTGATATAGTAATGATCATTACAATGATATATGATCAGTAAAATCATGTCATGTGCGAGTTTGGGCACTGACATCAAATCGTAGGCAACACTTTCATATCTAAGTACATAATCAGATCCTATTCTATACAGCTCCTACCTAATAGAAGACATCTTTTTAATCACTTAGTTAAATTTCTAAAGCTTCTCTGGTGAACTAAATCATTTTACAAATGAACAGCCTAGGTTCTTGACTCTCTCTCTCTCTCTCTCTCTCTCTCTCTCTCTCTCTCTCTCTCATTTACATTCAAATGCAACATGATATTTATATATAATTAACTTGTCTTTAAAATAAATTTTAGACATATAATTTTAAGATATTTGTATTAAAACAACAAAAACTACCATAACCTGACACATATATATGTGTTTGTATTATTGACTGGATTGAATACTAATGTCTATATACATGCATGGTGGTTAATTTTTTTATGAATTTTCAATAAAAAAGTCTATAAAAATACTTTTAGATAGTTTGTCAAAATATGAATTAATTTCCTCATTCAGATAGTTTAGTTAAATCTGGAATGAATGAAGTATTTGCCAGGAACAAACTGCTGTTTTTTCTTCTATTTTCTCTCCTTTGTCTTCTTCAGTGACAGGTGAACTTTGTTACTGTCATTCACCCACAAGGTCAAGGAAAATCTTATAGAAAAATCAAGTTTAAACTTCAAATTTATGTAAATTTACATTTCAGAACTCTATTTTATCTTGTAAAAAGGTTATTTAAATTTAAGGGTGAAAATTACTCTTTTATGAAATGGTGTTTAAGTACCCTCAATTAGACAACTTTTATATAGTAAAAATAAATTACTGTTTCCTTTAAATTAAATCTATTCCCAGTTTGAATTTATATTATGGCTGTTGAAAATTAATTTACTTTTGTTTGTCAAGTTTGCATACAAAGTAGCTGTTTTAGTTCTCTATCAGCCTTGGAATCTGTCCTTTGAGAGGTTAAAATCTGATGCTCCATGTCATGGTAGGTGTAACATGGAAAAAGAACCTTCACAGCTCCTTGTTATGAGCTTGCTGCATGGATACAAATTTCTACAACATCGCCCGACTACAGCGATGTATTGGTCCAGTCATTCAGTTGATCAGCTAGTTCATCCTTCCCAAAAATCTGTAAAATTTCAGAATGTGTTTTAATACCAACAACATTACAATACATATTATTATAACATATTTTAGGATGAGACACCTGTTGCTCAACATTCAACTCATAAGGCGATGTAATTGTTAATGACATGTATTGAAACATGTATTGAGACATTTATTTTCTGAATTAACAAGAAAAGTGGAAAGAAAATCCATCTTTATTTTTAGCTCACCTGACCGAAGGTCATGTGAGCTTATGGCATAGCGCAGCGTGTGTATGTGCGTGTGTGCGTGTGTGCGTGTGTGCGTCGTTAACACCTATTTTCGACTTCTCCTCTGAAACTACTGGACAGTTTTTAATGAAACTTTGTCAGAAGTATATATGGGCCGGTGCAATTCAGATTTGTTCGTGGCGTTGCCATGGCTACCATAACTAGGTCAAGGTGACCTAGGGGTGCAAAAATCTTAAAAAATCTTCTTCTCCGAAAGTACTGATTGGAGAAAAAATCTGATGTGATATTTGGCTTCTCTAGGGTCTTAAGCCTATAGTTTGTTCATTTTGTGAAATTCGGATAAAAAATAGGTTACGCGTTTTTGCGTTTAATTTTGAAAAAATCGTAAAATAGCTTCAAATTGTTATAACTTGACTATTTGACCAGATAATGACATGGGGTTTTCAGTTTTGACATCTTCTTGTTAGTATCTTCAAATTGAGGTCAAGGTCAATTGTGAAGGTCGTGACCTAATTTTTTTTACCTCTGATTATAATTATTATCTCGAAAACTATAAACTTTTTGTATAGGCATGTATATTAGAATGTTGTAGGTATTGATACAACGATCATTTTGATGTATAGAAAAAGGTCATGGGTTCAAAGGTCAAGGTCACAGATGTGAAACAATACCGAAATGGTTAATTATCTTGAAAACTATAAACTTTTTGTATAGGCATGTATATTAGAATGTTGTAGGTATTGATACAACGATCATTTTGATGTATAGAAAAAGGTCATGGGTTCAAAGGTCAAGGTCACAGATGCGAAACAATACCCAAATGGTTAATTATCTCGAAAACTATAAACTTTTTGTATAGGCATGTATATTAGAATGTTGTAGGTATTGATACAACGATCATTTTGATGTATAGAAAAAGGTCATGGGTTCAAAGGTCAAGGTCACAGATGCGAAACAATACCCAAATGGTTAATTATCTCGAAAACTATAAACTTTTTGTATAGGCATGTATATTAGAATGTTGTAGGTATTGATACAACGATCATTTTGATGTATAGAAAAAGGTCATGGGTTCAAAGGTCAAGGTCACAGATGCGAAACAATACAGAAATGGTTAATTATCTCGAAAACTATTAACATTTTGTATAGGCATGTATATTAGAATGTTGTAGGTATTGATACAATGATCATTTTGATGTATAGAAAAAGGTCATGGGTTCAAAGGTCAAGGTCACAGATATGAAACAATACCAAAATGGTTAATTATCTCGAAAACTATAAATTTTTTGTATAGGCATGTATATTAGAATGTTGTAGGTATTGATACAACGATGATTTTGATGTATAGAAAAAGGTCATAGGTTCAAAGGTTAAGGTCACATATGCGAAACAATACTGAAATGGTTAATTATCTCGAAAACTATAAACTTTTTGTATAGGCATGTATATTAGAATGTTGTAGGTATTGATACACAATCATTTTGATGTATAGAAAAAGGTCATGGGTTCAAAGGTCAAGGTCACAGATGTAAAACAATACCGAAATGGTTAATTATCTCGAAAACTATAAACTTTTTGTATAGGCATGTATATTAGAATGTTGTAGGTATTGATACAACGATCATTTTGATGTATAGAAAAAGGTCATGGGTTCAAAGGTCAAGGTCACAGATGCAAAACAATACCCAAATGGTTAATTATCTCAAAAACTATAAACTTTTTGTATAGGCATGTATATTAGAATGTTGTAAGTATTGATACAACGATCATTTTGATGTATAGAAAAAGGTCATGGGTTCAAAGGTCAAGGTCACAGATGCGAAACAATACCGTAATGGTTAATTATCTGGAAAACTATAAACTTTTTGTATATGCATGTATATTAGAATGTTGTAGATATTGATACAACAATCATTTTGATGTATAGAAAAAGGTCATGGGTTCAAAGGTCAAGGTCACAGATGCGAAACAATACAGAAATGGTTAATTATTTTGAAAACTATAAACTTTTTGTATAGGCATGTATATCAGAATGTTGTAGGTATTGATACAACGATCATTTTGATGTATAGAAAAAGGTCATGGGTTCAAAGGTCAAGGTCACAGATGCGAAACAATACAGAAATGGTTAATTATCTTGAAAACTATAAACTTTTTGTATAGGCATGTATATTAGAATGTTGTAGGTATTGATACAACGATCATATTGATGTATAGAAAAAGGTCATGAGTTCAAAGGTCAAGGTCACAGATGTGAAACAATACTGAAATGGTTAACTATCTTGAAAACTATTAACTTTTTGTATAGGCATTTATATTAGAATGTTGTAGGTATTGATACAACAGTTATCATGATTAAAAGAAAAAAGTCATTGGGGTTTAGTATTTATGTTTTCTTTAAATCTATCAGCTAGCCATTAGTTGTCAGGTGAGCGTATCAGGCCCATGGGCCTCTTGTTTTATAACAATTAAGAAACAAGTATTACAACTTATATTTAATCTAACTTGTTAGTTCGGATTTGATGTAGAAAAAAAAATTTGAGAGAATTTGTCAACAAACCCAAGTTTTCAAATAGGCAACCCTCATACTGTCTTATGTATGATACTGGGATTTGAACCCATGACACATTGGCAATAGGCAATATTGCTAACCACTGCACCATTTGAACACCCATGAAAATGGAAAGTCTCTGATGGTTAATTGTAACAGATATATAAGTATGACTCAGAAATTATCAATAGTTATAGATCCTCCAGTAAGTTATTGTGACCAGAAATATCGGTATCAGTAATCACAGACAACAACAACTTGATCATCCCGGCCAGACAGGACAGCAACAAGTGGTATACATCATATCTCCATAATATAATCCAGCACATATAGCATATTTGTAATCAGTTAAAGTCAATATACATAAAACTTCTGTCAGTGAAAATCATGACAAGAAATATATATGACATGTTTAATTGTCAAATACATTAGGGAAGAATTCCACTGCTGCAGCAACATGGAAATGCAAAATTGTCCAAATGGTCAATAATTACCTCGAGGTGGTCAATAATGACCGGTTGTGTTGGTCATTTAGATCATATACCAGGTCATTTAGAAATTATGACATTAATAGAATTCATGAGGTCAAATGGAAGATTTTGAATAATTAAGACATTAATCAAGGTAGTTAAAGTGCTTGAATATTATCCATTTACTTTACTGTATTGATTACAACTCAAGCTTGCATGAAGACACTGATCAACTTGCATGGAGAATAATTGAACAAGTTCCTTACTATATCTGTGTGTGTAACTTTCCCTAACTTGTAATCCTTCAAATGTAGAGAAAAAGGATAAAAAACAAACTAAAAATCCATAATTCAGTGAAAATAGATGGATATTCCCATATAATGAAAGAGAAGTGTAATGGGATCGGAATTGCATAATCATTTTTCCTCTGCTGTTAATGAAGAAATGACTTTCTTTGATTTCATGTTGTAGCTTTGTCAAATAAAAAGTTACATTTTTAGTCATGTTTGTAACTTTTATTTAAAAACTTGAAGTTTTCTGTCCATCAAAATTAAGATTGGTAAGTGTTATTGATTCAATGAAATTATTCAACATAACATTAATAGACAACAAAATATCTGTTCCGGAAGCCAACAGAATTCATCAGCAATGAAGTTCTGAGACCATGGCATTCATTGGCTAGGTGTAAAAAGTAAAAACATTTAAATTTTTCAATTAAATGACTGTGTGGTTTAAAAGACTTCTATTCTGCATATTTAAAAATAAAAAAATAAATTAAATTAAGATATGCATTCACAAGGCTACCACTATCTTATCATTTTGCAAAACTTAAAATCTGTTTCTATTTCTTTCATTAAATAGTAAATATTCTATAATTTTGTATTTTATCTGCAGGGAAAATATTCAGATTTTACCAGTAAGCTATGGTAATCTTAGATTTTTTAAAACTTATATAGCCACTGTCTGCTGTAAAATCAAATTTTATGAAGTTTAGAACAACCACTATTTGAGTTCTTTTATGTCCCTAAGTACAAATATAGGATATAAAAGTTCAATAATTCTTATAAACTATGTATCTAGTTATTTGATGTTGACATGAAAACACGCCAGACAACATGTGATATGAAAAATACTTTCAGACATCGACAAATTAATCATAACTCCACTAGCTAATGTCTTACAGTGCCCAGTACTATATCTGATGATGAATTCCGATTAATTTCAAATTTTGAGGCGTGATGGAGCTATATTTTATATTTACGTGGAGATCTTCGTCTATTGATACTGTCTAAAACATCCCTGTATGCATAATGATGGATGTTTACTGATCAGCGCTGGATATTGATTGGTCAATTTAGAGTTTTTATTTCGGCTATTTCCATCACTTCTTACTTTCTATCACAGAAAATCTAAATAACAAATTCTGGACTTGCTAAATTTATTTTTATCAAATTTCTTTACCTTTTTATTGAAACACTGTTCTAATGGTACAAGGGAGATAACTCCATTTCCCTGTTAATTGATAGCATGATTTTTTTCCTCATTTTTTATGCAAGTTTTTATATGCATTACAATTGTATGATTTTTATTTTGTGTGTTTTACTGTAAGATTTGTATTTTGTTTTTTTACATTACAAATTGTGTGAATCATTTTAGCTAGCAGTCATGATCATATAGCTAATCAGATCAATTCTCTGCAGTGAAGGCAGCATTGTGTTATAATTTTTTCTCTACAAACAATTTACGCTGTATAATAGTTTCTCTTGTCTGTTGTAATTAATGTAACATTGATAAATACAAACTAACACAATTTAACATGTTGACTGTTAATGGGAAGATGGTATTCCATTGTCACAAACTCGCTATTATCCTGTCCCGTCCTGATATTATATTCCCGCTACATAACATGCTAATTAAGCTTTTACATTCACATGGTTATTATAACCCATCAAACGTATATCGGATTGCGCTAAAACTTCCTTTTCAAATACTTGTTGCCCTGAAATTCATAAAAATTCAAATTGATTTGTAATGTTGTTTGTCAAACAAGTTAATTTTTGCTGATTTAAATTCAATTTACGAAGCAGATTTTTTGCAGTTTTTCTGTCAGGACATTTTTATTGTGTAATTGATACATTGCTCTTAACCTGATATTGATGGATGTATAAATCGTATGCAGTTTGAATTCAGAAAATGTTACCTTAAGACTAAGTGAGGGTTGTTGTTTTTTTGCATTATATTAAAACATTGAGATTAAGTTTATAAGTAATAACTATTATTTATGTTTTAAATGTAAAGTTTTTTGTGTTAAATTTTAATGCTGATCATAGCTGGGTTTTATCATCAGTTAATCTGGACCTTGGTGGCCAAGTGGTATAAAGTCTTACACTTAACAGCATTTCTCATTTGTTAAGGTTAAGGTTCAAATCCTACTCAAGCAGATTTTAGTGTGAGAAAGTTTGTTAGTTTGCTTGCTAAATGTCAGGGTTTTTTGGGCACTCTGATTTCCTCCACCATTCCATTCCAAAACTGACTACCTCAATATAAGTGAAAAAATCTTGATTAAGATGTTAAAAAACAGGAAGGAAATGCTGCAGCAATATGCGGCTGGATGAGAAAAGGGGTTATTGAGCATCTTGAAAAATGTCATCTAATTTGCATTACGCCATGGATTTTGATGGCATCCAGGCTGTTTTGCTAATTATCTCCCCCTATTATTATAAACTGTTATGCAAATAAATTAACATAACAAGTAAGTTATAAGTCTGGTGGTTTTTAAAAAAACACTTAATTTAAAATTAATTGAAGAAAATTAAATTTTCAGTCAATATTTTGTCTACATAGTGTTGTATACCCTCGTCATTCTCAGCAGGTGCTTGGTTGTAGTAGCTGTTTAAATATAACAGCTATATTACCACAAAACACCCCACTGTTTCTTAATAAACACAGACATATATGTTTTACTCCACACTACGGGGAAAACTTGTAGTTTTACTGATATTTACATGTATACACCTCTGAGAATTATTATACACACACTTGCCTTACTTCACATATGTTTTTACTTTTTTACACCTGGCCGATACCTGGTGAAACTTGAAGGCTAAGGTTTCAAGTATGATCTAGATTATTGTAGCTAAGAGTGAAAAACATTTGAAAACCTTGATTGATATTCTATTTTTATTATGTGTTATGAATTAAATGGTTTTATTTTGGTTTAGTTTTTATTTTTTGGTCTACATGTACGTAGATGACTGTAGCCATGGTGAAAAAAATAGCGAGGAAATGTTAAATAATACCAGTAGATTGTTTTCTGTCAAAATTGCAATGTTTTAAGGATATATACTCTATGTTAGGGTAAAATAAGATAGGGACCAGGAATTTATGGTAGGTTTTCAGTTGGTTCATTGATAGTTTTGTCATGATTCTGCAAATGCAAATTATGTTCCAGAAATACACCTATAATAAAACACAGAACCGGAAGGAACTAGGACTTCCTTACAGCCCCATATCTAAGCGGAGGGAACTAGGACTTCCTTACAGTCCCATATCTAAACGGAGGGAACTAGGACTTCCTTACAGTCCCATATCTAAGCGGAGGGAACTAGGACTTCCTTACAGTCCCATATCTCAAAAACACAGAAGCGGAGGGAACTAGGACTTCCTTACAGTCCCATATCTCAAAAACACAGAACCGGAAGGAACTAGGACTTCCTTACAGTCCCATATCTCAAAAACACAGAACCGGAAGGAACTAGGACTTCCTTACAGTCCCATATCTAAGCGGAGGGAACTAGGACTTCCTTACAGTCCCATATCTCAAAAACACAGAAGCAGAGGGAACTAGGACTTCCTTACAGTCCCATATCTCAAAAACACAGAAGCGGAGGGAACTAGGACTTCCTTACAGTCCCATATCTCAAAAAGATACAGCTTGCTTTGCATTTAGCAATGGCTTGTTTTTTAGCCATTGGTCATTTCTGAAATTCAGCAAATTGTTGATATAAATCTGTATCATAAGACCATCCAGACTGGTCTTTGAGGTTTATTATCTTTTAAGCCAGTTAATATCCACCATAAGTTTGATTGATCAGTACCTGTTTGACATGGATATCAGTAAGATTTAATGTCTCATGTCCGTGAAGATGACATAGTTTCAACATAAACATGTTATCAATAAGGTATGTTATTTAACTCAAACTGCACTTGACGTCAAGGATAAAAAACGGTGTCTTGTCAGAATATCATTAATGTCAGGTGATATTTTTTATCAAATTTTAACGGCTTTTTATTGTAACAAAAACATAGTCTGTGTTGAAATTTATGAATCTTGTCATGAATTATGTTACTGTTTGTCACTTTGTGTGGTTTTCTCATTTGTGTGGTTCTGTGTCATGTGGTGATAGAAATACTTAAATTATTTAATGAATTTTGATTACAAATTGTTTTACACTATGTATTCGAAAGGAATCTCTCTCTCTCTCTCTCTCTCTCTCTCTCTCTCGCTGTGATGTTCTTTCATGCATACACATGTACCCAGTTCACCTACACTCTCTCACTCTCTCTCTCATGCACACACACGCTTATACACATACCACATAGAGAGAGAGAGAGAGAGGGGGGGTTAGAAATACCCCAAGTCATTAAATAAAAAAAAGGAAACAGATGTCTACATTCCATCTCCATATCCTTATCATCATCTACACATGTTTAGAAAAAAGTATGATTTCTTAAAAACTTTATATATATCCATAACTGACCAGTGGCCAATTATGAAATAAAACATTTGCTTGTTAGTGAGAAAATCCAGTTTTATTACATTTGATGTCAGAGGTGGAAATGTTGTTATAAAGTTTGTTTAGATGTAAAATATTGGATGTAAAAACACAGTCCAGATGTAGCTATATCTCATATATATAACATATTTAACCTTGGTATGCTCCCATTTTTATTATGTTCATGTTTGATTTTTTCTCTGATGAATTTTGACGTTTAGCATTAACTGACAGATTCATAAAATGTTTGTGTAAAGTACTTTATATAATGTTCTATCATCTCCACTATACCTGTTATACTGCTGGTCTATGTCAATCTGCCATTTAACATTAGCAGGTGGTTGATGCTGTGACTGTTCTCTCTAAAATTCTGTCTTTCTATTTCATTTTCCTGGTCATTTTTTTTACTTTTGTTTCTTTGCTCTAACGTTTTCGCAAATAAGATTGTATGGGAATCATTTTGATTCCTAATTAGATATATTTTGATATCATACTTTATTATTCATTCATGGATTCCTGTTGTTTCTGTATCTTGCTTAGTGACTTTAACCACTTGTCTCATTTTAATGTATTGCAGAGTTATTGCCTTTTGTGGTTTGATTTTGATTTTGGCTCATAGAAACTGATCACTTAATTTAATTGAAATTAAGAAAGTAACATAAAAGTCCTAGTAGTTTAAGAACAGAAAAGAAGTGGAACACAAAATAAATCTACCAAGTAAAACAGCTAGGTCATTGGCAGCCAGATTTGAAGTTGACATCTTCTGATTAAATTTAGACAAAAAGTAAATTAACACAGGAATTTGAGCAGACAAATAAATTTTTGACACTGTTAAAAGATGATAAAAGTCTATAGATTTCCCTTAAAGAAGAACCTTCATCTATTCAACTAGACTATTAATTGCTTTCACTTCTTACAAAAAAATATATGCATAAAACCTTTCCCAAATTACCAGCGCTGTCAAAAACAGTTATAAATTTACAGACATGCAATATTTAAGAAGGATCTCAATATTTATGTAAATTTCCTTATTTTATTCTTGTCACTGGGGAACAGTTAAGCTGTCTGCGTATACAGTATGGTCTGTTTATACCCAAGTTAAGACAGTGAGAATGTGACAGAGATGTACACAATCAAGTCCAGTTGCCTTCCGCCGACCGACAGTGAAGATAGAATATTCCGTACCTGATTTATATTCAAACATCTATTAGAGGGAACTTATTTTAGTGTTTTGTACATTAAAAGATTCATTGACATGGTATCATTACACATGTAAATCAGCGATGAGGTCTATGTCACTTATAAACATCTCCGCTCATTTTAATGCCTTTTCTGTCTCTAAGCTTCAGACAGATTTTGCATAATAAAAATTAAATACAAAATTTATTATTTGTAATGAATATTTAGAGTTAGTCAATTAATTGTTGTTAGCAGGCTGCCTGCCAATTATTTTACTGGGACACTCCATTTTGTAAACAGGTTACTAGTATTTTACCGTGAAACAGGTTGCCAGCAATTGGGACATCTTAATTTATAAACAAGTTGCTAGTAATTGTACTGGGACACTATGACACTGTGCATCAAATCACATCTTTGAAATGTCAATTGGCTAAAGTGATGGAAATAGTACTTGTTTTGGCCATCATAACATTTCTCGACAAAGCATTTTGCTGGTCACAGCTAAAAAATGAATCACAAACATCAATTTAAAATTCAGAGTTTATAACACCTGCTGATGTGATGTTAGAAACCAAACAACCACCAACGATTCATCCTCAATGACCTTATCATAAATATTATTTTGTCATATACCTAATTAAGTTTTATAATATATAAACATTGTTTTGAGCTGTGAGGATTAACCAAACGTCGAAGTAAGATAGACCTGTAGACATAACCAGAGACCTAAGATCAGCCAAGTCGAGTCGTTACTAAGTCCCGCTTACAGCTGCCTAAAAATACTCATAAACCTCTCCTTTTTACATTCTTTTTCAATATCACAAGACCAACTCCCTCCTTTAAGGTACTTTAAGGAATCCTTAAAGATCCTTAAAGATGTCCTTAAAGATCCTTAAAGAGACCTTAAAGCCCCCTTAAAGCACTACCATCTTTAAGGGTCCTTAAAGGTCTCTTTAAGGACCTTTAAGGACATCTTTAAGGAATCCTTAAAGATCCTTAATGGAACTGAAATTTTAAGGATCTGTAAGGAATCCTTAAAGATCCTTAAAGATCGATTCCTTAAAGATCCTTAAAGAGACCTTAAAGATGATAAGATACAATTAAACACATTTATTTCACAAGCAGACTATTTCATTAAGCCTTCAAATAATTTGTTTGTTATTAAGTTTTTATAACTTATTGAAAATCCTTTTAACTAATGTTGTAATTTTCTGATGTCAATATGCGTGTGGCTATGTATGGAATGAATCTGTATTTGTCATATGGTTCGATTTAACCAGTCACTACATGAATTTAATCAGAGGTAGGAAAATTGATTCAAACATGTGTATTTCTGTATTCCATTTTATTGCAGATTCATATTTTATACAATTAATGTTATTTCAACTTTTAAGTACATTGTATTCAACAGTGCAAAACAAACATGATTACAGTTGCGACTTGTCATTGAAATAAAGGGCTTCTATCCAATGGGAACTCTGTGCATACATTTTATTCAACTGCAGCTCCATGTTCTGACAACTTCTCTTTCTGATGTTTTCTTTCTTAAATAATCTAGACTTGGGTTTTAAAAACCAATTAAAGCTATATGCAATTTATTTTCTATTTGCATTGTTTCAGCTTGTTTATAGTTTAATTTATTGTATATTTCTTTTGTGGTGCAGGGTTTTATTAAACGAAAACTAAATCCTGGCCTTTGAGTATATTTGTATACATATATAAAAAAAATAAAATGAAAACAATCTGCTTTACAATTTATTTATTTATTGTTTCCATATAAAGCAAATGCTTCACACAAAATATTAAAACTCAAGAATACATGAGCTATAACAGGATTGTCACATTCAATAAATTATATTGGACATTAAGTAACCATGTGAAAAATAATTATGAAAAATTAATATAAACATAATAAAACTTATATAATTTCAGGGCTACAACAATACACCCCCTTTATGATACTGTATGCATCAGGATACATGACTCTTGATACAATCACAATAAATTAGTGGAATAAGTAGTAAATTGGTTGATTAAGTTAAAATCAACTTCATTGCTATCCAATAGATCAATTATTTTGTTCAAACTCAACAAATTCTCCGAATAAAGTCCTAATTAACATTGGATTATTGTGATTACGAATTTCTGTACAAGTCGATTATTTAAAAAAGTCTGTAATCACTGGACAAGTCATTCATTTTAAAAAGTCCACAATGAATTAATTTATTTAATAAAAATATGTCCATCTTGAACTCAAAAGTTTCAGTCGACTTCAACTGAATGTTTAGGTCAATTAAATTTGATCAACTAAATAAAAAAATGGTTTTGGTTAAAGTTGTTTTAACCTAGTGTCCCAACTCTTGACATCATCATACATAACTATAATTTTTAACTGACCATAATCAACAGTACTGATATAATAAAAAATGATAAATATATTGTGTATACAATGAAACATGTGCAATATGCAAAGTAAACATAATCTAAGATACAAAACATCTTTACATTAAATTTCTTTATAACATTTCAGACAGCATGTCCGTTAGTTTTGTCACCATTTGGCCCTTCTTTTATAGCTGAGAAAATACTTTTCAGATACAGAAATGGGAGCTTTCCTATATCACGTTTTAAGTGAATTTTTGTGTTCTTTGATTTAAAGAAGGGGGTACAAGTATAATTGTCCCTATTTTATATTAGATTTAATTTTTATCACATTTAGTCCTGCTATGATCCGACTATGCGTAATTATAGCTGTGACATGGCCCCTACCATAGCAGGTATAGTAATTATTGAGCTAAAGTGCCATGATATAGTAATTATATATTACATAGTAGTTTATTAAAATGTATTAAGATTGTTAAGTTTTTTTTTTATTTGGACCTGCTATGGTCTGACTAGGCACAATTCTAGCCGTGGCACTGCCCCAACCGTACCAAGTATGTTGTGTATTGCGCAAAAGTTTGCTGAAATAGTTTATGCTAATATGCATATGAATAACAGTTAAATATAAAGGTAGTTAGTTTTAATGTTTTACCGGCTGGTGGACTGGATGTGTTTTTGAATTTTAACCTGCTATGGTCGGGTTATGTGCAATTAAAGCTGTGACATGGCATCGACTGTATCAAGTATAAAAAACATTGTGCAGATTGTTCTAATTTTTGTTAGGTTGTTTACCCTACAGAGGTAAATGTGCATTAAAAGTTCCTAAGTAATGCCGATGGTCGTTCTGTTCCATCTACTTATATTGACTGTCGCCTATTAGATGCAAAATTATCAGATCCATGAAACATTTGATATGACAAATAAAAATAAAATAGCGCATGGCATAAATAAAGGGTCATTTAAATAGGAAGATTCAAGTGAAAACCATTTGGTTTAAAAGCGTGAACGAGGGGTATAATTATGAAATTACCTACAAACATGACAAAAGCATGAAGATTTATAAACAAAAATAGAGTTCACGAGTTTTTAAAATATCTGTTGCATTGTTAAAGAAAATTGTGCAAAAATACACATGTTGGTAAAAATAATTTACACCTTGTATAAGGAATTTAATATAAAGAAAAGATATTAATATAGCCAACGTCACAGAGCAGTGCAAAAGGGCCAGAGTTTGTTAAAGAAATACGAGGTTTTTGAAAACTTGACAGTTTACGGTTGAGGTTTTCTATGATTTGTTTTCCTTTTAAAAATGTGTGTACCAGGCGTGATAGTTCATTTTCTACCGCTACCAACGATCCAAAAGCTAAGTTTGTATATTATTTGATTATTGTTTAGGCATAATCGACTTTATATAGTTCAACATTGTTGAAACCAAACAATATTCACCTTAATTCAAATAGAATATAAATATCACTCCTGGTACATGCATTGTTATGATTAAAAAGTGCAACTGTTATAATTATATTGTTTTGTTAAAAACACAAAAACGAAAAATATTGCTTGAAATGTTATCCCTCAAAATGTTTTACCTAATGAACAGGTTTTGAAATGTTCTCTTTTAGTCAGTCATGTTATCACTATACACTTTCCTAGGTATAGCACTAACCACCATTAAGTCTTTACTTTGGCCAGTCAATCCATAGGTGAACCTACACCTTATTCTTTGAACAGGCACAAATGATGATTCATGTGCTATAGAAAACTTTTTAAAATGCCATAGCTGCATATTATTACCATATTTGGTACGTTCTACATATTCTTTGTACCATGATGCTTTGGCAAAAAAATGTCTGGTACTTATACCATCTACATCAAGTATATGAGAAAAATAAAAATCTATTTTACAGGGCTTTAGACCAAAGGAGTCTGGCTGAATAGAAATATTGCCATCACCATTCCAATTTGCTAATACGTTAGCAGACCTTAATGTTCTACAGTCCATCTTGCTGCCAAATCTTTCACCAATCAAAAATATATGACCAAACTTTCTAATAATTTCACTTAAATTTGACATTTCAATGGTTTTAGATGGATACATCTGTCTATAACAATTTAACAAAAATGCCATATCTTCTACATCTAGAGATGCAACTTTATATGAATCTGGTGCCCTTACATTATTAGTCACATCAGAACCAGACAAATCAAAATTTAAGGCCTTGGAAAAATTCAAAAAATTAACAATATCCTCTGTATTGATAGTTTTGCAAGTAAGATCTTCAAAATAAGATTTAAAAAAAGAACATAAATCACTGTCTGATCCAATTGCTGCTAGTTTTTCACAATGTTTAGCAGATACAATATGTCTCATGAATTGAATTTCAACACATCTATTATTGGTTTTAAAATGTCCAAATTTACCATTAAATCTCTCAAAAGAGAAACACCAATATACATGAATAGGACCATAATCTAACAAACACTCTTTCAAATGACAATGAAGATGCATATTTGGTTTTACACATTCCCAAGAGTATACTTGTTCAAAAGATTTACAAAAATTTAAAAGTAACTGGTCAGCCTTAATCACATCATCTACAGTCAAAAAAGGATTACATAAGACTTTGCATGCTAAAACAAATTTTTCCCAGACTTTAAAATCTTTTTCTGGAAGAATGCCAAAAAGACAATATAATGAAAAAACAATAGTCCAATTTTTCCATTCTACCGCACTAAAACCACCATAATTGCTGGATATCTTATGAGGTATTCTGCCTATATCTGTTACAACATTCATTGATTTTAAACGTTCTTCTATTAGTTCAAGTTTGCCCTCATCTAAAATGCCCTTTTTAAGCCATAGCTTAAACATGCTTTTAGAAGTACCTAAAAAAAGGTTATGCATAGGGTCCACAATGCAAAATTTTACGGCATCAAAATATTCCAACTCAATAAGAACACTAAAATAGGTCCCGAATTTTCGCGACAGAGTATTAAATTCAGTTTTATTCTTTGCATTGTGAACTCTTTGTGCATACCTATTATGTAACTGTTTAGAGCGTAGTTTCCAATTCTGTCGATCAAAACCTGAATAATCTCTCTTGGCTCCAAAACTGGCAGCCGGAAAATTCTTAAAACATCTATGACATCCCAAAACAGCAGAGTGAGATTTAAAGCCACAAACTTTTCTTGCTGCTGGAATGTCACAGGCCACACATACTAAAGCTGCCCTAATAGTTAGAGAAATTGATGACAAACTGGTTTTTAAGGAAACCCCTTTCCACAATGCCTTCAATTCTTTAACTACTGGGGTCAAAAAAGGAAAAAGATCATTAGGCTCTTTCTTAAGAGCAGGTATCAACCCTACTACAATTACATTTTCAAATTTGTATCTGATATTTCTTGGCAAATTTAAAATCGCAAAGTAGATTACACCAACAGAATAATCGGTTCTGTTCCTGAATGGTTGAAACCAGTCAACGTTTAGAATTAAACCTAAATTTCTGTCGCCTTTAAAAAAATCACCAAAGCTTTTCCACACTTGACCATCATAAATATCTCTAAAGGTATTATTATCATAAGACCAATCTTTCCAATGACACATAAGTTCAGGAAAATTATCTTTTTGTAAAATATGTTCTAATCCATTTATCAAACTGTTGAAACAATATACTTTGTATGGATAAAGCTTCATACTTCCATCTTTTAAAAGAACTTCTTTTAAAAGTGGAGTGTTACATTTATAGCCTCTACCTCTTTTAAAATATTCATGTGTACAAAGTTTTGTTTTTCTTACACCATTAATTTCAGTAAAACAATCATCTAATCTATAAGTGTTAAAACATTCTCTACATACAACAAAACGTTCAAAATTATCTCTATCCAAATTCATAAGTTTTCTTAACATATACATAGAGGTTGGAAATATCATGATAAATTCAGTAAGCAACGCATGGTTCACTTTCAAACTTAAAACATTAAAAAACTGAAATAAAAATCTGAGCAACCATTCAATCCCATTATCAGAAACATGACAAGCTGACTGCCAGTACAAAATAAAATACAATAACCAAAAAATGAGGTCATTTAGGGACTTCAATCCAGATCTTCTGTGAACAAGGATGCCCAGATCTTCATCAACTTCTTCTTCCAAGATGCTGTCCCATGTTTCTGGTATATCATCATCATCATCATCATCATCATCTTCATTACCATCTTCCCCTTCCTCCTCATTATCATCATCACCACCAGCAGCAGCTTCTGAAACATCCACCTCTCCACTACAATCCCCAGTTTCATCATGAAGATTATCCTGAAACAAAAAATCTGTAATAATAGAGGCTCAAATTGTACTCAAGTTAGAACGATGCTGTTTTTTTTAACAATGAAATAATTTTCAAAAGTTATACCACCAAAGAATGAAAAACAGAAGACAACAAAAACGAGAAACATATGCAAATGATAAACACCCTGCCAGTAGGTATTTTATTGTGAGCTGTACTTTTGTTCCATAATATTTCCTTTCATGTATTATATACTTTAAATAAACATTTTGGAAATTTGCTCTTCATAAAAATTTTTCATTGAAAATTCAAGAGGCCACATTTCCATTGAAAATTCACAAACCAACTCAAGTTAATACATGTAATATACAAATCTCCAATAAGGCCAATTCAACTTATTTGTAGATTCTCATCCCTGCCCGCCCGGCCGAAAATGTGCCACCCCAAGTCATTTTATTTTCGTTTCCCATCCTAGATGTATTGAAGTCACAACAGTTATTGGACATTTACAATAGTTTAATAAGCGACGATATAGACAAAAAGGGCCCCATTGCCGCTGCAGATGTAAATCAGCGAGAGTACAAGTTTTTGTTGGTAAATCAAAATCTGATTTAACTGAAATGGATCCCACTCTAAAAGTCGGTGATGTGAACTCCTGTTTAGGTCCATACTTAGGGTTTAGAGTTAATTCTTATTTATCAACTACACACTGCGCAGATAGTGAGAATTCTGAAGATCACTGTTGAACTGCAGAATATTCACAGCTACTGACTAGATGAACATTTCCTATTCAACTAGGATGGTAGACTTGTAGTATTTTCATTTTTTTTTTCACACATTCCATTCTGTGCTTTGCAGTGTTCATATTTGAGATATGAAACTGCTAGTAAAATAATGATAAAACACATTTTTTTAATCTGTTACACTAACTTAATTGTGTAAACACAATCTTTAATTTAAAAAAAAAAAAAACACTTTTAAAACATGTATAAATATAAAAAAATTAAATCCTCCCACCCGCCCTATAATTTTTGTCCAACCTGGATGAGAATCTACTATTTAAGTTGAATTGGCCTAATGTCCAACCTGGATGAGAATCTACTATTTAAGTTGAATTGGCCTAACGGTTGTTATTAATTGGGATACTATTTGACAAATTTTAAAAACATACTTATTTATAATAAAAAAACCAAGTTCATATAACAATTTTCATTAGCAAATCACTAAAGCAGGAGGTGAACATCTTCCATATACATGAAAACATTATGCAAAGTTTGAAAGGTATAGCTATAGGTATGACTTAAAGATTAAACAAAATCATAATGTCTACCCTTGCTGCATAAATGCAATGGGATAAAAACAGCCATCTTTTTTGGCTGATCAAAAAATGTCCACAATCTAAGTACAGGACCTTTCATACATCATTCCTGTAAAATTTGGTTAAATTTGCTTCAGTACCTTCAGAGGAAATAGCAAATATATGCTTTTCCCATAGGGTCCAATGTTAAACTATGATCTGTATCTGAAAATTTTCGGCAATCTAAGTAGAGATCCATCAATACATCATTCCTGTAAAGTTTGATTCAATTTGCTTTAGTAGCTTCAAAAGAAATAGCAAATATATGGTTTTTCCATAGGGTCCAATGTGAAACAATGTTCTCCGCTGGCAGCCATGTTTTTACAATCTAAGTAAAGGACCTTCTATACATCATTTCTGTAAAGTTTGGTTAAATTTGCTTCAGTCATTTCTGAGGAGATAGCCAAAAAATCGTTTTCCCATAGGGTCACATGTTAAACTATCTTCTGTGCTGGCAGCCATGTTTTTTGGCAGATCAGAAAAATTTTGACAATCTATGTAAAGGACATGCTATACATCATTCCTGTAAAGTTTGGTTAAAATGGGTTCAGGGGCTTCAGAGGAGATAGCCAAAATAGGAAAAGTTAACAGGCTGACGGGTGCCGATGATGGCAAAAGCTCACTTGGCCTTTAGGCCAGGTGAGCTAAAAATTTAATATGTATTACCTGTACAAAGGACCCATCAAAAATATTTGGGCAGTCTGCATCCGATAAACTGGAATCTAAGTGCTCCACTTCTATACAAATAAAAAATTTACATACAAAAGTAAATGTTATTTATTTTAAACAATTTAGTTGGTATTGTTTATACTAAAATAAACGTTGACCTTTGTCTATATATAGATGATTTTTTATGTAATCTTGACTACCGTATTAATTCATTAATAAGAGTGCTATAATTTTGACTACAGTATTGATTCACAAGTTAGAGTGCTATAATCTTGACTACAGTATTGATTTGTTGCTAAGAGTGCTATAATCTTGACTACCGTATTGATTCATTAATAAGAGTGCTATAATCTTGACTACCATATTGATTCATTAGAGTGCTATAATCTTAACTACCGTATTGATTTATTAATAAGAGTGCTATAATCTTGACTATATTATTGATTCATTGAATCCAGTGCTAAAATCTTGACTATATTACTGATTCATTGATTCCAATGCTAAAATCTTGACTTCTTTATTGTTATTGATTCATTGATTTTAATGCTGAAATCTTGACTACTTTATTGATTCATTGATTCCAATGCTAAAATCTTGACTACTTTATTGATTCATTGATTTCAATGCTAAAATCTCGACTACTTTATTGATTTATTGATTTCAATGCTAAAATCTTGACTACAGTATTGATTTGTTGATTCCAGTGCTATAATCTTGACTACAGTAATAATCCATTGATTTCAATGCTAAAATCTTGACTACTTTATTGATTCATTGATTCCAATGCTAAAATCTTGACTTCTTAATTGATTCATTGATTTCAATGCTAAAATCTTGACTACATTATTGATTTGTTGATTTCAATGCTAAAATCTTGACTACTTTATTGATTCATTGATTTCAATGCTAAAATCTTGACTACAGTATTGATTTGTTGATTCCAGTGCTATAATCTTGACTACAGTAATAATCCATTGATTTCAATGCTAAAATCTTGACTACTTTATTGATTCATTGATTCCAGTGCTAAAATCTTGACTACTTTATTGATTCATTGATTCCCATGCTAAAATCTTGACTATATTATCGATTCATTGATTCCAGTGGTAAAATCTTGACTTCTTTATTGATTCATTGATTCCAATGCTAAAATCTTGACTACTTTATCGATTCATTGATTCCAGTGGTAAAATCTTGACTACTTTAATAATTCATTGATTCCAATGCTAAAATCTTGACTACAGTATTGATTTGTTGATTCCAATGCTAAAATCTTGACTACATTATTGATTTGTTGATTTCAATGCTAAAATCTTGACTACTTTATTGATTCATTGATTCCAATGCTAAAATCTTGACTACAGTATTGATTTGTTGATTCCAGTGCTATAATCTTGACTACAGTATTTATCTATTGATTCCAATGCTAAAATCTTGTCTACAGTATTGATTCATTGATTTCAATGCTGAAATCTTGACTACAGTATTGATTTGTTGATTTCAGTGCTACAATCTTGACTACAGTATTTATCTATTGATTCCAATGCTGAAATCTTGACTACAGTATTGATTCATTGATTCCAATGCTAAAATCTTGACTACAGTATTTATCTATTGATTTCAATTCTAAAATTTTGACTACATTATTGATTCATTGATTCCAGTGCTAAAATCTTGACTACTTTATTGATTCATTGATTCCAGTGCTAAAATCTTGACTACTTTATTGATTCATTGATTCCCATGCTAAAATCTTGACTATATTATCGATTCATTGATTCCAGTGGTAAAATCTTGACTTCTTTATTGATTCATTGATTCCAGTGGTAAAATCTTGACTTTTTTTATTGATTCATTGATTCCAATGCTGAAATCTTGACTACTTTATTGATTCATTGATTCCAGTGGTAAAATCTTGACTTCTTTATTGATTCATTGATTTCAATGCTAAAATCTTGACTACAGTATTGATTTGTTGATTCCAGTGCTATAATCTTGACTACAGTAATAATCCATTGATTCCAGTGGTAAAATCTTGACTACTTTATTGATTCATTGATTCCAGTGCTAAAATCTTGACTACTTTATTGATTCATTAATTCCCATGCTAAAATCTTGACTATATTATCGATTCATTGATTCCAGTGGTAAAATCTTGACTTCTTTATTGATTCATTGATTCCAATGCTAAAATCTTGACTACAGTATTGATTTGTTGATTCCAGTGCTAAAATCTTGACTACTTTATTGATTCATTGATTCCAATGCTAAAATCTTGACTACAGTATTGATTTGTTGATTCCAGTGCTATAATCTTGACTACAGTATTTATCTATTGATTCCAATGCTAAAATCTTGTCTACAGTATTGATTCATTGATTTCAATGCTGAAATCTTGACTACAGTATTGATTTGTTGATTTCAGTGCTACAATCTTGACTACAGTATTTATCTATTGATTCTAATGCTAAAATCTTGTCTACAGTATTGATTCATTGATTCCAATGCTAAAATCTTGACTACAATATTGATTTGTTGATTCCAGTGCTATAATCTTGACTACAGTATTTATCTATTGATTCCAATGCTAAAATCTTGACTACAGTATTGATTCATTGATTCCAATGCTAAAATCTTGACTACAGTATTGATTTAATAGTTTGAGTGAAATAATTTTGACTGCAGTATCAATGCTGATATACATGTACAATGCAATTGGAAGTATTTTCAAATGCAAACCAATATAACCTTGACTACAAATAAAAGCTGCTTAAATAGCTGCCAACAGAGACTCTTGGAGAAAGATATCTGGCCATATTCTCCACCAAGACAAATGGACATAAGTCAATATCATCTATACCTTGTCCTTCCTGTTTATCTTCTTCATTCAACAAATGCTGTTTGGTATGTCTGTAAAATGTACTCTTTGATAAACATTGGATACCACATTCTTGACAAATATATCTGCCATTAAGTCTTCTTCTTTCTATATAAGACATGATCTGAAAAAAAAATCAACAAGGTTTTTTCAGACTCCATTTTCCATATCCTATTGATATATTTTTTAAGGCGCTGTGGCAAGTTTAATGAGATTTTATTCTAAATGGACCGATATGGTTTTTAGAAATATTTGTCTAATTATATTCCCAACAGAACCAGTACCGTTCACCTGGATAACTGATTATCCAGTAGTTTATATTGACATTGGTCAGTTATTGTTTGTTGTTCTTTTTTCAATACATGTACATGTATTTATTTACTATTTTGCTTTTTCTAGTTCAATGACATTAGTACATAAAGGTAGATCCATACTTTAAAAATCACCTGAAAACATATAAGTTTTGATCGGTTATGCATGTACATATATGTTAAACATTGAGCATCATCAACATACAGCCCAAAATTTTACATTGCAAAAATAAAGCATTATACAATGTGTTTTAAAGAATGCGCCTTAAAGTATACTTCACTGACCTGCATTTAAATTCACTGATATCAAATGACCCATTTTGCCCCATATGCTCACCTGACCTATGACCTTGATTCATACATCAAAATTATCGTTAGTCCAATGCCTTCAATATTCCATTATACATGCTTATACAAAATGTTGATAATTTTTTAGATAAATAATTATAACCATTTCAGTATTTGTTAATGGTGTTCCGATTATCGGTAAGAATCAATTAGCGGCTTGTTGGAAGCTTCTGATTCCGATTATAGATGGTGTTTTTTCATAATTGATCATCATATGTTTTCGGAATCCGTGTTCAGTCTCTTATCATTTCCATTCTGGTCTTTAGAAAGCCTCGCCAGGATCTGCCTCATAACAACATGGCGGAACAAGAACTTGGCTTAATTTACAATGGGTACATATCAGGGATTTTTTTGGGTATCCACAGGGTCCGGTAAAGGGACCCATTCCCAATGCAAAAAACATACATTTTTTCTCCAATTCTGTAGTGAAAAATTCCCAATTAACCATGTTTATCAATTTTTTGAGAAAAAAAATTTCACAAGATCATCAACATCATATTCAGAGGATATCTCGTTCTGATAACGATTTAAATCTACAGTAACCCACATTTTGCTGGATGATTTATGTAGGAACAAAAGAGACAGCCCTATTTTGCTGTGAATTTGTTCAACTACCAGTATTCTAGTGATCTAGAATTTCTAATATGTTGTTGTGATTTTTCAAAAAAAAAAAAAAAAAAATAAAAACATTTTTGTTGAACATTTTCCCAATTTCATCCCAAGGTTCTTTTCCCAAAAAGGTCAGAAAAATCCCTGCATATATAGAAACCCAAAAGTATACAAATATATGCAAGTACAGTGCTACTAGTAAGTTTACATATATGTGCTAGCGAGATTATATCTATTATAAATTGTACCACTTTGAACATAAAACTTACCTAACACTGTCAGACAAGATTACATGAAGTTCCTATCATCCCTCTTGGCAAACCTGCTTACTGCTTTACCTTTCTGATAAAATGGCATAGGTTTTCTATCTTTAGTCAGTACCTTCTTGCCTTGTATGTCAAAAGTTATGTATGAATATGTTAACTGAAAATAACCAAAAATAAAACAAAATCATAATTCAGACAAATTATCAAATTTTTGTGATACAAGAAGAAAGTGGTGAATTGGGTGCTGTTTAAAAGTTTAATAATTTTACATGGACACTGAGACAGGGCGATTCATACATACCCCCTCAAACAACAGATGTAGTTTTATGAATGAAACAAGTCTAGTTGCAATTTTCATATTCCTTTGCTCTATAATATATTGATTTACACACCAAATAATAGTTCAATATCTACAGATGTTAAGAAAAATTCCAGAAAACTGTCCGAGGATCGTAATTTCATAAAAAAAAATGCTAAACCAGAACGAATCATAACTGGATCTGCAACTCATAATTGTAGACTGACATATATAAGAGATATCTACAGGTATTTAGATATTGGATTTGAGTTGTGTAATGGTGTTTAACGTCGCCAGCTATAGGTGCCATTTGCCCCATAGACTTGAATTTTCTCTACTTTTCACATGAGAATATTTGCCAATCTTACTTAGGTCAATAATCTTTTGCACATACAACAGTTGAATGCATTTCCCCATGTTTAAATGGCACTTTTCCTGAATGCATGTTTCTTTTAACAATTTTACCTGTTAACATGCGGTTGATCTATGTAATTAAGATACTTTACAGTGAGGTATTTCCCTATTGTTATCAAGCGCAACACAGATCCTGATTCAGGGAGAGACTAAATGGCAAAAACAAAACGGTTACCAGAATTTCTAAAAATTCAGGATTAAAAACATGAAATTTTATGTTTTTACCTTTTTTTTTGGATTAATTAAAATCATTTTTGAAAGCAGCAATTGTGTGTAGATATTATTCAAGCATAAAAACATTGAGGTTTTTTTCTCCAAGACAAATATCGTTTTCAAGACAGACATCTAATTCAAGGGTTTTTCAAGACTTGTGTCAACCCTATTTAAGTGCCACAGATTACAATGTTGGTTTTTTTTGTTTTTGTTTCTTCTTAATACCAAATTATATAACACACTGTAGTCACCATTTAGTTAGTTACTTGATATTGTGAATTTTATGACTTTCAATTTATATAATATATTAAATGGATGAAGTCCTTTTTATTTAAATGGTGTTGTGACCTGAACAATCTGTGCAAAAATACATGTATTTTTTATTCAAAATAGTATCATAGCGTAAAATTAGTGGATGTATGCTTCTGATGTTTCATGTGTTTTAATATGTTTACACTTGACCAAATAAACTTTTGCCTTACTAAAAAGAAAATAATGCATGTTGCAAGTGTTAAAATTACTGTTATCTGAACCTATGTTTCTATTTCTGATAGCCAAAATCGCCATTGGCTACTAATTTCTGAGGAATTCTTTCAAACAGTAACTCATTTTAGCAAATTTGGCTACTAGTTATTTAAAATTTTTGGAAACCTAGCGACCTATTTATAAATTCTTATTTCTTTTCCTTCCTCAACAATTTTCAATGCACACTTTTGACTAGAAATGTCTGATTGGCCAATAATTGATAATAATTTATAATCTGTGTCCAAATCTTCTGGGCCAATTATTGTCACCATGCACGCCTTTGACAAATTGACAAACTATCACCTTAATCCTAGTTATGACATTTCTTCCAGCATACATTGTTTATGGTCATTAATTTTTATTTGAATGTCGATATTTAAAAAAAAAGAAATTTCGTCGATATTTAAAAAAAGAAATTTCTAAAACAGATTGTTGCTGCATACAGGTACTCTTTAATGCCATGGTAATGTGTTGGTCATGGTATTTGTGTGTTTATGTGTTGGGGGGGGGGGGGGGGTTTACTCCATTTTCCTCACTATCTCTGACATGACTGCCTTGGTAAATCACTAAATGAATTGGGGGCAAAATCTTGGAGGGGTGTACATCACCATCAGTCCACACAACCATCCCAGAACTGATCGACTGAATATAAATGAAAGAATCTTGACTGTGGTGAAAAACAAAAATACTCTATTCTTTGCATACATGTAATGTTGTCGATATAATCTTACTGGTCAAAATAATTTTTCTTTGAATATCTTTCGAACTTTCGAAAAGAAAATGCAGCCAAAAGTCAGGATCATAGTACACACTACACACATTTTCGGTGATGAAATGTGCTGATTGTTGAGATAATGACACCTATATTTAAAAATAAAAACAAATTAAGTTCACTGTGACAATGTTGTTTGATGGATTGTAAAAACAACAAACACAGGAAAATGCAATTTAAAGAAAAGTTTTAATGAACAGAATGAAAATTTATTATTAGTATTTATTATTATTTTTATTATTATATTGGGGCGAGTTGGTATATACTGGGGCGAGTAGGAATGGGTGAGTTGACCAGAATTTGTTACGAGCACTCGTCTACAGTGCAGAACGTGTACCAGGTAGATTCCTGATGTGTCCCTGCATTTTTCTCCTTCCTGTTACACAATTGTAGGATATAAAGCTACACCATAAGAAGTTTATAGACGTTTCGCCATATCAATTTCTGTCATAATACTACAAAGGTGGCATTTCACACAGTTTGAAAATAAAATATAATCAAATGCACAAAGCAACAAAAGTTAAGTTAAAGTTAAAGTCTGTCCCGAGCCATTAAGCCCATCAGGTCGGAGCTTATCCCGGTTTCCGTGGCGTTAAGCGGCTGAGAGTACAAGACTCTCCCCTGAATGGGACGCCAGTCCATCGCAGGGTTAACCCCAGCATTTTGCTGGTACTCATTTATTTATCAGCTGAGTGAACTGGAACAACGTGAAATTAAGTGTCTTGCTCAAGGACACAACACATCGCCAGGTCCAAGGATCGAACTCACGACCTTCGAATCATGAGTTCAACACCTTAACCACTAGGCCACGCGCTTCCACACACACAGTAACAAAGCACAGCATTAACTTTATGAATTTATTATTCTATTCTAGAAACTATTTCTTTTCTCTCTTTTTTTTGATATGGTGAAATCAAAATTTTCACCTGCGTGGTATTTAATTTTTTTGTATTTCAATATAATAAATTTCAGGTATCAGGTCAATTCGCCCCCACTTTTTGCAAATTCGCCCCAAATTTAAGAAAAAAAAACGTCTTCTTCTATTGAGATTGTAAAAGTAACATAAAATTATTTTTACGACCTCGGATATGCCTAAATAACTCATGGCAGACAAATTATTTGTAATGTATTGTTTTTATTGCAATGTTTTTGTCATGCATTCAAATCAAAAGTCCTTTGTAAGATTTTGCTATAATCATAACAGTGGGTACAGTAAAAACAAAAAAAATTCAGTAACATTTATTAAAGAATAACATTAGAGTACCGGGGTATTGATAAATTATGGACCGTTGAGGGAACATCTTTTTCAACATACCAGGCGCTCCTTCGAAACAATTAAAATGATAAATATAACAAAAATGGGGGGGGGGGGGGGGGGGGGGGGAAATTGACTTGAATTCAAATTTTACATATATTTTGTCAATTTAATACTATTATATTATTTCACTAGTACAGAATTTCCCATATTTAAAGATTATTTTAATTATTTTGTCAAATTTATTTTTTCTGCATTTCAAGATTATATTTGTTACAATATTTTGTTAGATTAAATTGTTTAATAACTTGTTTAAATAAATAAAAATTGGGACGAAATTATTGGGGTGGAGACTAAAATTGAGACAGAAAGTAAAAATAATAGGGCAGAAAGATAACGCGGCAAAACATGCAGTCAGCACTCCAAAAAATAAGTTATCTAGAAATAATGTTTGTATGTGAAAAATGTTGAGGATCGTTCAAATTGTCCAAGACACTTGAACGTTTTTCTATTGATTTCCCTTTATAGTTGAGCACAACTCCACATGAATGTGCGTTGTCTGAAATTAGCACCTGTATGGAAAAAAGTAGCGGGGTTATGAGAGGCAATATGCTATTTAACCGTAGTTCGATGTCATACCAACCACAGGGTTTAAGAAGTTCTTGTACAAAGTGCTTTTAATCCATTGATAATGACGTAGGCCTAATAAAAAAAAAATCGTTATTTTAGACGCAAGCCTACACCAACACTTCGGCCGTTTTGGCCTTCATAATTTGCGAGCTGAAAAAGAAACGTGGTGAACTTAGTATAATTCTTAGGGTCATTCTTAATTATTACACACCAAATGGTAGTTCCTATCCGTTAACCCGTTACGGACACAAATAAAGACACAAAATAACGGCCCATACAATTATCATTTACCTAGTCTATAGTAACGAAAAGTGAAAAATTTTATGTCTTTCTGACTGTCACTGTAAACAATAACACAATAAAATTAGAATAATGTCAAGAAAGTGACGAAACGGATAATTACCTTTTTTGGTTATGTACCAACGACCAATTCAAGCGATGTAACTCTACAAGCAGGATAGAAAATATCTTTCCTGTAAACAATATGGCTGCTTCTTCCAGCTTTCCGGAGTCTCGACTACGCGGGATCTTTGAAAAACC
Source organism: Anadara kagoshimensis (assembly GCA_021292105.1). Classification (NCBI taxonomy): domain Eukaryota; kingdom Metazoa; phylum Mollusca; class Bivalvia; order Arcoida; family Arcidae; genus Anadara; species Anadara kagoshimensis. Next base: position 60,647,101 of record CM037858.1, on the reverse strand, counting down.
GCACGTGACTTACCGGCACAAGTCGGTTGGTTAAAGAAAAACGTCAACGCGCATGCACGATTCCGCTTGATATGATTAGATGACCATAACGAGGCAACCAATCATGCACTACCTTGTATTTTAAAATTTGAAAAGAAGAAGAAAAAAAGAAAAGAAAAAAACAACGACACAGCATCAGTTACAGCTCTTTTATTCACCTTGACCAACAGAAGATAAAGCTATTTTGATATTTGATCCAGTTCAACAAAGCGGAGATATGGCGTGAGTATATTTAGTTTTATTATTTCATTTGATTACATACGGTTTTTAATCAAATGTTTCTTGTTCAGTTTAGGCCTAGGGCGGTTTATTTTTTCAAATACAAATTGAAATGAAAGAACCTTTATTGGCATAAAAAGTAACATTACCAGAGCAATCGTAAACAAAGTTTACTTTGTGAAATATAACCTGCCATGGTGCGGTGCTTGTCAGTGGATTGATAATTTCTGAATTAGTTTAATAATTTATTTTAGTGTTGATTCTATGTTATTATATATGTATTGCAGGCGTTAACTAGTGTTAGGTTAGTGCCTATAATCTCTCGCCAACGAGAACAGCCTTCGGTTTTTTTTTGTTTTTTTGTTTTTGTTTTTCGTCGAAATACATTTAAATGTATTCTTGTGACTTTGGTGACTTACATATATTTACTATATCTTTAGCATATTTACTATTTCAACAATCTACATTTAGAATTTATTCAGTGTCAAATGAATGAAAAATCCAATATGGCCGGAATACGTACATTAAAAATCACTATAGAAATATGACACTTTGTAAAATTCCTTTTTATTTCTTATAAAACCCTATATATATATATATATATTTTTAAAATCTATATATCAAAACGGAGTAAAAGGTTGGTGTTGCATCGAATTACAAGAGACATTTTGTCAGATAATATTTTATCATTTATTTATTGAAAGACAATTTTTTTTTCTCGCTTTGTCTTTGTGTTAGTTTTATTAACAAAGAATAAAATTAAATAAGTGAAAAAAATCTGCATTTTTATCAGAATTTTCAAGCTTATCCTAAAATTGATTTAAATATTAGCAGATATTGCAGAGATTTTATTATTTTTTTTAAGATGTACTTTTTCTTCTTAAATATCAAAACAAAATGTAATATATTAAAAAAAAAAAAAAAAAAAAAAAAAAAAAAAAAACAATAATATATGTTAAAAAAGTTCCATCTAAAATTTGTAGAAGCTTTGTTTAAAAAATTAAGAAGAAACGTTGAAAAATCTGTCTATTAGAGTATTCTTTTAAAATTTACAGGTTTTCTCTTAAAATGCTACTTTTTACCCAAAAATGTAAATGGATAAGTATGTTTGTTTTTTGATAAATATTCTTTAAAACCTGTAATATACGTTAACGATCAAAATTAGTAGAAGCTATGTTCAAAATTTCAACGAGAAACGTGTCTGTTGTTTCTCTCACAATGCAACCTTTTACCCCCCAAAATGTGAAATATTGTTAAAACCCGTAATATATATTATTTATTTATTTATTTATTTATTTATTTATTTATTTATTTATTTATTTATTTATTTATTTATTTATTTATTTACATGTATTTGTAACTTTGTTTAATTTATGAATTAATTTAAAAATTAAACCCGGATAAGGTAATATATATTTTTATTTCTTCTTTTACCTTCTTTTGAATCTTTTCTGGAATAAACTATACCCCAAGCTAAACTTAAGTCCTATTGTTCCCTGTTTGGATTGAATTCATGATTTCTCTACTTTTTTAACTATTTTTTTTACCTGGATTTAAAAACAAAGGGACAGCAAGTTCACTGGTAACGTTCTAGTACTTCTACAAACATGAAAATCTACCGGAGAAAACAAACGAGTATATTACTGAATATAAGTAATGAAGAAAATCGAGTATTGTAAAAACTAAAATACTCTCTCTATCTCTTTCTCTCTCTCTCTTTCCACGAGGCAATCTTTCCCCGCTTAGATTTTCATTCACTTAAATTTATCCGGCAGTTTATTTTGATTTTCTAGGAAATTTGACAATGTTAGGAGCACGATTCAATCAGTTTATATTCCCATATAAAATATTGCAAATACGGTAAAATCGTACAGTTGGGTGGGTCGTTCGTCAAAATTCTTTTTCCGAAAAAAAATGTAAATTTTTAGCAAGTTATTTTATTAATATGGTTTAAAAATCAGTAAAATAATTCAATTATTAAATCATTTTATTCAGATTTTGAAAATATGATGTTCATTTTCTGAAGCAGACTTTACTGTCACCTGTAATTAAGACCTATTGTTTTTGCTAATATAACAACCAGCACTAATTCCCACTCATCCAACCTACAGGTACAAAATTTCAAAATGTTGTCTAAGTAGGAATGAACCGACGCAACATATTTTAGGTCATGTTGGACAGAACGTCCTAATGTAGCAACGTTTAAAATTATGGTACGAACGTCTCAGAATTATGAGACGAAAGGTCTTTAAAATGTAACAAAAAGTCATGGGACAAAACTAGTAAAGGTCCTATACGGTATAAAACGTCATAAAATTACGGTCTTGAACCCGGTCGGACCAGGGACCAGGGATAGCTCTGTCTCAAAAAATTTGAAACAAATGCTATTAGTTCTTCTTATTGGTTTATATTTTATCTTCTTAAATCACGTATTTTACGTTTTATGAAATGAATGGTTTATATAAAGTAGATTTCAATTTTGTTGAATTTAAAATGATGAGAATTGCGAACTAAATTTAAAAAAAAAAAACAAGAGCAAGTTAAATTTTTTGTATCAATTTTGTGTTTATTGCCATATTATGAATTTTTTAGATTTTTGGAGTGAAAAATTCAAGAATCTATTCCATTGATGACACTATTGTCAAGAGACTTAAACTCATTTATTTACATACCAAAAGAAAAATTTCTCGTTTTATTTTCATTTATAACACACATCACTTGTTACTTCTTATAAGAGTACATTAAACACTTTGTGGATTTTACATAGGTATTTGTCGTGCTGAAATATGAATTTCAAATCTACCGTAGGTCGGTTTTTGGGACCCCGTGTTATGACATCCCTGAAGCCCCACAGAATTATCTACCTACACGATAAATTCAATTTGCTTCCGACTAACACCCACCGATTTTAATAGCTCATTAATAGTCCACCTTGTTGAAAAGTTTGTTTATTAGACATTCCTTTCATTGAAGCCAGTATCTTTAATGTGTTTATACAATTAACAAAATATGTTCACAGGTGTTCGAATAAATAGCTTTAGTGACACCTGGTAATATACTAGTAAATAATAATAATATATTTATTCAAGTGTCACATGTTAATCAGCATAAAACTGTAAAATTCTTTTGATCTAAAACATTAAAATATTAACACCCAGCCAAACTGACTTATGAGACACCAATAAAAAGAAATAAAATTCAATTAAGAAACATTACTATAAACACTATATATTATATAATATATATATATATATATATATATATATATATATAATATATATATTATATATATAAAATTAAAAACGGATACGTCGTCTATCCATCTTAAAAATTGTTTAGGTTAAAAGTCCTTGAAGTGACGGTTCATTCATTAAAAACGATAACTTATCACAGGAAGAGAGATTTAAAAAGTCTGGTAAAATCTCAGTTGCCGAATAAAACAAATAAAAACGTAAATCCGAGTAAAAATTACAGTCAATTAAAAAGTGAACTTCATCCTCAATGGCACTGTTATCACATAAAATGCATGTTCATACTACCGCTGTCCTGAAACGAAGCTAGTGATAAGCGCGAAATTAAATTAAAAAAGAATGTGTTATTATTGTAATATTTTAGAAGTTGAAAACGAACAACATGTTTAAATTAATTGTCATTCTTATAGCGATTTAAGGTTTTCACTTTTTAACTTATGTAATAATATAAATTCTTTTATTATTAAAGTTTTTAAACATTTAACTGCAGTGTTACTTTTATCCATAAGGTTTTTTATGTGTATGTGAACATTGAATTTTATATGTGACACTTAAATAAAATAAACTATTATTATTATTATTATTATTATTATTATTATTATGTAAAGCAACAAAAACACAAAGAATATCATTATTTAATCAACGGATTTAAAATGTTTTAAAAATAAATGTTTCAATTTGATGAAATTCTTTTCACTTTTCGTGTGTTAAATAAAAACTTCACAAAACATTTGATATAATGCACAAAAAAGGACAAATTAATTGATTAAAATAATCAAGCTTCAAACAACTTGGTCCAGTGATAAATAAATAAATAAATAAATAAATAAATAAATAAATAAATAAATAAATAAATAAATAAATAAATAAATAAATAACGCGAGTTAAAAGAATTTTGAACGGACTGATAACTGAAGACGGGCACATAATATCATTTTACTGATAGAATTGCATTATTTTTTTTAAATAACAATTTTTCATTACCGATCTTTTACTTTTTTATTCTTTGTTGTTTTTTCACTCACTAGTTTCTACCATGATTTTCGTGAAATGAATATTAAACAGATAAGTAAATAAATATGGCACATCATAGTAGATTGGTGTTGGTCGAAAATAGATTAATGTTGGCCGAAAATAAGTATATTGTTAATTAATATGTAAACTTTCCAGTTAGTAAAAAAAAAACCCGCGAGTTAAAAGAATTATGAATGGACGGATAACTTACGACGGGCACATAATATGATATTAATTTAATTTTTTAAAACAACAAACTAGAAAATTTCATTACCGGTCTTTTATTTTTTTTCACGCACTCGTTTCTCCCTTTATTTTCGTGTATAAATAAAAACTAAATAAATAATGTGGCATCATAGTACATTCAGGGTGGTCGTAAAAAAATATTGATGTGATAATTCAATTTTCAATTCAATTCAATGAACAAACTCAAGTGGATATGTGAAAGTCCACCCGTCGCTGTGTTTCAAGTTGCAGGTATGAAGGGATTAATTTTCCACCGCGGTCCGACAGCATAGTGTCCCACCGCGGCTGAATAATAACGGATTAAAAATAATATTTGCCTCTATAAACAGTAAAATCCCCTTTTAAATTCCTCCCCTAAGATAGCATAAATAATATTCCCGATTCCTGCTGATATCTTATTGAATGGCCGTATAGAAGGGAATTAAACCAGTCCCGTAGGAAAGTGTGGGTGGAGGGGAACGACCCATCACTTTTTGCCTTACATTTTATTCAGATTGAAAACATTAAAATCCTACTCTGTAATTTAAAAATCGCAGTACAATAGGGGAGTTTAACAATTTTATCTCCCTTGATTACTCTCTATGGTTAGAGGTAAGAAAGGGTACCGTCTGTAAGCCAGGGGGCATTCCCCTATTACCTACATATTTACATGTGCTAGTATGAAACTTAGTATATGTAATACATATAAATGTATCTACATTATATTTTATTTTCTTAAAAAATATATTTTAAGTGTTTCGTCTGAAAATAAATAAATAAATAAATAAATAAATAAATAAATAAAACTGAAAAGTAATCTTGACCCAGTGAGTACCCACAATGTAATTGAATAATGATTGATGCAGGGTTAAATTATAGTATTTAAATAAATAAATAAATAAATAAATAAATAAATAAATAAATAAATAAATAAATAAATAAATACATTTTGAAACATGGCCTTGAATGCCGCCTCAATATACACTTTAAATATTTAAAATTTTTATTTTATTTTTATTTTTATTTATTCTTTTTTTAACTGCTTTCTTGTGTTTTCATTGGCACACGGTGAAAAAAATTTATGTCATGTCTATCAATTAAATTTATTTATTTTCTTATTTATTTGTTTATTTTAATTTATTTTGGAAAATAACTTTATAAGGGAATGGTTGGTTACTGTTCGAAATAAATAGGGATTTTTTCTAAAAAGTAATGAATCGTTTACCATTTTATATGCCATTTTTCATAAAATAATAATAATAATAATTATAATTTATTGCAAAAAGCAAACAATACATTGCTATAGCATTACAAACAGATTTAATTATGTAACAACATGACAAAAAAACAAATAAATAGCAGAGAACAGTCAGGAGCTTAGAAGTTGAGATCTGAGTAACCAGGCTTTAGATAGATAAATACAGAGTTTCCTTGTGAGAGATTCAGAGTCCGCTTTTAATAGTGTATGAAATTTATGGATATTCGGCCAGACACAGTAGTATTTCGGTAGATATTGATAACGTATGAAACAGAATGTAGGACATATAAGGACGAAGTGATACTCGGTCTCAATACAATTTAACGCACAACATGAACAAATTCTCATTTCCCTTGGAATGTTAGTATAGCGGCCAGATTCAACATTTAATCGCAATGTACCACTGCGTAATTTGGTCAAAAGTGATACATTGAAATCAAATGCTAAATAACCCGCTAAACTAAATTCGTTTTTAAGAGACACATAGTTTGACAATTTTTCAGACGAGCTGACAAGCTGGATCCATTTCTGGTAGTACTGATCGATAATACAAATGTATTTTATGAAAAAAAGATAGAGAATATTAAAGTATTTAGAATGTGAATTAAAAAAAATAATAAAATAAACATTTAATATCTGTATGGTTTCAATAATTTTAACATTCATACATCTTATTTATCAGTTTATAAGTTTAATATTATCTTGTATTTTGAATCAGTTTGATGAAGTTTGTGTAACTGATAAAAACGTACTTGAAAATTCTTTTCCCCCGGAATATTTTCAAAACTAAGTCCTGTCTAGACGCATTTTCAATGTATTGTGCATCGTTTTGATAGGCTTAAAATGCTGTGATATCAAGGCAAGATTATAAAAAATAACCGTATGACTCAAGTTTCATAATCACACCCTCATTTGAGATGGATATCAGAGCATCAGAGGCTGATCCAGAATTTTAGAAAGGGGGCGTATAATGTGAGATTTGAAGGCTCGAACCTCCTGGGGAGGTTCGGGGGCATGCTCCCCCGGAAAATTTTGAAAAAGTAACGCAAAAATCCTGCATTCTGGTGCAATCTGAGCTGAACAATATGTATTATTAGCGACATAAAGCGGGTGCGTATTCCCCTTACGCCCCCCGCTGAATCCGCCACTGGATATGGGGTACCCCGGAAAATTTTGACGCCCTTTTACAAGTATAATGATGAAATTGATAATTGATTGGTTACCAGATGGACATTTCCTGTTAAAGCTCTTGTTTTTGTTTTTTTTTTCTTTCTTTTTTTAGCATGATACAAAATTTCACACAATATATTGCGGGGCCTAGCCCCCCCCCCCCCCTTTCTCTGACATGGGGGGGGGGCGGTCCCCGCTGCCCCCCCCCCACCCTGCACCTACGCCTATGCTGCCTTAAAGGCCATCTCTGTATAAGGACCACCTGATTATAAGGACCAGTAGAATTATATCCCAATTGTTCTGTTTTACATTATTTTTACCTTATATAAAAACCACCTGCCCACAAATGACACTTTACTCATGCCAATGGCCGGGTGGCCTTTATAGACAGGTTTGACTGCATTTATATACAATGATGATTTTGTAATGAATTCGTCTGCATATATAACTCTATATTTTGCAGCTTTTCAGATCAGTATGTTATTTTAATGGAGAAGATGATACATGAGCAAAAGAAAATAAGTGAATCACTGCAAGCTGTGGATGATTTGAAAAAGAGATTAGATGCCCAACAACAACCAGGATCACCATCAGTAAATACCACTACAACCAAGACACTCAAATCTGCAGCTGTTCCTCAAGTTTGTAAGGTATGAAAACATTAGTTTTCAAGATTTTATAGCCACACCACATGTATTGTCACTATGATTTTACAGACCTGCCAACCCTTACGATTTTTCCGTAGTTCTTACTGAATATTGCCGAAAATTTTTAATTCTTACGATTGTACGGATACGGCATGTTTTCTTCCGATTTTTATTTTTTCCGGATATTTTCTTTCATTTCTTTACGTTTCCAAACCATGTGTTAGAAAACTGTCCTGGAAACGCTTTTAAGGCATGCAGATTACAATAAAGCATTAAAAAGATAGCCAGCGATCACTGTCGTTACGCAAAGTCGGAAGAGCGTTTGATGGTAAAGCATTTCAAAGACATTCTGAAGCGTAATAATCAAGCACCTGTGTGATTTTAAAGTTTCTCGCGGTAAGGTTAACTGTAACATCTCAAAAATGAGTAAACGCAAAGCAGATCTGGCGGATAATGGAGAGTCGGCTCCGAAAAAAGGAATCAGTATGCCATAAAAGCTAAACCGACGTATTTTTTCAACGTGGTCCTTCATAAAACAGAGCAAAAAGGTAGATTTTTTCGTCAATTGCAGTAAATGTCTAGTTGATCTAAATATCGCACATTGTGACGGTATTCGGCGTCATATATAAACTTAAAAAAAAAACCATAAAGAGTCTGTGATTTAGTTGATTTTGTAGCCTTAACAGTCTAATTAAAACACACCTATTTGATAAAAACTGACTTTTGTAAAGGCTTACGGAAACTGGTGCAATCTTACTGAAAAATGTCCTTGATCTTACCGAATAGTTGCCTAGGGGTTGGCAGGTCTGAGTTTATGCTATTTTTGTTGCATTATGCAGCTTTTATTACTATTTTAGCTACCGGTATTATTGATCATATTCAAATATAGATATTAATGCTTTTAAGCATTGTTTTACTACATAAAGCAAGTATTAAAGGTCAGGATCATGACAGTATTGATGAGAATAACCTTTAATTGTTATATGTTGACTGTATGTTAAGAATTTGACAGGGACAGGGGAGGGGGGGGGGGCTTTAGTTTACACTTAAACTAACCACTATTTATCAGGTGAGTGTATCAGCCCCAATAGGCCACTTGTGGGATTAGAAATATCTGCTGCATTTCCAAAAAAAACTAAATTGCTTTGCTGAAAGAAAAAAAAATGCAAATATTTCTGTAAAAGCATGTCAGGAGATAAAGGGGCTTCACTGAAAAATAAATTGATTGATTGAATTTGGTTTTGTATACCGGCCAAGAATATCTTAATTTATATAGGTATGTCACCAGTTATAAGTGGTGTCAGAATTTTTTACTTGTACACTAGTGTGCTCAGGGAAATGTGCAGGGTTCTTCAGAATGCCACACCTTCCATGGCATGGGACATCAATTTATAAGGTCTTTTGCAAAGGGTCCAATGAATTTCATTTCTAAACGCTGAGTGCTTGACAAAAGAACAGTTTATTTTCAAGCCATGTTCAGACCTGGTCAAGTTGCAAACCTAGCTATTATTTTATTTATTAGATTTCCGACATGGGGGAGCACTCTACCAACTAAGCTACCATATTTATTTTCTTACCCTTTATGCTAACTACGTTTTATCACTATTTAAACAGTAAAACAATATAAACTATAAGTTATCATGTAGATATATATATAAGCATTCATATATGACTGAAATACATTTCAGAATGCAGTCAGGACATGTTACAAAGAATTACTGAAGAAAGAAGACTACAATGGATTTGACCTTTCAGTAGGGTAAATATGCTATCCATATTTATTAAAAAGTTTACAACACCAATGGTTTTATACACCTAAAACCAGTGCATATTATCTTATCATGCTGCTCAAGTAGTGGTCTGGTAATTTAAGATTGTGAATGATTGCCATTCACAAATTTAATGAACTACAAAATTATGCCAATAGCAGGCATGCTTATTGGTACTTCTGTTATAAATGTAATTGAGCCAGTCAGATATTTCAATTTATTTCACACATAATGATAACCTGCACAGTACATAGTTGATTTATATACAGATAAACACCGCTTGGAAGGAAGTAGCTTTCACAAATTAGATGGAACTAGTCATTAGATTGTGATCATACTTATCTAATTCGAGCTACCTTTATTTGTTTTAAATGTACTATTTTTTACTTTATAGATTTAATGCCCCAGAGAATAAAAACACAAGGGAGAGGCTCATTAAAGCCGTAATTGACGAAAATGGTGGGAAAGAAGGTTGTATGTTTTCGAGGACTTATATCCAAGGTAACAGTATGAAATCTATATGCAATTCACCTCATGTATTATCTTTTAAATTCTGGATCATTCCCTGGTTATTAAAGTAAACAATTAACATTACACTGGTACATTTAGAGTATTTTCAAGTAAAGAATATGAATGACATGAGGTGTTCTTTGGACACAATAAGATTCTTTTCACATGCCACTATATCAATACTTTTAGGATAACAAAAACAACTGACCTTTAGCATTAACAATTACAAACTTTGTGAACCTTGCCTTAAGTACACTCAATACATATAGAATTTTATTTAAACAAGACTGATAGATTTGTCTTAATGAAGAGTTTTTTTACCATGGAATTTGTTCATTTAAGTAACATGTATTAAAGTAATACATGTATTGTATAAACAAGCTTATATGTGATTGAAGATTGTGAAGCTCTACTTTAAGATGTTAATTAAGATACTCCAATGTACAGACTGTTTCTTTATTTCCCTTGATTTAGCAATTAGGTATACATGTAGCTTTACATGAGACTTTTCGTTTATCCTTGGCATACACATCAATTAAACTTGTGGACATCACAAAAAGTGACCCAGTTATGTTCTACCGGTATTTTTACACACAGAATGTTTGTGTGTTAACTGTATTACATGTGGTAAACATTGTTTTAAGTGCTTCATATTAAAAATATCCAGTCACAAAATCTATTTATGTTCATTAAATTTATGTGTGACCCATTTGTCATTGACATGCAAATAAAGGATCATAATTGAATTTAATAGCTTAAAATACATATTGAACTATTTTTAATTGTATATTATAGCTGCTGTCAAACAATACTTTAACAGCCAGAAGGACAAGAAACATAAGGCTGACACTGGGAAACAAGAAGAGCACAAAGTAAAGTGCAGGAGACAAGGAAGAATAAGAGAGGTATTGTTTTTAGTGTAATAGAGTATTCAAGATTCTTCTACTTATGTCGAGGCAGTCATTTCTAGATTGGTTGAGAAAACTGGAATACCAAGTATTGAATAGAAACCCACAAACTTTTTCATGTTAGATTTGCCTGAATGGGATTCTGACCAAGTCAAAGATAGTTGCCATGATCTTTAAGCAGTCTTTTTTGACAACTTGTCCACAGAAGATGCTTGATTAATCTTTAAATGTGTTAAGTAGAATCATACACCAAGGTCTCATAAATAATAAAGAAAATTCTGCAAAAATGCAATATAGAACAACGCCATAGCTAGAATACCAACTCCATATAATAAACTGTAGGCAAGACAAAACCGCTGTAAGATGCAATAGTATGCTTACACTGGTTGTATATATCAGACCAAGTAGAAAGTAAAACACAACGAGGTGATTGTACACTTACAATCTTTTCATAAGTTTTGCACCCATTAACATTGTGTAGGTTTTCACCCATTGTCATTGTGCTATTAAAGTGATTATTCCCATTCTTTTAATTGCAGAACTGTAAAAGGATGAAGGTCGGGCTTAGGAGAAAGCCATGGTCTGAAGAAAAGAAAAAGAAGATCAGTGAGATTCTGACACCACAATACATGTCAGAGGAAGAGAGTGACTATGAAGAGTTGGAAGATGGAAGAACCATCTTAATGGGATACAGAGTAAAGACCATCCCTTGGATCCATCCCAGGATAAAGGACATCAAAACATCACTTATGAATAGTTATCTGGATACGTTAACTATGTTCCAGAGGTCTGGATATAGACAACGAGTAGTGTCCACTGAAGAAGCTTCCTCTAAACCAATGCCAAATAATTGTCCTCAGTGGGTACTTAATGGTAACATTTAAACTTGAAATCTTTTATTTGACTTTGAGATTATAAGAATCCATTATGAGTATCCATGTAGGATAGGGAAATCTCACCCGAGGGGTTGAACATTTCAGTCAGACGAGGCTTGCCTCGTCTCTGACCAGAAATGTTCAACCCCGAGGGTGAGATTTCCCTATCCTACATGGATCAACTCATAATGGATTATTTTTCTTCCATTTTAGTGCCAATATTTGGCTTCAGTACGATGAACATGGACATCGACGCCATGTTTGTAAAATCTAACTTTGTAATTCGACATTTTACTTTAAAATAAATATGACCATTGGATAGATCGTACCGGATTTTGGTTTATACAAAATGTATAAACTACAAAACAAAGTGGTTCATTAAAAAATCCAATATTTATCATTTGAAACGCACTCAAAATTTCTACATTGTAAAGAATTGGATGTCATTTTCCCGCAAGATGACGTCATGTAATTGTCTTTTGATTGTGACGTCACTAAACGTCACGTGGTCATGTGAGATACGCGTATCTCACATAGGGAAAAACCCTATCTTACATGAGCAGATATGGAAGAAAATGATATTTTATCCTTCAAATATATTGAACATTTACTTTAGCAAAATTCCACTATCTTCAATGAAAAAATCTGAAAAATCTTGTGAATTTCATTTGAGTTTTAAATAAGTGATTTTGTTTATTCATACTTATTATTCTTAGTTAAATAATATTTACGTAAGTACACCTGTTTGTTCTAAACAAACATACACTATATACCACATTCAAATTAGTTCAGTTTTGTTTGTTAACATGATTTTCTAGTATGCAACTTTAGCTAAAAATTCATATTTAAATTGAGGCACAAAAAGGTTACCCTTATAATTTTCCCCTGGCACTTGCCTGTTTCCCCATTCCCAGAAAAAGTTTGCCCAAAACCTAGATTAATCCCTGGCCGTCTTAAGTGGACTTATATTGAAGTTAATAGACTCAAAGTTATATATGTAACATAGTTCAATATATTTCTAGGATAAATAAAAATTAATTTAATAATGTTGTTCTGACTTTTTATCAAACATTAGACTAGTTTTTTTATCTGAATTGACGAAATACAAGTATTATTGAAAATGTATGATACAAAATCTTGTATCACCAGACTGGTGATACAACATTGGTGGTAAAGAACACCTTTAGTCGGATTTTTCATTGTGACGTCATTGAGAAATCTCTGATTTGTCAAATGTAAATAATGACGTAGTTACTACAGAACATAGTCGAGACATTGTTCGGTTATTTACTGTGGTAAAATCCATTTTTTTTCACATTTAATGTTGTTTTTATTATTTTAAAACACCTAGTCTGAAATGTTCGATAAAAATATCATATACACAGTTTGTTTGTACAACCTTTCATACCGGGTCTCATCCTATTATACGAGCAACATCACTACTTGTGCTTCATAGTGATGCAGCTACTAAAAATAGGACTTGACTTGATACGGAGGGTTGCCCATATAGACTGGGTATATAACATGTATGATAACATCAAGATTAGATATTTTATATATATATGTGAATTTTTTCTATATTTTTTAGCTAAAATGTGACTGTGTATAGTGTATGTTTGTATTATATTGTACATTTACTCACTGAGTTTGTCGAGGTTTAATTGTTCATTTACTTTTTATAATATATTCTCTGAATGAGTTTGTAGTAAGTTGGACTTTAATTTTATATCCACTTACTGGGTTTGTAGTAAGTTTGAATTTTATTTTATATCTACTTACTGAGTTTGTAGTAAGTTAGAATTTTATTTTTTAACTACTTACTGAGTTTGTAGTAAGTTAGAATTTTATTTTTTAACTACTTACTGAGTTTGTAGTAAGTTAGAATTTTATTTTATATCTACTTACTGAGTTTGTAGTAAGTTAGAATTTTATTTTTAACTACTTACTGAGTTTGTAGTAAGTTAGAATTTTATTTTTTAACTACTTACTGAGTTTGTAGTAAGTAAGAATTTTATTTTTTAACTACTTACTGAGTTTGTAGTAAGTAAGAATTTTATTTTTTAACTACTTACTGAGTTTGTAGTAAGTTAGAATTTTATTTTTTAACTACTTACTGAGTTTGTAGTAAGTTAGAATTATATTTTTTAACTACTTACTGAGTTTGTAGTAAGTTAGAATTATATTTTTTAACTACTTACTGAGTTTGTAGTAAGTAAGAATTTTATTTTTTAACTACTTACTGAGTTTGTAGTAAGTAAGAATTTTATTTTTTTAACTACTTACTGAGTTTGTAGTAAGTAAGAATTATATTTTTTAACTACTTACTGAGTTTGTAGTAAGTAAGAATTATATTTTTTAACTACTTACTGAGTTTGTAGTAAGTTAGAATTATATTTTTTAACTACTTACTGAGTTTGTAGTAAGTTAGAATTATATTTTTTAACTACTTACTGAGTTTGTAGTAAGTTAGAATTATATTTTTTAACTACTTACTGAGTTTGTAGTAAGTTAGAATTTTATTTTTTAACTACTTACTGAGTTTGTAGTAAGTTAGAATTTTATTTTATATCCACTTACTGAGTTTGTAGTAAGTTAGAATTTTATTTTTTATCCACTCACTGAGTTTTTAGTAAGAAAGAATTATATTTTATATCCACTTACTGGGTTTGTAGTAAGTTGGACTTTAATTTTCATTGATAATTGAAATATATTTAAATGGTTCATAGCAAGTCATTATTGCATTATAACCTTAATTACTTACATGTAGTTCAGTGTTTTTATCCAGTTCATAAATATCTAAAAAGGTATGGTTTATTTTATATATTTTTACTTATTGAGTTGATAGTAAGTTGGTATTTAAATGTGATAGTATTTGGTGCTGAAGTACATTGACATCAAATGTCATAGTAAATCATCAACTCTATATTGAATATTTATTTACATGTATATAGTGTGTATGTACGAATACAAAGATGCATCTTAATATAATCAACAGTTCTATAATTTATTTATTTGTTTATTTATAGTAACATATATTGTTGTTGTAATCCACCAGCGATATCTTGTCAGAACTTTTATATACAGAGATAAGTTTATATAATATAATTAAGAATTATAGGCAATTCATAAATGAACGTATAAAGGGGTGAATATGTGTATACGATAAAACAATTTCATACTTATTTTATTTAGAATAGACATACCTGTGTTTATAAACACTCTGCCACAATATTGCTGACAGACTATAGTATCTAATCGATGGCCACTTAATACCTATATATTGATCATGTTTCACTTCTGAAGTGAAGTACATTTATATTGACATCCAACGTCATGATTAATTCTTAACACTTAATTAGAGTGTATATAGTATGTGGAAAATCCCTCTTAATATGATCACCCATGATGTTTTTAATTTATTGTAACAGTTTTTGTTGTATATTTTATGTAGCTTTATATTCGGTGGCCACTAAGTACATACACATTGTCTTAATTTTGAAGTTTATCGACATCAAACGTCATGTCTTATTTTTGAAGTTTATCGACATCAAATGTCATTGTAAATTTATCTTGCCTTTTTTCCTGTTTCTTGGTCTTTGTATCATCGACCATATCTGTGCTGATTGTACCTACATATTTTTATTTTTTACACTAACTTAAAATATTTTTATTGAATACATATGCAATTTATTTTCGTTATTTATTTTATTATTTGAATTTGTTTTTAGGTGTTCTACATTTTAAATTTCATGGCGTGCCACATATTTATTGGATGTGCATCTTTTGATGACATCAGATTTCTCTTAATTTTAACATAAACATTTAAATTTATTTTTATATTTAGTATTAATTATAGCTTTGATTGCAAAAAATATAATAGTAACTAGTCAAATTTTATAATTAGTTCAAACACTTGAATTACCCTCTTGTTATAACATTTACTGTGATATATTATCTAAATGCAGAACATTCCATAATGGCGTTATGTTGTTGTTTTATACTAAATGAATATATATCAGCATTAGGAAAATCACTGTTTTGAAAGCCTTATTTTTTCTGTCTAAATTCAGTGTTCCTAATATATGTTTGAGTCTTCTTTATTTGTTTGTCTTTGGATGTGTTGCCTGTTGCCTAATATATGTTTTTCATTTTCACAATTCCACCTATTTTAAAATTATTTGGTAATTTAAATAGTAGCTAATGTTTATGTTAATTAAAACAGATAGGCATTGTATTTGAATCATAAAGTTAGTTTAAACTCTCTATGTTTTTTACTTTGTTATACCATTAAAATGTATCAGAGATATGTATGTGTAAATCATTATATTATACAAAAGTAAAATAACTTAATAAATTATTAATTTACAAAATTTTGTTTTTTGTTATTTTTAACATATCTATATGCAACAATAAAGTTGATACTTCTTGAATTACTGCAATAAGAAGTACCATTTTAGATACAAACATACATTTAATGTTGTTAATTCAACAAAAATCAGTGTTGTCATTTTTTGATAATTTGGAGAAAAAAAACACTAACACTTAGTTCAGGAATTGGACACCATCACATCTGGCACGAGAAAGATTTAATTTTTATTATTTACACTGGCCTTATACTTGACCAGACAGTAACCAGCTAGATGATATTCAAATTGAGTCTTTGTTGAAAATGCAAATGCTTATTTATATATGAGTTGAAAAACAATACTGTGATATAATAACTGGTGCCTCGGTAGTTTTGTTATATAATAATCAAGTTGTATAAGAATAGGCGGTACTTTTCTAGAAGAGGTTAAAAACAATTCTTTGTGGTGAAGATTAAAATGACCTCTAAAAATGAAGAAAACGTGAATCATTGGAGATTGTTAAAGGTGCATTATAATTGGAGACTTACAAAAAATATCCTTATAGATCCTTAAAGATCCTTAAAGCTTCCTTAAAGGTGCTGTTATGTTTGTAAAATAAATCCTTAAAGATCCTTAAAGATCCTTAAAGATCCTTAAAATTTCAGTTCCATTAAGGATCTTTAAGGATGTCCTTAAAGATGCCTTAAAGATGCCTTTAAGGTCCTTAAAGCCCCCTTAAAGGTCCTTAAAGGTCTATTTAAGAAGGCTTTAAGGAGGCTTTAAGGATCCTTAAAGATGACTTTTCTTCTTGTGTATACTAAAAGCTTTCAGTAATTGGAACTTGTTGTTTTAGCAAGTTAAACCAATTTCATTGTATTATTTAATCTGATATAGTAAGTATTTAAGTATTGAAATCGTTAAAATCGACACTGTGTAATATTTTTCACTGTATGGGGCTAATGGATAAAAATTTTAAATGTTCCTTGGGTTCTGTTGAGGTTTGGGTCTATTTTACAGTCAGCTTCGGAACCCCAGGAGTCGCTGACATCTTTATAATCTGTTTATAGGATCAATATTTAAGAAAGTTATTATTTGTTATACATTTTTCAAAAAACAATCGGTGAAATTTTGTACATTGTTTTTTTTAAAAAAAACCCTCTATTTTCATGTTATATTTATGGGATTTATGGAGCTCTGCATGTGCATTTTTTTCTTGCAGAACATGCATGTGTTTAAATCCCTGTTTTATTTTTCAGATAAATATAGAGATTATAATGTTAATGCTGGCTATTACATCATAGTGGGAAGTCGTTTTTAACTTAATGTTTTGGTACCAGCATCCAGCTAATTTCATAATCATTTGGCGCCACTTAATTTTCCTATTTGAGGTTGATATAGTGTGTGTGTGTGTGTGTGTGTGTGTGTGTGTGATTTCAGGAAACTACACAAATGATTTTCATTACCCAAGGTTGTATCATGACTTTGAACCAAGTTCATAGCACAAAGGTCAAATATATTTTATTTTCAAACCTTGTCTGGCTCATAACCATGGGGTATTGATCCCTCTTGGACAAAACTTGAATACTGGATTACACTGTTAATGATTTAGTGGCAAAAATGATCATCTCCACAGGGAGTAAAAGGTAAAACAATATACATGGATATGTCCACTGATGATAAGTGTGGGGAATCAGGCGATACATCCACCACTCTGATGACAACAGTGATACCAGTGATACCACTAGTGTGTGGAACCGGACGATACATCCACCACTCTGATGACAACAGTGATACCACTAGTGTGTGGAACCAGACGATACATCCACCACTCTGATGACAACAGTGATACCACTAGTGTGTGGAACCAGACGATACATCCACCACTCTGATGACAACAGTGATACCACTAGTGTGTGGAACCAGACGATACATCCACCACTCTGATGACAACAGTGATACCACTAGTGTGTGGAACCAGACGATACATCCACCACTCTGATGACAACAGTGATACCACTAGTGTGTGGAACCAGACGATACATCCACCACTCTGATGACAACAGTGATACCACTAGTGTGTGGAACCTGATACCACTAGTGTGTAGAACCGGACGATATATCCACCACTCTGATGACAACAGTGATACCACTAGTGTGTGGAACCGGACGATACATCCACCACTCTGATGACAACAGTGATACCACTAGTGTGTGGAACCAGTTGATACATCCACCACTCTGATGACAACAGTGATACCACTAGTTGTGGAACTAGACGATACATCCACCACTCTGATGACAACAGTGATACCACTAGTGTGTAACTAGACGATACATCCACCACTCTGATGACAACAGTGATACCACTAGTGTGTGAACCGGACGATACATCCACCACTCTGATGACAACAGTGATACCACTAGTGTGTGGAACCACGATACATCCACCACTCTGATGACAACAGTGATACCACTAGTGTGTGGAACCAGACGATACATCCACCACTCTGATGACAACAGTGATACCACTAGTGTGTGGAACCAGACGATACATCCACCACTCTGATGACAACAGTGATACCACTAGTGTGTGGAACCAGACGATACATCCACCACTCTGATGACAACAGTGATACCACTAGTGTGTGGAACCGGAGATACATCCACCACTCTGATGACAACAGTGATACCACTATGTGTGGAACCACGATACATCCACCACTGATGACAACAGTGATACCACTATGTGTGGAACCAGACGATACATCCACCACTGATGACAACAGTGATACCACTAGTGTGTGGAACTGACGATACATCCACCACTCTGATGACAACAGTGATACCACTAGTGTGTGGAACTGACGATACATCCACCACTCTGATGACAACAGTGATACCACTAGTGTGTGGAACCAGACGATACATCCACCACTCTGATGACAACAGTGATACCACTAGTGTGTGGAACCTGATACCACTAGTGTGTAGAACCGGACGATATATCCACCACTCTGATGACAACAATGATACCACTAGTGTGTGGAACCGGACGATACATCCACCACTCTGATGACAACAGTGATACCACTAGTGTGTGGAACCAGGGGATACATCCACCACTCTGATGACAACAGTGATACCACTAGTGTGTGGAACCAGACGATATATCCACCACTCTGATGACAACAGTGATACCACTAGTGTGTGGAACCAGGTGATACATCCACCACTCTGATGACAACAGTGATACCACTAGTGTGGGGAACCAGGCGATACATCCACCACTCTGATGACAACAGTGATACCACCAGTGTGTGGAACCGGACGATACATCCACCACTCTGATGACAACAGTGATACCACTGAGCTCTGATGATAAGTGTGGGGAACCAGACAATACATCCACCACTCTGATGACAACAGTGATACCACTGAGCTCTGATGATAAGTGTGGGGAACCAGGCGATACATCCACCACTCTGATGACAACAGTGATACCACTAGTGTGTGGAACTGGACGATACATCCACCACTCTGATGACAACAGTGATACCACTGAGCTCTGATGATAAGTGTGTGGAACCAGTCGATACATCCACCACTCTGATGACAACAGTGATACCACTAGTGTGTGGAACCGGACGATACATCCACCACTCTGATGACAACAGTGATACCACTAGTGTGTGGAACCGGACGATACATCCACCACTCTGATGACAACAGTGATACCACTGAGCTCTGATGATAAGTGTGTGGAACTGGACGATACATCCACCACTCTGATGACAACAGTGATACCACTAGTGTGTGGAACTGGACGATACATCCACCACTCTGATGACAACAGTGATACCACTAGTGTGTGGAACCAGACGATACATCCACCACTCTGATGACAACAGTGATACCACTAGTGTGTGGAACCAGACGATACATCCACCACTCTGATGACAACAGTGATACCACTAGTGTGTGGAACCAGATGATACATCCACCACTCTGATGACAACAGTGATACCACTGAGCTCTGATGATAAGTGTGTGGAACCAGTCGATACATCCACCACTCTGATGACAACAGTTATACCACTAGTGTGTGGAACCGGACGATACATCCACCACTCTGATGACAACAGTGATACCACTAGTGTGTGGAACCAGACGATACATCCACCACTCTGATGACAACAGTGATACCACTGAGCTCTGATGATAAGTGTGTGAAACCAGACAATACATCCACCACTCTGATGACAACAGTGATACCACTGAGCTCTGATGATAAGTGTGTCGAACCAGACGATAAATCCACCACTCTGATGACAACAGTGATACCACTGAGCTCTGATGATAAGTGTGTGGAACCAGACGATACATCCACCACTCTGATGACAACAGTGATACCACTGAGCTCTGATGATAAGTGTGTGGAACCAGACGATACATCCACCACTCTGATGACAACAGTGATACCACTGAGCTCTCTGGGATTTTTACAAAAACCATAAGCCAGATATGAGAGGTATTTTGGCATCTATTTTGATGAACTTTGTCATTTTTCAACTGTACAATGCAGATTCTTCACGGTGAGAGGTCTTGTTTTGGCAGTAATGAGCTCATTATGTGATCAGCAGGGGAGGGATCTGTTAAATTGTCTAACATTATCTATACTGTCATATCTTGGAGGGTTTTTATAGAGAAAATCCAAACTTTATCAATATGACTATGGAGCACATTGTAAAAATCTTCACCACATGATCAACAAAAAAGTTTAAAAAGTTCATAACCTTTTGTTTCTGTCCTGTGGTTTTATACTTCAATTTAAAATAAATCATTTCAAATTAACAAAAACAAATGTGTTTTCTTATTATTATCATTATAATTATCATTGTTTGCAAAATTTTGTTGATGAAGTGGGCTTTTGTAAAATTATGAAGTCATCTGTTTCGAATAAAACTACAGATTTTACTTTGCTATTGGGGATTGTGTTTTGAATTGTGGTTGATCAGATCCATGTGGTATTATGAAGAAAAGGTAGTAGCATACTAGCATACACTGCTCAGTTTTGGAAGCATACCTTTCATAGAAACTTTGGAATTGTTTTGAGAATTAAAATACCGGTACATGTAATGAAACAGTTTCATTGTCATAAATTTACAATAGTTTCTACCATTAAATTCAAAATTATGAGATATTGGAATGTAACTTAAGTAATCGTCAATGTTTTCAAAAAATGCACTTTTGCAATGATTTGATAAAAAATCAATTTAAAATATAAATAAAAAAGAGAAGCTGTCAAATGTCAGGAGGTTGTGTGATGTTTATTCTTCAGCATCCTGTGTTAGTCTGTCTCTTATATTGAATAATGTCCTGGCACAGTGGGAAATTAATTTGTAAAAAGAAATCTATGATAGGAAAAATGAGATATTTGGGAAATAAGTAGGTCTCTGTAATTAAGTTTTTCTCTGAAGCAAACCTGATATATTGGTAAATAATTAGATAATGAAGAATTATTTTTCTCTACTCGTTTGTTGACAAAACGGATCAACAGGAGGTTTGTTACAATGACTGGACAAATTGACATGTTATTTTGATTGAACTGTTGAGCAGATATATTGATAACGCTGCCATGGATCTAGCTAGGGCAGGTTTTTATTGAATTTCAAACTAAATGATCTGAAGAAAAATGTTGATTGGAAAAAGTTGGTGTTATTACACTGGAGTAAGTATTTATAGTAAATGATTAGAAAGATGTCCTCTCAAGTTGTGTTACACCAGCCCGGTGACTTCTTCTCTCATCATGATATTGGGAACTTTGTATACATTTAAAAGATTAATTAAAAAACAACAAGATTCCCATAGTGAAAAAAATCTATATCACGGCCTGACTGCAGGATGTGAGATTAACAGTAAACCTCCTAAATGACTACACTAAATATTGATAGAATTTGAAATGGTCAGTGATTTTTATGGACACTGGTTTTAATATCCCAGGCTTCAGTCAGTCATATAGTAGGTAATTCTATTGGTCAGTCACCAGAGCTCATATAACCAGAACACACAGTGGGACAGACATTAGAGAAGACTGACCACTTGTCTTGGTTGTTGACTGATTTTATAATTTGATTTTATAGTTGCGGTAATGTAGATGTTTATTTGAAGTTTGTGTTGATGAAGTGATCGCAGCATTACACTGGTTATATCTAAGGCATATCATGTGACTTGTGTGTTAAGTAAAACTTTATCTGCTTCATCATCTTGGAGTAGAAGTTTAGTATACATAGATTACTTATCCAGGAAGATAGATAGATAGATAGGGTACTCTCCACCACGCTGGTCTGCTCTGGTCGCTTGCTGGACTGACTGTCGCTTCATGGGATTGACTGACAAGTCGTGTGTGAGTGGGGATTAATTAGCTCCTAGTGAAGACAGATTTTAGATACAGTTAACTTAGTCATAAATTGACTGATTATAAGTATCAATCAGATAGTACTAGTAGTACTACTAGTAAAATAGTATAGTTGTGATTTTGGAATTTTATGAACTAGTAGCTGAAATAAGTGATGGATAGTTAACAGTCTAAGTCGTAGGTGAGTAACAGTAGTCAATATCTGTCAGTCCGTATGTTCATCTATCTGTCTGTCTGTCATTGTGTGGTCATCACTGTCTGTCTGCATGATTGAGAAATTTTGTATAAAAATGGGGGGGGGGTCTAGAGTCCAACTAGTCCATTTAAACTGCATATTTTGAAAAATAAATATATATGTTACTAGGAGTCTACCAGTATAAATTTTACAAATCATTTAAAAAAAATTAAGATGATTCAATTTTATTTTGCATTGTATAGATACATATAAGCTGTTAACTCCATTAGTAAGTTAACTCTATATGAACATTTGCCTTATGCTCCACTAGGAGCGAAGAGGATAGGTAGGTAGGTATATGAACATTGACAAGGTTATTATTTCCTGGTGATAGACATAGATACCTTTTCTATCAAGTTTGGTCTTGAAAATATTCCTTGAACATTTTGAGTATCTGGACATAATAGGGACTATATTGATGTGAATTAAGTAGTCATTAGAAGATATTGTAAGTTCATTTAAACTTTTACCCTAAAGAGACAAAAACAGACTAGAATTTTTGTAATTAAGTGTCAAATATTAAATACAACAATCATGTTATAAATATAAATAAAAAAAAATGAAGGCCACCTTATAATAATAAAAATCTTAATACAAAAATTAAATTTCTTGAAATTTTTTTTATTTAAATTGAGGTAAAGCAATATGCAGTATTGCGATGTTTGGACATTTTTTCCATACTGCTGCATTACGATATTTGAAAATTGTAACATTAGAAATGATATTAAAAACTTCTATCATGGTTAAACCATTATCCATCTATTAGAAGGATTTACCAATATTTTGGAAAATATCATTACACCTATAGTTCATAAATAGAGTCTTTGAAATGACGAGTTACAAAGATAAGTCTACCAACAAAATTTGACTGAAAATTCACTGCATTATGGTGGTTTTTCCCCAACAACTGACAAATGAATTTGTTTTTTTTTAGAAAAATAATTGTATATGTATAGAATATAGTATGATAAAACCAAATATTAAAATTCCTGGAGAAAAAAAAACTTGACATGATGACATGTTAATCCACTCATTGTAAATTTTATTATACATCAAGATAATCCAATAGTCGATCATTTGATATAAATGTAAAACTAGTAATTACTACTAGGGGCAAAATAAAAACTAACACTACAATAAACTAAATTGATCAGTTAGACATTGATCTGTTAGACAGTCTATAGACATGTGTATTGTTTACCACTATATATAAAAATATGTCCCCAAGGGTGTGAAAAACTGATCCACAATGTAACCATAAATTAAACTATGCCATCCCCTATCAACACTTCAATTGATCACTATTATTATCATGTTGAAGAGGTATTATTTTTTCTAAGGAGGGGGAGTGTGATGAATTATAGTGTGCAAGTTGTAGTGACTTTCATCATGATATATAAGTAATAATACATCTATTGATATCTATATTGATAGTCAGATAGAAGTTTAGTAATATATGGGTCTGGGTGGTATTTTCAGTTTCTGGACATTATATTTGTATGTATGAAGTGTTTGGTCTCTGAACATACATTATTCATATATCACTTACACCTCTTGTCATGGACTTTTGTCTTGATTCAATTTATATGTTACATATGTATGTGAGTAGCAGAAATGACCAAGGGAGAATTTAACTGCCGTTTGCCTGTGTTGCATTAATTTTGGTTCCAGAGAGAGATCTGTCTTATTTTATATACCATACTATGTATTGACTTGTAGATATGAAGTGAATACTGATGACTTGACTGATGAAGTAGCTATTTGTATTGTTTGTTTATTATGAACCTTGAATGAAGAAGAAAACCTTAATAGATTTATTGGTGAAGTTTTATAGACACTGTAATTAATGTATACAGCTGAAGAAAATTTTCTTTGCTTCATCAATATAGCTTTACAGAAGGGTCTGTGTGCTAGCTAAGTCTTTATAGACCTAGCATTGAGGTTTCTTATGCAGTAAAACCTAGTTTTATTGCCGTCATTTGTTCAGTCAAGTTTTGTCGTTATAAAGGGGTTTGGTATTAAGTTGGTGGATTTTTGGATTTGGAAAAAGCGTGGTGATAAGCAAGGTGGCAAAGTTATCAAGGGGTTTTATTACAAGATTTAACTGTATATTGTTATTAAGGTTTATGTAAGTTCCAGTAAACTTTAACAACTTTTATGTTAAAACTCAAGAAAAGCTTGAAATACAATAAGGCTGTTCAAAGTTTCAAACTAATATTGTCTGCAGCCATGTGTTAACAGAATACTGCAAAATGTTTTAATGAATGGCTTCATCTACAGCTAAGTAGCTTCAAGGAAAGCCACATATTTCCTGTCAGGCATATATACTTTACTGAGAGCATAATCATAAAAAGGTTGTCTATAAGGTTACACATCTCAAATGAAAGTTCATCTTGACATTCAAAGACAACTTCCTGGAGAGGTTAAACCAGCAGCAGCAATGACACAACAACAGCTGACACCACATATAGGGACAATAGAGAAATGTCTCACACTTCTCAAGTCATACAGAGACAAGTATGTTTTGTTTTATGTTTTTTATATCAATTGCTTTTAATTGAGATACAAAATGTACTTGCATTGTCTTTTTACATAGTCCTTCGGTAAAAGGTGTCCCTCCTTTAGAATTTCATAAGGGTTTTGTATATCCTTTTGTTCTGTTTAAGTAAACACCCTGTGACACACTCAGACACATGCATTTGGATCCCTTTACATAAAACAAATAAACATTGTAAGGAAAAAAGCCATCTCTTGTCATTTATAGGCACACCAGTTGCAGTATGCACTCTGTGACATGTGCACAAACAGCAGATGCATGGTTTTGACATTCAATTAGTGTTGTTAACTGAAACACAAAACCTGTGTCTGTTACACATTGTAATGTTGTAAGGTTTCAGAAGTCGACTAAGTACCCTAGATGTGTTTACTTATATCAGTGACAATATGCTATATATAGATGTATTTGTTCTTCAAGAAGCTTTCACAGACATTCAAGTGTACAGTGTTTCTTAGTAATCAATGGTCGACTTGCATGTTTTTATTGTTAATCTTTCTGATTTTTGCATGAACGTTGATTTAAGTACAGATACTGTCATCAATAATTACCAAATTTTCCCTTCTAAGCCATTTAAATATCCCATAGTGCCATTGTAGTATCCCATAGTGCCTTGCCAGATTCATAGGAAAACGGCTAAATTCAATATGTGACCCCTTGTGTATAAAAATTGATTTCAGGATTATTTAGGTTACAATGCTCTCTTGGAAAAGAAACAGTTGCCTAAGTGTTTTAGTATTGTTATGGGAGAACTGATCAATACAAAGACTTTTAAATATCGGTGCGAGTTTGTCTCTCAGAATATGGATTTTAACGGATGGAAACTTTACACCAATTATCATACTGGTGTTGAAACATAATTAATACTATTTCAGATTAGATTCTCTTTGAAATTTTATTAGAGTTTTGTCAATTTTGTTAAATAGAGGGTTAAGAGACCAATTAAGGATTACAATTGTATTGAAAGCTCGTCTTGTTGGGAATGATTAATTTTTTGGTGGAGTGGGATTTGTCAGTTTTCGACAACGATCTTGAGATTCTCGGTACGATTTTTTTACTCGCTGTTTTAGCTAATTAAGTAATAATGATTGACACGTTAAAGAACGGCCTATTGAAGTCTTACATAATCACATACATTTGAAAGAAACAGTTGTCATCTGAAAGATTATGTAATTGAACAGTTTAATTTTGAAATAAAAAATCTGTCATGTGCTTTTTCTGATCGCTAGATGATGGAAACTTGTTATATAAAGATGAACAAAGCAGCAAAACTAATTCAAATCAAATATACACCATTCCCCACTCCAAAGACAAGAGAACTGACTGATCCTTTTGAGTTTACATGTAGATTTTTAATTAAATTGCTATCAATTTATCTGTAGTGCTGCAAATTAAAATACTGGTAGGTTTAGCAATAATAACCACTTATTGATATATTTTTAAAAAAAGCGAAATTTGTCAGGAATTTCTCTACAAGTGCTAGGTAACTGGGATTTGGCCCATAGACCTCTACATAAATGGTTCAAACAGTTGTAAAGTACATGTGTATTAGTCTAGACTTAAGTAACACCTTTGTAACTACATCATTAGTACTTGTGTTAGTGACTTAGTATTACACTACAACTTAATGAGTTTATGTCATAATTATGATGATGGTGATATTTATTTATGATAACTGATGGTAGGGGGCTCTCATCATCTAAGGTCACATGTACTGGTACATAATGAGAATATGTCATGGCATTTGTTTATGGGGATCTTTTACAGTTTCTGGAGCTGGAAGTTACAGTGCCAATATGTCACAGTTATATTATGTTGTACTTTTATTTTGGTTTTATTATATAATTATGACCTGCTTGTATCGGTAAATGCAATTTTGGAAATATCTGGGCATCATCAATGTCATATGCCATCCATCTCTACCCCATCAAAAAGTAGCAAAAATCTCCTTTAAAATATACCTACCAGTAAACATGTGTATACTAGTAGAATCTTATTAATTCATACACTGTTGAGTTGAGTTAACATGAAATGCACGGAGAAAGTGCACAGGAGAGAGAGAGAGAGCTGCACTCCATTTATTTAGAATACTAGTTCTGTTATGCAGACTACCAGTATTTATCCATACCATCCAATTCACTTAGCAAATAGTTTGCTTTACATCAAACAGAATGAATGCAAGAAAACTTGGGTAAGGGATTTGCTGTTAACCATTTTGTTGCCATGGCAATGGAAACATTTGAAACTCATTACTGTATACATTATACTTTTATATTCTTCATATTGTATTATTTATACCTAATGATTTCATTACATTTGTTAGTGTAGTTTAATCAAAAAATTTTAAAAGATTTCATTTCTCTACTTACAGGGCAGCACAAAAGTTGAATAAAAAGAAAAAGCGGCACCAACCCCCAGAACCAGAACCTCCGCCATTTCCGACAAAGTTTTCTGAAATCATAAGGATATCACCACCACCAGCACCACCATGTTTATTACGAGTGTCTGGGAGATTACAAAATCCAGGTGTTGGAAAGGTAAGATAAGATATGTGATAAATGGGGTTCGCCACTGTACCACATAATCAATACAGCTTATTGTTTGTGCAGAACAGTTCGGAAAACGTTAACAACACAAATTACAGAATATAACTGTTTTTATGGGAAAACATCATCTTATGCAATTACATATCTATTAAGATATATATTGGAAATAGGTATTTCACACAAGCGTTTCACGTGGTACAGCAGCAGACCCCACTCCAGTAAGACTTCTTTAAAGTTGCTTGCATCATCAATTTTTACATCTTTATTAATGATGAAACTGCAAGTGAGGCTGATGGAAGAATGAGGAAATTTACAAGCAGCATTAAAGGATCTGAACATTTGTTATTATCTCCCTTTCTTACCCTTCTTCACACTGAATAACTATCAAATGAAAAAATAATTTTTGTAAAAAAAGGTTTTAATTTGCTTAAAGTGAAAGAGTTGACAGCTGGCCAAAATGACCAAAAACCATACTGAAGTTGATGTTTTCAATAAATGAAATATTTTAATGAGAAAACTAGAATTGCCTACAGTTTGTGTAAATCAATAAATGGACAAAAATGTCTGGACACTGATGTGAGAACTTGAAGTATCACATGACCCTGACTAACAGTGACCATACAAAAATATACCCATAAAACTGCAAGAAATGAGTTTTAAATGGGGTACTTTAGGAATATTTGGCATTCTTCTTAACCTTAACTGCAGGGAAAAGGTCAGCCTCTCTCATTGGTCATAGTAAACTACATGTTATATGTGGCAGGTTTATGGGTTAGAGGTTGGATATGTAGTCTGACCCCTGTCAACATTGAATTAAATCTCAGCATATATATGACTGGATATTAGCTCTCCATTGGTCATTCTGTAGTTCATCATTGAATGATTAATATATATAGTGGACAGATGGACTTTATTTAACAAAGTTTATAAGTGTTCTTCAGCGGCAGTGGTCAGTAAATTGAAATGGCCAGGCAGAATAATGGAACTGTTGGTTAAGTTTCACTTTATGTACAGAGGATTATGTACACAGTCAATTACCATGGCAACTATAGATAAAATAATTTTATTCCTTTATCCCATGATTGATAAATGTCTCTGGATTGAGAATTTGTCAAATTTTATCAAATAGTAAAAATTTTTCTTCAATAGACCTTATGAAACTAGCATTCCAAACCTTGAGCTTACATGCAGATCATAGCCTCTGGTTGGGTTCAGTTAATGCTCAGGTAGCCCTAGTATTCCGGGTTCCATCCTTAGTATGTTTGAACAATAGTCTTAGCAAGACTTTCTGAACATGTCATAAACACTGTAATTATAAAACTCCTAATATAAGGCTACTGTATACCATAAACCTGTGGCTTAATAAATTTTTTTAAGTGAGGATAGCAACTGTGAAAATAAACAAAACTTATGGTGATAGAGGCAATTACAAACAGTGAGGTCATTGATACTATACTACAGTGATATGGAGAGGGGCATTTATACCCACCATCGGTAGCTAGCTGGCTGACATAGATGGAGAATTAAGTCAAATTGATGATGATTCTGTTATGACAGAGAACTGATGAGAGTTTAGACATTATATCTTAACCTAGACTCATATTGATAGTCTAAACTATTATTTTTGTTTGTAACTGATGATGATCGGTAGTCTCAATCAGTTCAGCTGTCATATAGATAATGATATACAGCTCATCAATAGTGTCATGCCAAAAATGAGGCCTCCAACAGGGATACTTGTCAATCATTTATCCTTATCTTAATACATTTTGATGTTTCATGAATATTCCAAAAAATTATAGATTAATAACTAATAAGTATTTTAATTTTTAATATTTTTCAATTTCATTTTAGTGTTTTAATATTTTTGGTCCCCTTAGTGAGCCCCCATTCTGTATTCAGTTATTGTCAGAGAGATGAATAAGGAATATGCAGGATATGTTTAGTTTGCATGTAGATATGAGCGCGGGAATGCACTGACAAGCTATCGGAATCCCATGATAAATGCTGGAATAATGGTGGTCAAATATTTAGTCAATAGACAGAAGTCATACATACATGTTTACTTACAGTTGTTGTTTGTTCATTTTTCTTCTTACTAATTAGTTTGTCGGTTAAAACATCTTGTTACACACGTCAGTAAGTCAGTCTTAGTCTAAATTCTTACTGTATCTACACACTGTGTAATAACCCCCCACACACAAAGATCAGACAGAGTCAATGATACAACAAATAACACTATGAAATGTTTAAATTACCAAACCATAATTCATGCTCACTAAAATACCAAAATACAGACTCACTGAAATACAAAAATAATACAAATAACACCTCAAAATGATGTCAATAACAAATAAATAATAAAAATACAGGCTTGCAAAATACCAAAACAAATAAAGGCTTACTAAAATATAAAAATAATACAAATACAGAATCACTGAAATAAAAAAATAAAAAATATAGGTTCACCAAAAATACCAAATATATGATGATGCACATTAAAACAATTAAAATCCAGATCAACATAACAGCAACATCTGTCTTTAACTTTTAAATTTAAGGTTAATTTTATTTTTTTTACATTTTGGTCACTTGTGTTGTCATGGAATCGATTGTTTGAGCACCAAAGACCATAAAACCAAGATAACTCAAGTAAACTGAGTATCTGTCACTTTATATCTAATGGTACTAGTGGTTACCAGAAAAAATAACTGGTACCATGCGTAGCCAGACATTTTCTTGTTATTTGAGGTGCGTTGTTGGTAGACATAAATAGAACAGAGTGACCCAGACAGTCACCTTAAATGATATTTGTTTATTTTACACAAATACATATTTTACAACATCTTGTGACCAGGAAATAAATGGTTTTACCATCTAGAAAAAAATAATACTGGAGTTTGATTAATAGAAATGTTTAGTAAATGATGGCCATAGGCATAGCATGTACATAAGTGTTATAGGCCATCAGACACAACATTACACATATAAGAAGTACTGTAACCATCAAAGGCACTTGTTAAAAGACGTGTACACAATACAGAAGATCAAAGGTGACTGTTCCTCGCTTCACCCCACCCCCTCCACTCCACACTTACTATATAAAGACCTGTACAACATCCCTACATAAGATCAAACAAAACTTTACTTATCCTCCACCCCCCCCCCCCCCCTCTCCTTCTATGTGCAATATAAACATAACAGCTAGTAACAGAAAAGATCATACCATGTTTGTATAACTGTACTTATAATAAATAAAATAAATATTATACATGTCTTGTTTAAACATCAGAAGGTGGAGATTTTTGTCCAGAAGGATAAACATGTGCTTCAAATAGACACTACTCAGGAAGACAGGATGCTTTTATTTGTATTTATAACAGAATTAGTCCCTGTAGTCCCTGTAGAATCGGCCCAAACCCTTTAATCTTCCACTCATGATAAATTCATTAAAACTAATTTAGACATTAATGATTAATTGGTTAATCAAATTCTGATTATATCAAGTGATTTCCAACATCTTGTGTCCTTTTACCATATAGCACTTTCGTGTGGTGTTGGGTGACTTGGCGTTAGAAACCCGATACACAGCTGGTTAGCCAGGATCCCTGTCATGTTGGTTAACAGGCCTGGTACCAGGCATCTACAGACCCCAAATTGGTGTAAGGTTGAACTCATCTATAATTAAATCCAGCCAATTGGGGGTAATAAAAATGAAATTTTTGCACAAATGAATTTTATTTCTCATAATTAAAGTTTTGGTTGAGTGATGATGGCAGACTTTGATATAAGTGTTATATGGTTATAATATATCTGTTGATTTTTACAAGTTTTTTATAATGTCCTATTTAGCATGCTTCACAGATCTGGCTAACTGAATACTTATGTTGTTAAAATATTTTTAAGCCATAAAGTTTTACTTTGTGGTAAAATTGATTTTCTGAATGAGGTGTTTTCGGCCATGTGTGTCCAAATTTTACACTTGATTTCAAATAGTTAGAAAATTGGTGTTAGTTTGTACTTTCTCTGCTGATAATATCCTAGTATTTACTGCCGAGTTTGCAAAAAAAAAAAAAAAAAAAAAAAAATTAAAAAATTTCACTTGTGTAGTTAATAAAATGTTAGATCCATATTTTATAAAAATTAAAAAAAAAAATGTATAAAATATATTTTAGAGCTAAGTTTCATGAAGTAAAATGATCAAATCTAAAAATCAATGTACATGTATACCATTACATTTATCTAAAAGAAATTTTGTTCTTTTCCATTCATGATTCATTGATACCATTTCTATAGATACATCCATCAATAAAAGACTTACAGGTGCCCCTGACTTCTTAATTCTGATGATTGAAATTTGGCATCAATCGATTAATTAATTAACCTTAATTAACTGACATCCCTAAATTTTAATTGAAATTTCAATTTCCATACTAAATTTTGTTTATTTTCAATATTATTTGAATAGAGTGAAAAACCACAGAAAAATATCATTTAAATGTCTCAAGTCAAGATACATTTTTATAAAAGCTGATATACATTTGTTAAAATCTACTGTGTGTCCTAGTATCTGTAATAATAATAATAATAATAATAATAATAATAATAACTTTTATTCACTCTAAGTCCACCGGGGGTGGTACAAGAGGTAACACATTTCCATATTTACAATCTACGCATGCCA
Organism: Anadara kagoshimensis; assembly: GCA_021292105.1. Classification (NCBI taxonomy): domain Eukaryota; kingdom Metazoa; phylum Mollusca; class Bivalvia; order Arcoida; family Arcidae; genus Anadara; species Anadara kagoshimensis. The sequence continues at coordinate 60,614,436 of CM037858.1, read as the reverse complement.
CATAAATTAAACATTAAATACAATACATCATACAATAACAAACAAATACAAAGGTATAATTCTTATAATATATATATATATAGTATAATAACTAAGAAAACTGTTAATATTCAAGTTGGGCTTCCTTCAGAAATTTAATTAGATTAAGTAGTTTCTTTCTATTTTTAGACTTAAACAATGCCGAAAATTTGTAAGTGTTTGCATTCTTCCAGTAACAAACATCAATATATTTAATACGTAAATGCCTGAACTTACAACATTCAAAAAGTAAATGAAATTCATCACCAATTTTACCATCACAACATTTAGTACATAATCGTTCATTTCTGGAGACATTGGTCCACCGACCTGTTTCAATAGGAAGTCTATGATTACCTGTTCTAAATTTTGTTAGGATTAGTCTTTGTGTATTTGGAAGTATATTCAGATAATTTTCTAAACAAAAATCTGTTTTAAATATTCGGTAAGAAACGGTTTTTGGTGAATTAAATATATCTTGGTCCCATTTTTGAATAAATTGATCCTCAAGTTTCCTTTCAACTGCTTTAATTATCCATTGGTTGCTTAAGAATTGTCCCTGAGTGTCCCAAATGTTGCTAAAACCAAGAGAATCAAAAATAGACTTTATCTTTTCAATCCATGGCACTTTTTTCCCATCTTGGAACATTTTAAACATAAGGTTATAAAAAATATAAGAAAATTTGTCTGGTTCATTTACTATTCTACACCAAAAAGATATCATTCTTTTACAGATTATAATATTTAAAGGGAAGCGACCGAGTTCTCCATATACCATACAGTAGGAGTAGACTTGCGTAACTTTAAAACCTTCTTACAAAATTTCAAGTGTATATTTTCTAAATAGATATATTTCAAATCCCCAAACTTCGCTACCGTTAGGTCAAGATAGGAACAATCATTTATCGAATAAATTCAACTGGCATTTAACAGATAAGTTTAAATTAGTAATCTTTTTATATACACCAAAAAGGGCTCTAGAAGCTTGTTCTACTAATTTTTTCTAGCTTTGAAAAACTTCCATTTTTACTAAAAAAATAATTCCTAAATAAACCGTAGTGGTCCCGAATTCTAAGGGAGTATCTTTATATTTTAAAACTGAGGAATGTTTGCTCTACCCTGAAAATACCATTATTTTAGTCTTCTTGATATTTACATCTAATTCCAATGATCACAATAAAATGCAAAGTATCAAGAGCTTCCTGCATTGAAGTTATATCTTCAGAAACTATTAAGTATCATCAGCATACAATAAGAAAAAATTTTGAAATAGAGTCTCAATTGATCATTACATTTACTGGATATACTTGATAGACCTTTAACATTTTCTTGTACAAAGAACTCTTCCAAATCATTCAAAAACAAAGAAAATAGAAATGGTGATAAATTTTCACCCTGCCTCACACCAACATTACACATAAAATATTCAGATTTTTGTTCTCCAATCATAACACATGATTTGATAGATTTATACATATTTTTAATAATATCAAAACATTTACCATTTATTAAATATTTCTGTAATTTGATCCATAACCCCCTCTCCAAACAGAATCAAAAGCTTTGCGAAAATCAATAAATGTGCAGAACAATTTCTTTTTATCAGCAAACAACAATTCAATCAAGCAATGTAAAATAAATATATTATCCGATGTAGAGTATGATTTTCTAAAACCAGCTTGAACTTTTGTGATTAAGTCTACCTTTTCAGCATAATCGTTAAGTCGTTTATTAATAATCCCTGTAAATACCTTCCCAAAACAACTCACTAGGGTTATTGCTCTATAGTTATCCGGGTCTGCTTTATCCCCTTTATTTTTATAGACAGGCTTAATGACACCTACCAGCCACTCTTCAGGAATTATTCCAGTGTCAAAAACTAAATTGAAAAGTTTGGTATATATTGGTAACATTAAATGTAATGTCGATTTAAGATATTCATTAATAATGCCATCTTGTGCACACGATTTATCATTTTTTAAATTATTAACAATATAAACAATTTCAGATTCTTTAATTGGACTATTTATTTCAAAGTTATAAGTACTGTTAGGAAACACATCAAAGTTGGGTTCTTGAAGACGTTCATCTGTATCGTCTATTTCATTCATATTTTTGAAAAATTCATAAAAAATATTTAAATTCAAGTTGTTATTAGCCGAACATTGGTTATTTTATTTAATATTTTCCAGTATTCCTTAGGGTTTTTGGTTCGTAAATTATTTAGTTTTTGTCTAATTTTCCTTTTATAGTTTGCATAATGCTTCGATACAGTTCTTTTATAATTTTTACTAGCAGCTTTAAGATTAGATTTTGAAATTTCAGACTTATCGCTATTATGACGTTTCAAAGCTTTGTGGTATAATTTTCGTGTTTCATTACATTCTTTATTAAACCAGAGTTTATTCTTTCTCTTATTATTATTATTTTTTTTCTTAAAGTAACCAAAAGATTTCTTTGCCGAAATGGAAAAAATATTTGATATGCTTTTGGTTACACCTCCAATAACACATTTAATGTTCACATCTTCATAAGGGTACATTACATTACCGCGACATTTTAGAAATTTTCATAACCGCGACCCATCCATTACCGCGACAAAATTGTATACGCTACCGCGACATTCTAAATATACGTTACCGCGACCTTATATGTTAGATATATTATATAGATTGATTTATTTTATTTAAATATAATAGTGCCTCTTCCGTCAGCCAGCGCCTTATACATTTGATGCATAAGACCTGTTTCCCCTGCTCACCACGAGGAGGTGGAAGTAGGACTTTGAGCAGGATATATATCTTTATAATTTATTAAAAACATACATATTTAAAAGTTTAAAAGTCAATGTTAAAATTGAGAGTATTCATGATTGTACACTTCTGAATCAGACAACCGGCAACGCTTTAAAGGCCATCCTTCTAACATACTCAATTCGTGTGAGTTCACCATTTTCAAATCTGGCTTTTAGTTCTTTTTTCTGTTTAGTATTATCACTCTCTTTCCGTCCTGAAGGAAATCTACCATTTGCAGCACGAATTTTTAGGTAGGTTTTTGTTTGTACACATTGAATCTTGGCTAAGAAGTCAAAGATATTTGGATGAGAACTGTAGAACATCGTACTAAACTCCTTGTGAAAACTTTCACACCCGTTCGTTGTCCTTTTGCCTTCAACATCGGAGTCTGCCCATATAATAGGAGGAAAAGACGACGACTGATCAATGTAGTTATTGACTACATAATCTGCAAAGTCAACAGCTTTTTCTGAATCGGGAGCCTCAGAAAATATGTCAAAGACGAAACACTCCTCAACTACAGCAGGATCTAGAAAGCTGATTCCGAAAAAAGTTTTCAGCCACTGTCCAACTGCTGAGTCCTGACTCTTATATTCAGACGCTAGACCAAGGCTTTGGATCTTCCGATACCACGCTTGAGCAAGGTGAAATTGACATCCTTTGATAGCGACATCAGGCCAAAAGTGCCGTGCTGCATCATGAACAGCTAATTCAAAGTCAAGATTTAAATTTTTGATGTTCAGTGTTAAGTTTTCCTTGACACATGCATCTACAAGGCAACGGAACATTTCAATATAGCATGCCTTGGTTTTGAACGGAAGAAGGAAAAATACACATGGTATATACTGTCCATTCTGAAATATGTGAAGGGTATACAATTGATAAAAATGTTTTGCGCAATATTGGAATGTTCCATCTCCAAAAATCTGTACATCTTCCTGACATAAGGATTGCAAGTTTGATTTAGTCGTGAGCATTACAATTTCCGATTCTGAACTACTGACATAAATCATGTCTTCACCTTTACTCGACTTGAGTTCATATTCTTTCAACATCTCGATTGTTTCCATTCTAGAAGTTGGTAACTTGGGCTGCGTCTTTCGCCGTTGTCTATACATAGCCTGCCTTACTGAAGTTATGTCCTGACTCACAAGTTCATCGGTACCAACTTTTTCAATCTCCTTAATGATCAGCTTAGATGGTCTTTCTAATGGGTCATCTTCGGCTTTTCTTTTACAGGCGTGTCGAACTTTCTGTCTCTCAATTGTCCGTCGCTCGGGTTCGTCGTGATCATGCTCAAGTCTTCCTCCTAATATAAGAAGCTCATCTAAATCAGTTTTGCAGTTACTTTTGCACGATTTCTACGCACCTCCAAAGTTTTGAATTCTTGAAAAATTTATCTTTTCTGAATTTAAATCCATCTACGATTATCCCAGGATTTCCTCTGTTTGTGACAAACTTCTCTATCGTTGCCATTTTGTCAATAACTGATTTCAGTTCAGGGTGAGTAGATAGTGAGTATATTATGTGTTGTATTGATTTTATACATGTACATGTAGAACTCTTTAAAACCAATCGTAAATTTTATACATATGTCGCGGTAACGTATACTATATAGATGAAAAAATGTCGCGGTAATGTATACTTTATTTTTTAACAAAATGTCGCGGTAATGAACGGTAAATTTTGACAATGTCGCGGTAATGAGCTTTCCCCCTTCATAATTATTTAACAAATCATGAATTTTACGTATTTCTTCCCTATCAATATTGTCGACAAATAAATTAGCTTTTTCAGGTATCCACTTTCTTAGCTTTATCTCAGGATTATAAATCTCTTCTAGTTTGACATGATTAATATTTAATTTAAATTTTATCACAATTGGACAGTGGATATCGGACAACAGACCACAAAAGTTAAGAACTGAAAAATCGTCAATTATATTAAACAACATAGGTGAACATACAGCATAATCAATCAAACTAACACCTTTCGAAGTAGTTTTACCAATACCTTTATCATTACCAACTCTACCGTTAACGATAAATAAATTACTATTTTTACATAAATCAATTAATCTGTATCCAAATGTATTAGGAGATTTCCTATCGCTATTTGCTCTGTTTAGAGGTACCCCAATATTCTTTAAAATTTCACATCCAAATAGAAGTTTGTCAGCTTCGGAATCAACATCAATTACTTCCGAAATATACTTGTCGGGTTCTATATAGTCCAGTAACTGACCAGTTCTAGAGTTAAAATCCCCTAATAAACAAATATTATTACATAAAGCAGAAACACGCATTATTTCATCCTCAATTTCATCAAAACTATCGACATTCGAATAAATAGAATCTATAGGAGGTAAATATACAGCCCCGATGATAATGTCCCCATTTTGACATACATTATGTCCTTTAATAAACATAATAAAATCACATTTACTTTTAATAATAGTAAAATGATTATTAATATTTTTTCTAATAAAAATAGCAATTCCCCCAGACTTCCCCTTACTTCTATTTTTACAATAACATTCATATCCAGGTATACATGTGTCGTCAAGATCAGTTAATTTGGTTTCACTAAAACACAAAATGTCATACTTATTTACAAAATTATCAAACTCAGGGGTCAATAATTTCGACTTTAAACCGCAGACATTTAAAGCACATATATTAAGATCTAGATCAGAAAAACAAGCATCATTATTTACATCACCATAAACTGCATTATTTACATTAATCTTATCATTAGCCTCAAATTCATCAGTATTTGAAACTGCATAATTTACGTCATTGATCTCAGTTCCATCAACATTTGTATCTGCAACTTCAGTACTTAAACAATATACAACGTCAATACAAAATTTATCTTCATCAGAATAAGAAATTTCATTGTGCACAATATTTGCGGTTTCAAATTCAACAGAAACAGTATTCAAACCATTATTGCAGATAAGATTTCCATCTCCAATCTCAGGAAGAGAATCATTAACAATTTCTATTTCATTATTTACAACTTCTATTTCACTTTTGTCGAAGACCGGGAGAAAATTTTTAATGTCTGTATTTATTTCATTTACTGTTCTATTTGCATAATTATTATTATCATTTATTAAAACAATGGTGTCAACATATGTTGAACTAACCAATTCACTGTTAAGAGTATAGTCACTTTCTGTTACATTAATTTCACGTGTAATATTATTAATACTATTGCTAATTGGAACATCATTCAAATTACATTCACAGGATAGAGACTTTTTAATCTGATTATCAATTGCATTATCAGAGTCAAATTCGTTATTAAAGGCAATTTGAATAATGTTACTACCAGCAATACTATCAGTTGACGAATCAATTTCATTAGTTGCACCTGTACTTAATTTAACAGATATTTTGTCCGTATCAACCCACTTACTGCCGCCCCCGGCGTGGCCCTATCCTTGGCTATTAGATTGTTCCTGGTTCGGGCTACCACTATTCGTAACTGCCGCAGCATAGGACACACCACTCTGAATCTCACTAGAATGCACTCTCTGTCGTTTTAATGACCTTTCGTGTTGACCACGTTCTCTACTATACCAATCGTGTTCCCGCCTATCTGATCGATTATCGGGTATAAAAGAGATTGTTTCACTGTCAGTAACGTTAGCTATTTCACCCCTTTGTTCATACTGTAATTCCGGGTCGATATAGAGTTTACCGTTAATATAGAGCTTATCACGGATCATATAAGCCCTGTTATTCCATTCACGAGCTTTTCTCAGAACAGGGTATAACTCTTTTCGTTTATGTTCCATTTCATGTGGGAATTGTTCGGATATACCGATTCCGGTTCCTGCTAAATTTCTAGCGTTTTTACGTACGAGTTCTCTTTGTTTGAATCTATGAAATCGCACAACTATTTTTCTTGGTTTACCTCCAAAGCGCCCTCCAAATCTATGGACATTTTCAAAGTCAATATCCTCACTAATTTGAACCTTTTCCTTTATTATTGTTTTAACTATATCCTCTGTATTTTCATCTTCTCCGACTACTTCCGGAATTCCTGTAAATACCAAATTGTGCCGCATTGACCTAGCTTGTATATTCAACAACTTATCTTTAAGTTCACCATTTTCGTACCATAAATCATTCATTTGCCTTCGTAAATCATCCAACTGTTCTGTGTCTTTTTGTAGTTTTTTTATTTGTGTTTTTGCCGCCTTTAATTCAACCTCTTGAGATTTTTGATTTTTATTGAATTCCTTTGTGTTTCATTTATTCTGTTGACTTTCAGCTCACACGCGTTGACATTATGATTAACAAGATTTACGGAAGATTCAACTTTTTCGACCCTGGATGTAACTTGTGCTAGACTTTTATCAATGTTGTCTAATTTTGTTAAAGCTATTTCAATATTAGAAAACCTAGATGAGAAATCACGCTCCATATGTGTCAATCTATTGGTAATTTCTTGAAAATAAAAGTTCAAGTCAATAGGCTTGTTGGGACCAGTAACCTGCTGTTGGGCGTTTGCTTGGTCATTATCTATAGATCTTTGCTGGTTACTCAAAACACTAGGCTGATAAAAATTTGGTACGGGGTGCCCACTTTGATACCCATTCATATCGTATAATACGCAATGTGCCGAGTTTAAAGAACCAATAAGAGAGTTTTCGGGTTTATCACTGTAATTTGTTGACATCTATCATATTATGACTTAACGGTAATCGTCCTTATTTTTATTAATAATGATCAGTTTTGATTAATTTCTGATTGGGTGGTAAAAACACAAATTGGAATAAATCAAGTCAAGAGATTTCAACAAAAAAGTCAATGATTGATGTATTGAATAAAAAAATCAATTGTTATTTGAAAATGTTTTTGACAAATTAAAGAAAAAATTAACTAAAATTTTGAACATAAGAAAATATTTTATAATTTTAGCTTGCCCACATAGACGTTTATAAACAGTTTTCTTAATTCTTATCAAAATTAATACATGTATATACAATGGTGGAAATGTTTGAGTTGCTGTCATGATTTATCTCCCCTTGTTAATAGAAATGATGAAACTGCCTCCACTTTCTCTGCTTTACTAGCTTGGAAAGTCTATGAAGAAATACAAATATATTTTCTGGTATTTATAGAAGTAAAATGTTTCATTAAAAGTAATGAGAACCTTGTTTACAGAATGCCCCGTAATATCTTCATCACTTGTGTTAACTTATTGAATTAAGTGTACGTTTAGAGTAAGACCACGAGTTGCTCAGCAACAGTAAAGCAGTTTGGCCATATTTCATTCTTTCCACTCGGATAGGTCAGTAGCGCTGTATAATATTGCAGTGATTGCATTTACAGATTTGATATATCTATATTGCCTACCAACAGAATGAAGATGATGAAATTAAGTGATTTTTACTGGCAGCGTAGATGACAAGCTTTCATATTGTACGTTGATTTAAGGGTGCCGGTAAATGAGGCAAAGGTTTCCGTGGTTTTTATCTCTGTCTAAAATAGATTGGATGGTATCGTTGGATGGCAATCCATAGCTATAACTCAATACAAATGCCAGGATTTTATGCAATTATAGATCGCTATAAAGGATAATCATACTACATGTTAAATTGTGGGCTGATGTAAATGTGCTTATGTTCATTTTATTTACACATGCAGTACTAGATCTAGCACTTGTTATCTCAGTTTGCATATGTATTTTATGTGCATAAATCCGCAGCGCGCACGTTTACTTACGGATCAAGATTTGAAATATTGATCACTATAATAAAACCAATCAAGTCAGAAGTATCCGTGAAATCATCTTCATGTTTACATCAAGTAGATGCTTTAAACATCTTCGGTAATTGATTTCTCTGTGGCCATTTTGTCAGAGAAGGTGTTTACGGTTCAACTTAAATAATTTTACAGCCTTTTCTCTGTATTATTCAATTTTTATGGATAAAGTAATAATTTTATGAGAAAGATTGGTGAATAAGCACTGATTTATACCTAAATCAATATATTGTCCCTTTTATTATGGTATGAAAACCATTTCAGTCAGTGTAGTTTAAATTAATTTTTTTCATCCTTTGCTGGGTTGACGTTGTAAAGAACATTCTATTCTTGGGTCTGCATGTATGTCTTAGTACTAATTTTTGCTCTCTAAATGAGCCATACAAATTTAAAAAAAAAAAATTCAGTTGTTACGAGTGCAATTTAAACTTCATGTAGGCTATATATAGATGGTCATCTGTAAATGTTTTCCAAGAGGTTGAAATCATATTGTTGTCTTAGACTCATGTAATATACTCACCATTTTTGTAAAGTTCTTCTACATAAATAACTCACTGACAAACATTTACCGGGTACTTATCAGAAACAAGTGGATTTCAGATTTGAATCATGACAGAAAGTTATCTGTAAGCCAATGCTTGTGGCCAGAGATCTCTTAATGAAATTGTTGCAGTGACGTAAAAGTTTTTTTAAAAACTAGTCAATGTTGTTTGCTTAAATTGATAAAACAGAAGTTTATGGTTTTAAATATTTTGCACAAGCAATGCTTAGGGGTCAATTGATATTTGCTGTAAGCAAAATCTAAAATGGCAAATATAGTGCTTTTGGCATTTTTTGGTGTTTGAATAAGATAAAAGTATTTCAATTATGGTAATGGTCATCTGTCAAATTTATGTATTTTAAACTAATGAAGTAATTATGCAACAAAGTCATGAAGAGTACAATGTTTTGGATGTGTCGCACAACTTCTCTTAAACTACTGAAAAAAATTCAGGATACATGAAATATAGTAAGGATTTGTGTATGCAGTTGTGCACATGACCAAGAGTTTTATGATTTTCTCTCATGTTACCTGCTCTGGTCATTTGAACTTTAGATTTTACTTTGAAATATTACAGAAACAGATTGTCAACACAAGGCAGGGGCATAGGATCTCCAACCTTAAACCTGTTCCTCCAACAATGTGGTGGCATTGGGTATATGCAAGTGTGCTTACTTAGCTGTTTCATTCTTATTTTAATTAAAATAAAGATACCAGAGCTGGATTATGTGGCAGTCTGTATATTTTGAACTAAGATAACTTTTATCTGTTACAATCATTAAGATCTGTAAACGGAAACTGTAGCTCCAGAACAAGCATTTCTGTTTGGTTTCATTCATGCTACATTACCATAATAACTCGTATAAAAAAATTAAAAATAATATTTTTACTGTTGAATTTTATAAATATGACAACTTAAGCCAATTAAATTCCCTCATTTCAAATTGTAAAAAATATATAATTTGTTTTAAATAAAAAAGCGGGCAGAAATTTGGATTTAAATTGGGTTGTTAATGGTAATGAGATTCAGATGTAGTGATAATATACAATAGATTAGATTGAGATCTGCACCGTGGTAACTCCACCGTAGCTGCACCAACATTTACACTTATATCACTACAACTTACACATAGGTGAGGTTTTATCAATCTTCATCTTTTTTGCAGCTGCAACATAAGTTAAGCATTGATTTTATCGTCAGCTGAAAACAGGAAAACAACTGACCCGCAAAACTCTTTAACGACTATGAACCTTGACCTTTCTCCCGTCTGCTTCTGAAGTGTGTTAATAAAACTCGACACTAACATACCATCTTGTCAAACATGAAATGAGACCTCGGGAGAAGCGGAGAAGCGTTTAATTTACTGCGTAATATGTTCTACTCATATTTAGTTGATGGTTTCTCTTTGAAGTTTTAATTACTCGACTCTAAGAGTATAATGAAAAGTCACAAAGAATCAAATTATGTAATTTGTCACCCACATTCAATAATTCCATACACACAGGGTTGGTGTATTCAAACCATATGTTCTACTCAATGACATGTGATATTGAACCACAATGGCCAAAAACGCTAATTATGTAATTTTTCAATAATTAATTCGGTTAATATTCTATTGAAATTTTGTCATAACGACATTTTCTTTTTCATTTCCATGTAAATTTACCGCTAACTGTTTGTTCATCAATTTTAATCTTAATTTTTATCCTACACTTTTCCTTTGTAGTAAAATATTGATATTATTATGAATGTTAATTATGTTGCCATTCTTTCTAATTTCAGTTTTAATGACTTTGTTCATATTCTACAGGTTTCACTTTAATGTCTTATGTTTTGTAGAGATATATTGGATTTGTCTTGAGAAATTAATTTGTAGACAATACTTGACAGATGTTTCAATACTAATTGAAATCACAATGTTTTTAATAAGTTTTGAATTGGATTTGAAGATAAAATTAACCCTCAAAGTTATAATTGACATTTGGTGTTCTTGCTTTAATTGCAGTTTCCTACTAAACAGGTCTATCTCAAGTTTCTGTTTTGACTACTTTTTCTCCCGAATTATCCTTCCAGTCTACACCCAAAAAAATCTTTTCAAAATTAAGACTTTTGTTAAATAGTGGAACAATTTGGTAGGTTGTTTAAAAATTTGTCACAGCAATTGTGTTATCACAAGACACAGGTTTTAGCAGATTGGGGTAACTTTGTTAAATCTTTACTTTTAAAAACATAAAAAAACTGATGATTTCCTTGAAGTCATGGTACCTGATAAACTGAAAATGGTTGCCATGGTACTAATATGTGTACAAACGTTTCTGTTCAATTGATTCAGTGTGGCGGTGCGGAGTTTGAATTAAGTTTTGTATTTAGGTATTCACACGTTTCCCAGGTAATTTAGCTAGTTGCCTTGGTGTTACATTATTACAATCGTTGTAGATGTTGTTAATGATGTTTGGTAATTGTGGTTTTATCCACAAGATATCTGCCTTCATTTTTCTTCACCAGAAGAGTTTAATCAAACTTGATGTGAAATAAATCCAGTCCTAATGCATAAAATACACATCTTAAGTCTGTTAATGAGCTTGTGTAGACATTATTTCAATGTGTCTTATAAATTTACAGAATTTTCTGTGAATAAAACATTGGTTATATACTATATGCTATGTCAGCAAATTTATCAGTTACCATGGAAATTTAATGATGCCAAGGAGATGTGTTATGAATTAAAATTAATGCTTACCAAATCTGTCTGTAATTTTTTTATATTTTCTAAATTATTATGATCTAATAGAGTGCCAAGCTAGTAATCTTCGTCTAGGTCATCTGCGGGTATGTACCTTAGAATGCTGATGGCCTAAACTCACTTGATTAAAGCCATAATGATATTTCCCTCTATTTTACATGACACAATTGCAGCTCACCATTGAGCTAGATCAATAACAAACACCATGCATAGCCAAGTGGTATATTCAATTGTTTTCTAAGCTCAGAGTAATTGTTTTCCAAGCTCAGAGTTTTTCGGGGTTTCAACACTTGTCCAAACCAGAGCTGTGTAAAGCTTGTTAAGGGAGTAGACTTTTATTTTAGGTTTATAAGCAATGTTCCTTGTTGTGCACATGCTCAAAGAAATAGTAGTCTACTTGCCATGACAGCTACAGAAAAGTAACTACCTTATAGAATATTAGTAGAAGATTTATTACAGTTTTAATAAGACATAAGATGATGTGTTAGTTGTGTAATAGGGAATATTAATATTCTGTAGAAAGATTATAAATACTGTTTCAAAAAATCTCATTAAACGATACATGTATTGGAAAAACTATAAATAAAAAATATGACTTTGTACCAGATATGTCCTCCAAACAACATGGCAGACAGATGGACTGCACAACGGTTTTAATAGGACAACCTTAAAGAATTCTCCAAGCAATATAATCTTCTATCTAATTTCTAAAGGAAGGATGCAGCCAGTAACCCAGCCAGCTAGCTAGAGAGTCAGCTTGCTGCGGAGGAGAAATGTAATTACTTATCAAATGTTCAGACTTCAATCAATTGATACAATAAATCCGTGCTCATAAATACCCATAATCATATTTATATGTATTGCCTCTACTGGAATACACCACTTGCCAATAATAAATATAACACTTATTTCACATCACCAGGATTTCGGGGGACTTTTTCCCCGAGTTTATTGCTGTGTTCTGGCATTACTAGAGACTATAAAAATATTTTTCACATGAAATAATTTGTAATTTCTGATGTTTATATTCAAACCGTCATAACTTGATGTTTGTATGCAGTGATATAATTTACACTTCGGAATATAAATTAGGAGAAATAACCACCATTAGTATAGGAATTACTTAGTTACACTTAGATACGTGTAATTTTGAGTTTATGGAAGTCAATCAGATTGGTCATAAATATTATTCCTTAAATCTACTCATGACCATTAATAATTGGTTGATACTATTAACTCATGTACAAATATGTACCAAATACAGAAGTTACAAATTGTGTAATGTCTGGTATGTAACAGGTTTGGTAAAACAGTTTGAGTTTCCATTAAGTACTCCAACTTAAATCATTACACCATCTTGTTTTGTATCTCAATAAGTGTTATTTTTGACTCGGCCATACCAGACTACATGTAGATGTACATATATTGGTAACTTCTTTCTTGAAAATGTTCATACATTTCTGAAGTGGCAGTTTTTAAAAATATGCACATGTATGGCAGTCGTTGTTTGTATTCAGCCATTATAGTATAACCATGAATATTTGTCTGGTGGCAGAATGCATAGAAACTCAGACATTCTTGAATAAAATCTTTTCATAAAATTTTGACATAAATTTTAATTTAAAAAATGGTATTAGTGCTTAATCTTTGTATATGTAAATAAATAAAAAGTCTTGATTAAAAAAATTGCTAGGTAAAAAAAGAGTTGGACAGCATCCAGTATCTTAATCACCAGTTAATTGATACAAGGTGCTATTGATGAAAAAATGAGCCATTGTCCCTCCCTTAACACATGTACAGCAAGTCAACGCTGTTTCTATAATACCTCTTACTAGGAGAAGAATTCTTTATTATTGTATTAATTAAATAAGAAAAAAAATCATGGTTTATGTTCTAATGAGATCTACTGAGGAAGTAAAAAAAAGAAATGTTTATAAGAGATTAAAAGAATATTCCATCACTATGAATGTGAGCTCAACAGAAAAAAGATTCTATAATATTGTAAAGTTATTTTATCAAAACAAGCTGAACCACTTTGGATGTAGATTTTTCAGACAGGCTTCATTTAATCTGCTAGAACATTGCAATGGTAGGATTTGTCAAGGTCAAGTTCAAAGCTTTACTGAATATTGAAACCACAAAATCCTGGGCAATCTATTGAAAATTGATGTTTCTTTCTTTCTTTCTCTTTTGAAGAGTACATTAATTACACAATAAATACCTATTACAATAATAAAATAACTTTTCAAAAATTGAAAAACTTTAAATGCTTGCACAAAATAAATTCTATATTTTATAATGAACAAAATAGGATCAAAGTTCGTTTTGCAAAGTAAGCAGCAATCTGGAAAAAAATGTGCATTTTCAGCAAAGAGAAAGATTTGTCCAAATAAGTGAAAACTAAATGTATAGAGAATACTAGAGATTATGAGGGAGTATTTTGTATTCAGTGTGTGTATTTATTTTGTGAAGTCAATAAGTCCCCTGTTATTTAGAGATCTGTAGAAGTTGGTAATCTGTATGATTGGATATTGATATCAGGAGAAAACGCACTTACAGTCCGCGTTTATTTTGATCACTGTATGATTGCTACAGATCTTATGTTGTATCTTCTATTGCCATTGAATAATTCCTAATTACACTACAATTGGATTTTATCGTCCCCGGAGCACAACTTAAATTATGAGAACATGTGATGCATACAAATAAAAGCTGCTGCATGCAACGTTAACGGACAACTCTCAATCATACACTCCTGGTATGGCCGATAAAAATGCAACAGTATTCAACAATTTGGTTGCCATGTCAATAAAATAACGGGAAAGTGTTTACCATGCAAACCTTTATCGAGTTTGTATCGGTATTATATCTGATTTGTTCAAGTATTCCAGGACTTGGGAGAATCGTAAAAAATAAATTCCTTGCCTGACAATTCTTCCAAAATTAAATTTTCTCAAAATTACATGTTACTTTAGAGTAATAAAGCTGAAAGGTTTACTAATGAAACGTTTCCTTTACCAAAAAACTATCAGCGTATTCTCCTATCTTTGTGTAATGAAGTGTTCAAATGTATCAGGAAAGAGAGCATACTTTAAGGAAATGTTTTGTGTAAGCTAATCAAGGAATCAAACTTAATTTTGGTCCAAAAGGAAAATAAATCTCTGTATCTCCATAACAGGATTTTCATCAAGAAATATTGCCATAGAGAAAAAGGTCATGCATGTCTTGGGGCACCTGATACATAATTCATTCATGTGTAATGGGCAGTATCATTTACTGCACTATTTTTTTATTCTCGTACCAAACAGCTCACAACACTGAAGGTATCTTTTGTTGCATTATTTTTCCTCGTTTTAACTATGTTATGCATCACAAAATCACCAATGTTTACATGGTCGTTGCTATTTCATTAAGAGCCACCTGTCTTCCTCTTTGGGTTAATTAGGGGTCCAGCCGATAACATTTCTGGAAAATCTTTTTACAATTTGTTTTGATATATTTTACAAAGTATCTACATTACATATATGTATTAATTAAACATTAAGATTTTATCATTAAAGGACTTGTTTGAAGTTCCTAAGAGCTCTTGTAAAACTTTTATGTCATTGGATTCTTTGATTTTCTGGACTTCTTAAACTTGTTAGTATTGGCTATATTCTTATCTTGTGTTGGTCAGCTGTGCCATTGAGAGTCTTTGAACTTTTGCCATATATATATTTTTTAATTTATATATAATTAACAAAATATATCTAATCTCGATATATTAGTAAGATAGAAAGATTGACAGATTTGTAATTTGAAATTTAGATAAAGTAAATGTCTGTGATAAGATAGAGAGAGTTAGATTTATAATATTGTAGGAGAATCTCTAACACTGGTGTGACTAGCAAATATGAAATGTATAATTTTCATCAAATTAGTAATTGAACAGAAACTTTAGATTCCCATCAGAGAAATATGATTGAGAAATAAATGGTTACTAGGTTATACATTCATATGTTTGTGATTTAGAGTAGTAAGGAGAGAAATGTAGCTTGCTTACACAAACATGGAGATTTGTATGATAATGTTTTTATTGAGCCTTTTTACTTTAACAGGAAGTGGTTCTCCTTGCTTGGGTTGCGTAAATCGCTACATGGACACGTTTTTAGACAGGCTTAATTGAGTTGTTAAACATGATTAGTGTTGTAGTTTTTGTGGAAGTGAAAATGTCCTAGCTCTGATGACTTCCTAATTGATGGTAAATTATTGCTACAAACAGCATCAATACACCATAAAAAATGACCTGCAGGCAATGTTATGTTCACATCTGAAACGTAAACCCATGGTGACTTTTACCATTAACGATTGTTACTATAGTGATCAAATATTAACTACATTAAGCTTTTCTTTTTTGTTTTTTTATCTTTATCTTTATATGATCTATTTGAGTTTTATATAATCATTTATATCTTATTTGGCCATCTGTGTTATTAATACGTTACTGTATGTTTATAATAAACACAGTTATGACTTGGAAAAGTCCAGGTGTCATGCCTAAAAAGTGTGTATGTGTGTGTGTGTGTGTTTGTATGTGTGATATAAAGCACTATTTCTTTGGGCCCTTTTGTCTTTCCATCCATTTATTCATCTATATCAATTGACCATCTATCTATCTATCTGTAGTGTTTTCTTTGCTGCACTCATTGAGGTTGAGGTTTTTCTTGAGGTCAGAGTTATTTGAAGACATTTGTATTTACCTACCCAAGGTTCAGTAATAATGACATCACTTCCTGTTTGTATTGTGTAATGTTTACAGTTCTTTTGAAAACTTAGTTTTCAATCTTTTAACTTTTTTACTTTCAGGTAAAAGTAATGGTTAAAATATGTCCATCAAATCACCATGGTGATCAGGGTACAACATTTCTGGGAGTTGATCCTCGTAGGAAACAAGTTACAGTTTTTGACCCTTCAACAGTGGGTTATTCAATATCAGCTCACAGAAGGACGGGAGCAACGGCACCAAAAATGTTTGCTTTTGATGCAGTTTTTTCTCCAGATGATTCACAGGTTAGTCAATTATATATACATGTATAAGACTTGAATTTTTAATCCTGCTTATTGTAGATAACTAAGCTAGATGGTGTCTTCTACTGTCTAGTTACTTTTCTAAACTTAAATCTCCTGTTGAAGACTTATAAATGACTGATTAATTGCCAGTTGTCTGTGATAAAGCCAAGCCTACTTGGTTAGTTCATAATTATAATTAGTATTAAGTTTTTGCTGCAGTAAACCTTTTTCCTAATGTTTGTTTTTCATAATTTCAGACTGAGATTTGTGCCAGTAGTCTAACAGAGATAGTTCAGGGTGTAGTTAATGGTGCTGATGGCTGTTTGTTTACCTATGGATACTCTAAACTAGGTAAGTTGACATGTTCTATGTACCATATTTAACCAAGGGATTAAGACTTAGTGTGTCATGTGTTCTTGGCATTGCTGGCTATTGCAAAGTACATTATGTTCCACTGGTTATTACAAGGTAAATTTTGTTCCACTGGTTATTGCCAGGAAAATTTTGTTCCAATGGTTAATTACAGGTACATTTTGTTCTGCACACTTTTGCAAAGTACATTATGTTCTGCTGGCTATTACAAGGTACATTTTGTTCCACTGGATATTTTCAGGAACAGTTTGTTCCACTAAAACTTTATCAGCCTCTTTCAGGACATAAATAGCTCGGGTGTTTAAGTCTGTTGGCAAGTTTTTATCATTTTCATCCTTCATTACATCGAACATAAGTACACACATTAAGATATTCTTTTGAATCAAAATGGTTCAAAAGGTATTTTCTATTTGGCTTTATTTCAAAGCCTTTTTTATCCAGATTAATTATCATTAAATATATAATTAAAATATATAATTAAATGTAGCATACATAAAATTAATAACTACTATAAGCTATTTTAGTCTCAAATATATATTCTTTTTTATTTCATCTGGTTTTGTTTTAAAATAACAAATTTGTAAACATTTGGTTTTATGTTGTACATAATGAAAAAAGTGATGAAATATATTTTGTAAACATAAACAGCATGGTTTGTAGAAAAATTCAAGAAACCATAAAAATGAAGAGTTAAACCTAAAATAAATCCAAAACTAAAACAATAAACAAAATGTTTGATTAAATCTTCATGATAAGATGATTGTATTGGATTAAACGAGCAGATTATTGAAGTAAACATGTAGAACTTTTGACGATTACACAAGAATTTCCAATTATATTATATTTTTGACGTTAATTTTCTGACAATAATCTCCCCTTGTCATAAGCGCTTTTCTGGATTGGATCTATATGTCAGTTGTAATACCTTCACGGGTTCCCCAGGGTGAGGATGCGTCATGCGCTAATTTTCATTGTGATGTAGTCATGCTTTTTACTAATTGGGTTCAGGTCATGTGTATAGCTGTCAGGATCAGGAGTTATCGGGGAATCTTAACATTTTCCAGGTGTAAGATTGTGAACATATTAAGGAAGACATTGGCAGGGAGATACCATTAGGATGCCACATAACATACTACCATGTTTATTTCTCCACAAATCTCTGTTTAAGTATACTGTCGTTTTTCATTCCCAATTTTCACTCATATAAAACATAAATGGAGCAGTTAAAAGTCCAGAAATGACAAGTTTTGTCTGTGTTATCTTGATTCTCCTGCAGCTCTCTCCCTCGGCATTACCCTATCACTTAATGCATCCCAGGGGTCTGTACAAGTTCATCCAGAAGGCATTGGCCATTTTATTACTAGAATCTACCAACTGTTTTACAGGTTAAAATGCATATTTCTTTCATATTTTTTCACACTTAATATGAAATAGAAACTCTCTTGTTACATATAGAGGATTATTATTACAGTTAAAGCCTTTTCCCAATGGTTCTGTTTTTTATTCCATATCGGCATCCAGAAATCATAAAAAAGTGATAAAAAATTATAAAACAAATGTTGGAATTTTAAACTCTGGATACCAAAGTGACTGACACACATTACCCAATTTATGTATCGGTTCCCATATCTTAATTTTAACATTAAAATTTGATATATTGAATTTACATTTTATAATGGAAATAATTACAAAAATATCAAAATAAAAACGAAAATACGAATTACAAATTCCATTTCCTTGTAATAAATTGATTTATTAAAATGGAGAAAAAATTCTACAATTTCTCATAAAGCAATAGTTTTATTAAAACTATCACTGATGGCAGTAAATTTTAATCAGTAAAATCCAAAGAGTTCTAAAAGCATAGACAAATGTCTCCTCTTAAATTTCAAATAAATTTAGATAATGTTTTTATTACGTGCCTGCACATTTCAGACTTATTGGAGATAATAGAATTAAATATGTTACCGCGGTAACAGTTTTATTATTTGTATTTAATAAACAGATCAACAGTTTATATACATTGTGTAATTGAAAAGATAATGCAACAGCGTTTTTAACGAACATCTTCCATTTGGCTTACATTCTAAGACTACAGGAATCTGAATTTCCACGTTACAGTATGAGTCAGCGAAAAGCTAATATTGTCAAAAAATGTCCTTCCAAAATTAAATTATGTTACACCGCACTTGTATTCATTATATGAAACAGAGTAAAGATAATTAATTGAGAAGCC
The DNA here is from genome assembly GCA_021292105.1 of Anadara kagoshimensis. NCBI lineage: Eukaryota > Metazoa > Mollusca > Bivalvia > Arcoida > Arcidae > Anadara > Anadara kagoshimensis. Next base: position 60,594,901 of record CM037858.1, on the reverse strand, counting down.
AGAAGGTTTTCATTGTCCGGGACATATTCTACTAACACTACAATTATCTTGTTTTCAAATGAAATTTGTCCCACTTCATATCAACTAATTTTTATAAAGAGTTAGTTACTCCTCAAATGCATGTGTCATGAAGTTAGATGAAAGAACTGCTTATTTAATTTATCTGTTTCTATCCACAGGAAATAATTGTTTTGTTGATGATAGCAGGGTCTGTAATGAAATAAATTAGGCAAATTATACAGGGTACACACAGTCTGTGCCTTCTACATGGCTGACAAAAATCATAACTGTGTTTAGATCCCGTTTTTATCTAATTTGTGAATATAACATGATACAAATAGCGATGTCACTTAAAACTGGCGACAGATATATTTAGAATGCCTTGTATATAATTTTCTTTTTTCTTATTTCATAAACCAAGTTCTAATACAAGACTTTGTTGGAACTGGTAACATGTTCTGGTAAATGTCTTAACATTTTCCATTAAAATCAAATAGCTAAAATGTGCCTCAAGTACTGACCACTTAATTCACAAAGGGAGGTAATTATGGTAAAATAGTATAAATCCATCAAATTATTACTGAAACTTTAAAAACTTCATTGATTTTAGGTCACCTGCACAAAGTAAATAAGGCCTGATATCATACCTTCAGTACAATTATTTAGTAATTACCAAGTATGGTACTCTAGTTCAATGTTTATTAATTTGGTTAACAAAAAACTATTGGCTAGGACTTAGCAGATGTGTGTATTAGCTGCACTGTTTGTTTAACTTATCAAAGTTTACATCACTGGATCCAGAATTAAAGCTATTTTATTTACAGTATAATGTATATTGCATACAGTGATTTATTTTAGTGATGATCTCGTTAAAACTGATAATTAACAGGTGTTGTACAGGTGTATGTTAATTTTATAATGGTTCGTTTATTTTTATTCTGTTTATGATGTTACTTAAACCTTATTGTTAGTTTCTGTATCTATCAGTTATTTATATAAAGTATATATATTTTGATTCAGTAAATTTCATATCTAATGTGGGTCAGTATATATAGATACAGAACACTTCAGCACTTCAACCTGCCATCAGATTGCACATCATAGCAAAACTGATAATATCTTACAAGCTCACAGGTCAAATGACAAAACCTACAGGCTCAACCATCCCTATAAGCATTGTTTTCCATCAACATGATGAATATATATGTCTTTGATGTGAACACCAAGCCTCACTTCCCAGCTGAAGTTCACATGTTTAACTGAAGTTGACAGTTTTCAAAGGGCTTAATTACTTGGACTTTTGGGATTGTGATTTGGTTATGGATTAGTATGTTTCATTGTTTGTTTCTGATGTAAATGATACTGTTAATTTTCAGCAATTATTTAGATATACATTTGTATAATTATTTTACCTTTATTTGACAGGTAAATCATACACTATGTTAGGTACGGACCAGTCGACACATACCTTAGGTATGATACCATGTGCAATAACCTGGCTCTTCAAACATATAAACGAACAGAAAGAGAAAACTGGAGCTAGATTTTCTGTCCGAGTGTCTGCAGTAGAAGTAACAGGAAAACAAGAGTGCTTAAAAGATCTGCTAGCTGACGTCTCTCAGGGTAAGTGTGCTTGTTAGAAATCTGACATGGTTAAAATAGCAGTTGAAAAGAATGAACCATGTGCATTAAGGTATCTCTAAACTGAATGGCTTTCTACATCAAGATTTTGTTCAGTATACCATTGTTCATGTAAGACTGATATCAGAATGTTGCCGTTCCAGTACTAGTAGGTTGTGATCAGTATAGTGAGGATTCTCCTTTATAGTTTAATGAGTTTATAAACTATCAACTTATAGAAATCCAAGTTTCAATTTCAAATTTTTCCCCACACCAACTAGGTTCGAATCTCACTTGGGACTAGTCTTAGTGTGAAAAATGTTGTCAGTTAGCTGGAGGTTTTCTCCTGGTACTCCAGTTTCCTCCAACATCGATGAACTGTACGCCTTGATAAATGTGAAAGAATCTTGACTGGGGTGTACAACTCAACAACTTTACTCCACTCTCTCCTTACACAGTAAATATGCTATAATCAATACCTGACTGCTGTAGTAGTGACATATATACTATCATAGACAAGTAATCCCTTTAACTGCAATCTTATACTGCCTCGCTGTGATAGAGTTAGAAATTCTACATTAGCGACAGGTTCCAACTTCATCAACAAGTAAAGAAACAAATTACTAATTCATTGTGTTAGAATAACTATCAGAATTCCGCTGACTGTAGAGACGGCACATCTAACTTGATCAGTATTCAATACCTGTATTTTGATCAGCATTTTTTGATTGCTTGTTTTTCAAATCATTCTGGCATCTTTGTATGAGCGTTGGTTGCTTGCTGTCAATTTCGTGCCAAAAATTGTGTTTTGAATCGTGATGTTAATGGTCGACTAGAATATATTGATGCAATCGTATTTGATTGCGGTGTATTGTATTCTCTGACATCTACGGTAATGACACTCCATTAATCAAAACATTGAAAAGATCAAGAGGATTCACTGAGAAGCTTCACATAGATTTTATACACAATTTTTTATTCTTATCGGTTTTCATATTGAGATATAAAGATTAAGCTAGAATATAACTTTTTTTATATCCCCTTTAAATAAGGACCACCTATCTATAAAAACAAAGAGTTTTCAAACTAAATCCAACTTATGTTCAAAATTCAGGACATTTATGTGCATTACAGTTTGATACCTTCACACGAGAGTTTACTCTACAGTCATATAAACAATTAAACCTTTCTGTATAGGTGATCCAATGGAGACTGCTGCTAAAGTGGACATTGTGAACAGGTGGCCTTTGTGTTAAGGTTCTAATAAAAAGTTAAAATTTTCCCTGGTCTTTTAAAACAAGTGTCCTTTAAATACAGGTCCAAATAACAAAATCAAAAAGTATAAAAATTCCATGGTCTTTTTAACAGGTGGTGTTTGTTATATACAGGTGGTCATTAAGACAAGATTGACTGTATTTGGAATAAATTCTTTCTCTATTTTTGATATCTGATTTGTGTTAGTGTTAGTGAAATTGAAAATCAATATTTTAAGTTTTCTGCAATATTTTTTTTTATTGATGTGTAATAAATCATTTATTTTTATATAACTAGACATCAGATATTTTAATAAGTGATGTAACTGCCATGTAGATAAGATATATAAATATATATTGTGTAAGAAACAAAATAACAATTCCAATTTTATACATGTATATGTCACTAAAGTTATTGACTGGATTTTAGAATTTTAGTCTGGAAACAAACTTGTCAAAATGTTATGATGCATACAAAACTATATTGGTAATTCTCCAGCAAATGTTTTAAACTAGGTGTGGATAATGTTTTACCATTCCAAAATTATAACACATTTTACTTGACCAATACTTTCTATAATTACATTTGAGTGGTCACTTTAGAATTCATTTAAATATAGCTCTAAATAATTGGTATGGAGTTGGTGCCCACAATTCTGACCAACACCCAATTTTAAAATAATTTTATGTTTAGACATAACTTATTAATGTCTAATGGCTTTACCTCTTTGCTATCATTAACCCATTCAGATGATACTGTAATCTCAGCAGACTTCTACATGTAGCCATGTTGATGTTAAATACAAAATCTCAGCAGACTTCTACATGTAGCCATGTTGATGTTAAATACAAAATCTCAGCAGACTTCTACATGTAGCCATGTTGATGTTAAATACAAAATCTCAGCAGACTTCTACATGTAGCCATGTTGATGTTAAATACAAAATCTCAGCAGACTTCTACATGTAGCCATGTTGATGTTAAATACAAAATCTCAGCAGACTTCTACATGTAGCCATGTTGATGTTAAATACGAAATCTCAGCAGACTTCTACATGTAGTCATGTTGATGTTAAATACAAAATCTCAGCAGACTTCTACATGTAGCCATGTTGATGTTAAATACAAAATCTCAGCAGACTTCTACATGTAGCCATGTTGATGTTAAATACGAAATCTCAGCAGACTTCTACATGTAGTCATGTTGATGTTAAATACAAAATCTCAGAAGACTTCTACATGTAGCCATGTTGATGTTAAATACAAAATCTCAGCAGACTTCTACATGTAGTCATGTTGATGTTAAATACAAAATCTCAGCAGACTTCTACATGTAGCCATGTTGATGTTAAATACAAAATCTCAGCAGACTTCTACATGTAGCCATGTTGATGTTAAATACGAAATCTCAGCAGACTTCTACATGTAGTCATGTTGATGTTAAATACAAAATCTCAGAAGACTTCTACATGTAGCCATGTTGATGTTAAATACGAAATCTCAGCAGACTTCTACATGTAGTCATGTTGATGTTAAATACGAAATCTCAGCAGACTTCTACATGTAACCATGTTGATGTTAAATACAAAATCTCAGCAGACTTCTACATGTAGTCATGTTGATGTTAAATACAAAATCTCAGAAGACTTGTAGATGTTAAATACAAAATTGTGTAAAGTGTAATTAGTAACTACCGGTATTTGTTTATTATAAAATCAAATTAACAGTTAATTAATTAGTAGCTAGCATAAGAGACATTTTAACCAGGCTCCAAATTCAAATTTCTGGACTTTAATTTTGAACACATTTTGATGTTTCATGAATTTTGGAGTTACCATATGATATTTTTGATATTGTGCACATTGTGTATTTTCTTCAGTAAAAGCAGAAAAATTTTTTCCAGTATCATTTAGCTAGAATCACTTAATGATATACTGACAATTGTCATTACTTCAGTAAAATACATGGTCAACTTCAAGTTATGTTTATGCAAATTAAACTCCCACAAGACCCTTCTCCTACTAATTCAATCTCCCTGTCTATGTGGAAACCGTTTAATGTCATATAATATGTAATTATCATAATTGTGTACAAGTCTTGATGGGATTGGGTCTGAATATCAATAGCCTTTTTACTTTTTCTTATTTTTTCTACAGTAAAACCTGTCTAAAACTAAAACCCATCTAAAGCTAGCACTTAGCCTTCATCAGTAAGCTTCATATTGGTTTTGCATGTATCTGCTTAACTCCTTTATTTTCAATCTCAAAAATTCTTTTTATATTTGGAGAGCAAGTTTTTTCTGCTAAATCGATCTGGATACTAATATACTGCAAATATATCTGATGTTTAATTCTGTCTCAAGAAAATTCTAACTTAATTTAATCTGGCATATCTGAAATTTTGTATGGTTAATTTTGTGCTGAAGACAATGTTTCTTTCACAACTCTTATTCTGACATTTAGACATATAAACACAAGTCTTTACTTCTTCACGACTTTAAAATCAAAATATGATAGCATACATACTGGTTATAAATACATTTCTGTTTATTTTCAAAATTATGAAATTTATATTTGATCCTTGACATTAATGTTTTAAAACAATATTTTTCACAAAAAAAAAAGAAAAAAAAATGAAAAATAAAAAGTAGTATCTATTGTATAATCTGTAATTTGGGGAGGCATGTTAAATATTGGTACATAGGGGGGGGAAGTAAATGTTGATTCTGATTATAACCATATGTTAAACGGTGAGGTATTAACTTATACAGGCACTCAGCCAACAAACTTCATACAAATCCCCCATTTACTTAAAGTGTAACATCCCCCCAAAACATACTTTGTTTTTAAACACCTCAAGCGTGGATCGCTGTGGCCAGTCTTAATTTTGTGATATAGGTAAGGTAAACGGTTAATTACTACAAAAATAATTAATTTATGATTTTCTAGCTGTTTTTATGGTGTTAGTTATGTATTTTTTTAGTTTGTTTCTTCTGAGCTGGTTTTTGTTTGTTTCTTCTGAGCTGGTTTTTTGAGCATTAAGAGAGTAATTTACTCCTAACTCTCTCTTTGTATTTTTTTCCATAATATATATGTATATTTTTTGTCTGCCACTTGTTAGTCACTGTGTCAGATTTTTTTTCAGAGAATATAAAATTGTTATTTATTGATTAAGAAAATTTAAAAAAACAAAAAAAAACCTAATTACAGCAAATCCTATGTATATAACTGAAAAAATAAACAAAAGAAAACTTTGTGATTTTACTCTAATTTTCTTCAATATTGTTACATCCAAAAATATAAATATTTAGTTCATTGATGTATAGAGAGAATACTTGACCACCACACTGTACTGATTGTTAATTTGGATCATTTTTTGGCTTCGTTTACTTTTTGTTTGTTATTTTGACCAATTTATCATCTAGATCCCAGAGTTAATTACCCTTGTTTATAGATAACAGTGTGGAGATAATTATACAAACATATAATCAGTACCGTTTAATTATTGTCTTGACCAAAATTTCTTCTTCCTTTTCCAATGATGTTCATAGTTCTTGGAAAACATTATTTTACAATTGGAAATATGGTAGAATTTTAATTTTAATTAAGTAAAATGTCGCAATTTCCTTCAACTTTTTTGTAACATGGAAAGTAAAGAAAGGACAGATCAGGTTTAAATCAGGACTTTTGAAATGATCACTAAATTTCCATTTAAAAATCATCGGCTAAAATATATAATTTTGGTTCTCTCTTAAGCTAAAAGGAATGTGTTCAAAGACAAAACAGGATGCTCTGCACATAGACACAATATGGAGGTTGTAGATTTTTGTAAAGGTCGTAACACTGAACACAGAGTACAGCAAAAGTTCAACAATATTATTAATGTATTATTTCTGGAAATACCTCACCTAAAATACAATACATTCTGTTGAGTTTTCCTGTCAAAATCAGGCTGATGTTTACTTATTTAGAGGTTTTGTTTAGATATATTGAGCTGTATACCAGGGTTTGTAAACTGTAAACAGTAGACATAATTACATACATCTTATCATTTACAGGTACGGAGTCAGGTATTGGAACTGCTCCAGGTGTATATTTAAGAGATGATCCGATATCCGGGACACAGTTAGAAAACCAGAGCGAGTTAAGAGCACCGACCGCAGAACGAGCAGCTTATTACTTGGATGCTGCCCTTGCTGCCAGGACACCTCTTGGTAAGTCTCTCTGAATACCAGAATAATTTTCTTCTTTCTTACCGTACTAGATGTGTATAAAAAATCTCCCCCTTAATACATGTATTGAAAGTTGTGTTTCTTAGCAATTTTTTAAAACAGAAATTCATTTGCAGGTAATTCACTTATTACTTTGACATGAATTATTTTTGTTTTGTTTTGTACATTTTGAATACCTTTCCATACAAGCTTGCAGCAAGAGAGAAATAGAGATAGAGCAGAGGGAGAGAGAGAGTGAAAGAGATGGATTTAAATTTATTTATTTTCATCAGATATTCAGATTATTAAGATGTAAAACAATGAGCTACAACAATTAAAATTGTAACATTAGACTACTGACTTTATATTATTTTCAGATGATGAAGATATAAGATCCTCTCACTTATTGTTCACTTTACATGTGTATCAGTACAGAATAGAGAAAGCTAACCAAGCTGGTCTTCCTGGAGGTATGTAGAATCACAACTTTTGTAAAATATTACCTTTTTGATTGAGTTAAAATTTATTATATGTACCTGGAAAAAAATTTACAGCTCAGATTGTATCTGAGTCTACAAGAAGATGTTTGAAGTTTGAACCCACTGCTCTGAGTGATGGGAGAGTTATCAAGTTCCTTAAAGAAACAGTGTACCTACACTAGTTTTTAGTGGTTTTTGCTTCAGAAAGGATTGAGAGAGTGTTAGTCTGTTACTTAACAAGTTAAATTTGTGTGGTAATCTCCCAGCAGTGTAGTCGTCAACAACATTCCTTTTTGGATATTTTCTCAGACACACTCAAATTTCTGAACCACAAAATTAGGGAAGAATATAGACTTTATCAGGAATTCAAATTATTATTGTATGTCAGTTTTCAAACTTTTAATTATAACTCTTTTACTTGTGACTAATATATAAAGAGTTTACCAGTTCATATTTTCCTGATTTTCTTGAGACTTGTTTGTGCACACTTGTTTAAATCCATTATTACATCATTACTAAAAAGTGAATCTTGACTCAGAAAGTGTGTTAAGATATAATCTAAATTTCACAGCTAACACACAATCAGATTGGGTCCTTATGAATTATCTGACAGATTTTATTTTTTATTCCTCTCAAAATAGTGATTAAAAGTCTCAAAATAATGCAATAGAAAAGAGAATTTTTTGTCCGTACTAGACACTTGTGTTGGTTTTGATATTGGTGTGATTCAATAAAACAGGCTCTGATTTAATTAAATTCACTTGTCATTTTACCAATCTCAAAGCAGCTACTCTAAAAGGATAGATTTCTTGGCAGTTTTGTGTTTTTGAATGCTGTAAATTATGTCATGATGCCTTGAGACTTGTACATTTACAATCACGAAATCCATAGCGACTAGGTGTAAATCAAATTTTGTTTTGCAAATGCCAATCACGGAATGCCTTCATCAGGATACAAATCAAATTTTGGAATCTTGAATTGCGCTTAAATTAACCTGTAGATTCAAAATCAACACCACCATTAAAGATTCCCAAGTAAGCAACAGGTTATTATGAGGTGCATACAAAACACGCAAATCTCGCGGGACGTATACAGTATGCTTCAAACTATAACTAAGACAGTTTGTGTTCACATATGCGATTGACAGGACTTTATTTGAGCCTATCAAAGTACGATGAATGGAATCCATTGATTTGTTTTGGAAAATGGAAGTGTTATGCAGTTTGGAGTTAAATTAGGAGAAGAAACTGAAAGCGTACAATAAAAGTGATCAATACTCTTCTTGGTATAACACAATTTTATCCCGATCCTATCTACATGCATGATCGTGTTCACGGAGAAATGTCATTTAGCTTTCAATGATGATAAGAACTTGTAATCTACTTCCAGTTTTTCCCACTTTATAAATTCTTTACATTTTCATTTAATATAAATCAGATTGGAAAAAACTAACCATTTTTTATATTTATGTATAAGTTTTTGATATATATCTCTTTCCAAATCAATTTTCTGCAATCAGTTTTGTTTGATGACTGTATACATTTGTGTCTCTTGGGACGTTGAATCAATGTGAAAAAATTAAAAGATTAGATTTAAGAAAGATAGTGTTTTAGCACTTTGAAATACGCACATCACTTTTGATTATGGGTTCTTTAATTGTCAATCTCTCAAAAGACGTGCCAATAAGCTCTCTCCAATTTATAAATAATGTACACGAGATAAGTGCTAACCACAATATCTACCTTGAGACAAATTTTACCAATCAGCCTCTCCTGTCATCAGTATTAAAATCATGATGTGCTCTCTCTCTCTCTCTCTCCTCTCTTTGCTTCAAAACCACAAGACAATTTATTGAATAAACTCTCTCTTTCTTTCAAACTTGCATAGGTGATGTATTGAATGAAATCTCTAAAACTCTCTCTATTTCTCTGATTATTGAATAAACTCTCTCTCTTTCTCTCTTACTGTCAAACTTGCATAGGTGATGTATTGAATAAACTTTCAAACTCTCTGATATAAACATGCATAAAGAAAATCTCTCTCTCTCTCTCTCTCTCTCTCTCTCTCTCTCTCCTCTCTCTCTCTCTCTCTCTCTCGCATGCCACAAGGAAATGTATTTAAGAAACAAGATCTTGCTGATGGTTACATTGAGTTGTGTCATAAATCTGGACATTAGTATCATCATAATACAGAGAGCGTGTTTAGATAGGTGTTAGAGTGGTCTCTAACTACAGATATATCTGACTATCATGTATAAATAAATAAATAAATCAGTATTTATTACCTGTACAGTTAATCAGTGGATGCTGCTGTATCACTGTAAAACTAATATCCTACAATTCTAAGGGGGTTAATACAGTGAGACTACCATACTAATGATGACTGAATTTAACATGATTTTTTTTTGCTTCTGGAATTGTATTGAAATGAAAATGTTTGTTTGAAAAAAATTCTCTGTGTGTTTTTGGTATTGTCATGAAATGAAACCTCTGTATGAAAAATGTTTTGTTTGAAATCAAAAAAATATGTGTGTGTTTTTTGGTATTGTCATGAAATGAAACTGTATGAGAAACATTTGTGTGAAAAAAATTTGATGTGTTCTTGGATAAACAACTCTTCTCTCTCTCTCTCTCTCTCTCTCTCTCTCTCTCTCTTTGGGATTGTCATGAAATGAAACTGAGAAATATTTATGTGAAAAAAATTTAATATAATCTTTGATAAACAATTCTCTCTCTCTCTCTCTCTCTCTCTCTCTCTCTCTCTCTCTCGGTGACGAAAGAAGTTGGTGTCTTTCCACCATTAAGTAATTTTAAATTCAAACTTTTAAAAAGTCAATGAACTTTTGCTTGCCATGTAAATTTTGTTGTAAATTTCAGATTAGTGTTACATGGTAACCTTTATAATCTATAACTATATTTTATTTTTTACCCCGCAGCAACTTGGATGGGATTAATGATACCATGTTGATTAAAAGTTAAAATTTTGTCTGTTTTCAGTGGCTGGAGGGAGAAGTCGTCTACATCTGATTGACCTTGGCAGTTCTTCTAAATCTAAGGACCCTGATAATGTATCACTCAGTCTCTCTGCCCTCGGCAATGTTGTTATGGCCCTCCTGAATGGACAGAGACATGTACCACATAGGTATGTTAAATATCACGTTTAATATGAAATTAAAATTAAACTATTTTTATATGTTTTTTTGCGAATTTCTATCCGATTAGAGGCTATAGCTTATAAGTCGTTACTTTTCCCCAGATAATTAACAACGGTATCTTACCAATAATTGATGTGGAACAACCAAGTTCTTTGGATTAGAAATGTCAATCCAGAAAGCCAAATAATCAAAATTTGTTTGGTTTTTTTACCCAATTAAAAAAATCATAATTATATAAAAATTCATATTTGTGTATGCTCATGAAATTTACGATCAGCTTTCTCAAATTCAGTATTTTTTCAAATATGCAAAACAATAATGTATTCAGAATTCAGAAAGCAAAAAAAAAAAAAAAAAAAAAAAAAAAAGTGAAAGTTGTTTATCAGCTGTGCCAAATTAAATAAAAATATAATGATAAAAAAAAAATTATATTTGTGTATATTAATAATTTTTTTTATTAAGGGACAACTGGTCTCAAATTCTGGTTTGTTTTCATAGATGACGATGTAAACGATTAAGACAGTAGACAATTAATTACATTATAGACATATTAATTTTCAATAGCTGTAGGGGTAAATCAAGATCTACAGAAATATTCAATATAATTGACAGATGAATATTAAACTGCTCTACTTTATCAGATTGTAAATTTTCCTTTTAAATGTGAGCTGTCATTTTGTGTTTGTGATGGCATGTAGGATTTATAACATTAAATGATCAGCCATTCAGTGTACAGATTTATCATCAACAAGTAGCTAGGGTACAGCGAGCCGAGCTGAGAGTGCCGCCTCGTGATGGTGATGGTGATCTATCTCTACATTAATAAATCATTATAAAGCTTACTATAAGAGTCACAATCTGCTAATTAATCAAAACTTCAATTTATTTTGATAAGCCGTTCTGTCATTTCTCCTTCAAACATTATTCACTTGTATAATGTAACCAACTGGCTATAATGATATCTAAATGTAAATAAATATATTGTCAAACCTGACGTAAATATAGCCAAATCTGATGTAAATATAGTCAAACCTGGCCTAAATATAGTGGGGCCTGATTTTAAGTCTGCCTAATAATGAAGAAAATTAAACCATCTTCTGTCTTATTCATCTTTGTAATTAAAGAGCACCTGCTCATAAAGACCACTTTCTACTTCAATTTTTTGGACTTTATAGACAAAACAAGTTGACTATGTGACAAGAAATGTTTATTAAAATAGGGATTCTAAACACAATTATTATTACTTTTTTGTGCAGGGACAGTAAAATTGCTCAGTTGTTGAGGGACTCTTTGGGAAACATTTCCTGTAGGACGTGTATGATAGCTCACGTGTCGTCCTCTGTACAACATCACAACGAGACATTACAGGTGATACAGTTAGCGGCCAGAATACACAGGATGAAGAGAAGAAAGACCAAGGTAACATATCCTTTATAATCTGTGTGTTCTTATGTTTTCATTTACATCAAGGTCACCTTACATAAAAAGGCATTTTAACCTGCCTGTACGAAGTACATACACAAAATCTAATGTGATGCCTACACTATTTTTGTGTGTCATTTCTTATGTTCAAGTTTCTTGATGGACTAGATACAGGTGAGTTACACAGTACTTTTGTCAGCTCTTTTTCATGATTAGTGTAATCATTGAACTTTCAACTATATTTTGGATTATGTTTGCTTTTTCACAAACAGTTTAATAGACTTAGCAATATTTGACATAGATATATTTTACATGATGGTTTGTGATATTTTCAAAGTTAATTGCAAGATAAAATGTATTAGGCACTCAAAAGAAACCTTTAAAAGTAACCAATTTCTTGCCAAAATTACAAATTTGCTGAGATATTTTTAACAAGTACCGGGGAAGTATGTTTGTTGCAGGATTTTTGATTTATTTATTTTGTTTACATATTTTTCAGTTTTCAAGTACCAGTTCAGATGACAGCTCAACAGATGATGGAAGGTTGCGTAATCGACCTTTCCGTGGTTTTCGTATGGGGACATTACGGGAAGATATGCTGTATTCTTCATCACACTCTGACCCAGATTACACATCCAGTAGTGAACAGTCATGTGACACAGTTATCTATATAGGTGCTAATGGTCAGTCATTAAGTGATAGAGAGTTTACTGACAATGAAGGACCACCAAGGTCAGTGCCAAGGACAAATCCAAGGTTGCCAAGACGACCAAGTGGGTCAAGGTCATCTGGTGATGAAGGTTCAACTTCAGATAGTGGGAGGAGTTATATTTCAAATTCACGGTATGGAAGAACAAATAACGGAAGTTTTACAAGAATGTCACCAATGAGAATGGGGACACCTGTTAGGGAGATTCATATGACACCTGGTCAGGTGAATTCTCCACCACAATCACCACTAATGGTGCCAGCTCAAGTACCACAAAAAATGAATCTCCGGACACACCCAGCAGTTGCTAGTTATAAACAAGAGGAGCCACAAAGTGTTGCCAGAATTGAAAAAGTGCCAAGAACAAGTGCTAAACCTACTTCCTCTAATGAGCAATCAATCAAAGGGGAGCAATGGGTAGACGGCCCTGGTGCTGCTGTCTATCCTGAGAAAGCAAGAAAGGAAGAAATGTGGATAGATGGACCACAAGCCTTTGTTAAAAAGGTGGAAACACAAAGTAAAAAGACTGATGTTAACAAACACTTGTTTAACCCAAAAATGAATGCTGAAGAACAATGGGTTGATGGACCGAGAGAAATGATAAAATCAGAAAATATGCATAAAGAAAGTCACCATAAGACAGCAGTGCATTCTAGTTGTAGAGGAGAAAAACGTGGACATTCGCGTGATCATTCTAACGAAAATAAAAGTTCTCCTAGTCATTCATCAAAGCATAAATCAAAACATGTTCAAGAGAGTAAAGACAGGCCAGAGAGTACAGTTAGTGTTGATAGTGCTGCCTCTATGACGGCTCAAGCTGCAGACTCGCGGCCAACTAGTATTCACAGCGAAATGGAACAAATGGTCAAAATTGAAGACGGTCCTCAAATTGTGAAGCCATTTGTGAGGGACTGGGTTGAAAAACATAGTGCAATGAATGACTCAAAAGAATCAAAAGATACAAATATTGGTTTTATAGTGGATTCTGAAAATCAAGTAATTGGTTCATTAGAGCCTTCTTCTACAAGTCATAAAAAGTCAAAACCAGAGAATAGGAAAAAGATTAGTGCTTCAACTCCAAAACACTCTCCTCACCATTCTCCTCGGAATTCACCAGCTATTTCAAGGAAAGTTAAGTCTGAATCAGCACAAAAATTGCAAAAGTCGCAGTTACCTGGTGCCGCAAGCCCCTCCCACAGAGTGGCAGAGTGGTTAAGATCAGTTTCTACTGAACAAGAACAAACAAAACAAGAACAAATAAAACATCAGGAGATGGACAGTAATTATGGATGTAGTATTCAAAATGAAGCTACAGCAGAAAGTGATTCACTGCTGGATACGTCACTAGATACACATAATGAAACAAATTATAGTGGTGATGGCCGACCAGATGAAATGGCGGAGTACAATATCGCAGACATAAGTTTTGATAGTAGTGTTGATACAACGGAAATCACTAATGTGCAGCCTGAATCTAACAGGGATTCAATTTATGAGCAAACTCTAGATGAAACTCTAGAACAAAGTGAAAACAAAGGTGGGAATGATATTCCTGATGATGAAACCTTCAGTAGTGTTTCGTATAACAAAGATAATGAACTAGAGAGTGAGGAAGAAGCCGAGAATGAAAACGACCCATTATTGTCTAAATCTGAAACATTTCCTCACTCTACAACTGTGGAAAGTATTAAAACACTTGTAGCAGAGACAGTCATGCATTCTCATTGTGAAAATTGTGTCAGTGACAATAAGATTTGGACAATCATTCGGACTATGACAATGATACTTGTCAGATAAGTCGACCGTTATTAAGAAAACCTGATGGAGCATCAAACCCAAATTTGTCAATGACGGAGATGGAATTAGATGGAAAATTTGACCATAGTTTCATGAGGGGAGAATACATCATAAACAATGTTCACACTATTGCTAGTCATACCAAACTAGATTTTGAATCAAAATCTACATCAAATTCTACCTCAAAATGTACAACTTTGCCAAAATGTTTGGACTCGTACAAAGACTTTTCAGACAAAGACATATATGGAAGTAAAAAATCTTGTACAAAATCTAAACCACCTCTTCCTCATAAATCGTCTTCAAAATCACACAATTCAAGTCCGTCTCGTCAAAGTCCACCTAAAAATAACATAGACAGTCCTAAATCTGTGAGTTCTGTGTCCAGTAAAAGTTCTTCTATTCCAGTGTCATCTCATAGTGGTAGAAGTAAGGACAAATCAAGTCGCTTGCCATCTACATCATCTTTATCATCTAGTCCTTTACAATCGACAAGCATGGGTAGTCCGTGCAGCACAAGTACTTTACGAAGCATGTCGTCGTCAAAATCATCAAAATCACAATCACCAAGTAGTAGTCGACTTCCGTTATTTTCAAACGGAAGAAATGGACAATGTAAAGATTCTAAAAATAAAAAAAAGGAAAAAGAAAGTAAAAATAGTAAACTAGGTAATGGAAGAATTTCTGAGTTAAATCGTACATCTGGAAGTCGAACAGACTCTGATAGCGGAAACGATAGTGGTATAGTTACTAACGAAAAAAGACTATTATCTCCTTATTCTACTGTGACAAAACCTCGGACACCTAGTCATTCTAGTAGTGGACATGGTAGTGATAACAGTAGTAATATTAGTGCTGAGTTACGTTTACAACTGGGATTTAAATCTGACAAGATCCATGGTGGAACAAGCAGTGGCTACGAGAGTATGTTACGAGATAGTGAAGCTACAGCTTCATCATCAGGACATGAGGAGAGTAACAGTGAATCTTCTAGTGAGAAAAAGAAAGGAACTAAGAAAAAGAGATCAAGTAAGTATAGATAAACATTAAAATATTTGGTGTGATACAAAATATTTTTAGAGTGCAGGCAATTCCATTTGGGGCCTCAGTGTCACACTGGTCTAAAATTTCAATGGTTCTCACCACCTTTGTTCAAATCCTAATTCAAACAGATACTAGAATAAGAAAGTTTGTCAGTTTGCTTGCCAAAGTTTGGAGGTTTTCTATGAGCATTCTGGTTTTCTCCATCATCTCAAAACTGACCACATCTTATAAGTGAAAGAATCTTAGCTGGGGAATAAAATGTCATAACTGCTCTACTCGGTCATGTATGCCATCCTGTCTATGCCAGTAAATGGCAGTGATATTTCTTCAAGAAATAAAGTCATACCAAATGTTTCTCATTATGTTTTGTGAATACAATTTCACAATCATTGCTGAAAATTTTTATTCTTAAACACAATTGTTAAGAGATTATTCACAATATAGATGGTATGAGAACATTAAGGCACAAATGTTAGGGAGGGTTGTTAAAGTTTTTGGTTATATGTTCTTGTGGATTAGATGTGCAGTAATCAAGCTACAGTGTTCTGACAGCTCCTTGTTTCAGAAATATTGTTTAAATATTCATTTTCACATGAGTGTTGAACATGTTGAAATCAAAACCAGATTTTGTTAACTAAATGTGTTATAAAGTAGAATAAAAGTCATTAAAATGAAGCAAGTTAGAATCTGTGGCCTGGCTGTCTTTAATTGATTTATACTTACGACATATGAGATATGAACATTAATGATCTGATATTAAAATGCTCCTCGGATAGATGTATTTTATGTTATATGATATTGATTAGCCGTGTATGTACGTGGTAGAGATATGTAACAAGTAGTTTTTATATATTTCTGTCTTGTCATTAACAGTAATAAATACAAGGTTGTTAGCTACAACTTTCTGCCTAAATTAACAGGTTCAAAGTCATGTTGCATAAAATCCTAATTGAAATCTGCTGGTTAAATGCCATCAAACGATTCCAAAAATTCACACCATTAGATTACATGTGCTTGTTTTTTGCTAGAAATAAAGTCTTTTTCAACATGAAACAATTTCTGTGCTTTATGGGAAACTTGCATCAGTGGGTAATATTCACGGCCAAATTAATCAAATCTGTTTGGTAGCAGGAAGCATTAAACAAGACGAATGGATAATAATTTTGTTACATATTTTGTGATTAGGTAGATTTTTTTCTCAAGGAAAATTTCATTATTAAATCACATGTTCTCTATAATGTACCACAGCTCGGCTAATCATGACAACTATGTAAAATGAAAGTTAAATTTAATCATTAGTTCATGAGGGCTTCATGTACATGTATTTCATTTCGTCTTCTTATATTTTAATTAAAGTTATATAATTCAGAAATTAGGAGAGAAATTACTCTAAAATCTTTTTAATTGGCATGTACTACAAATGTACTTATGTAATTGAGCCTATAGACATATAGTATATAGTGTATTTATATAGTATATATACTTTACACAAAGGGCTTTTCAAATATCTATTTTCATGGCTATCAACAAAAAAGCAAGAATGAAAAACATCTCAAAGATTAATTATTTAAAATAGTAAGACATGAAAATCAGAGTTTGAACAAGTGTTCATTTTTACTTAAATCTATTGATAAAAAACTTTCTTTAAATACATGTACACAATTCTGACTTAACTTACAGAAGTTAGTTTTAATTTTGTTTAATTATCAGTGTTTTTGTCTTTGTGTGCAGGCACAAGAAGAAGTCAATCAGCCCCTGCTCGGTCCTCTGAAAGTCCAGAAAATAAAAAACAAAGTCCTTCCATGAGTAGAAAAACAGCAACAAGTCCTTCACCAAAAGCATGGGTAGATACTAGACAGATACAAAAAATCAAGGAAGAACCATTTGAAATTAAACTGTATGATGTGGCAGACGTGGAGCGTCTTGGTAGAAGGAGAACAGATGAGAGTGAGGTAAGAATCGTGAAACATGTCTCTGAGGGAAGGGGTGAGGTGGGCTCATGCCAATATCTGAAAAGCAAGTGATTAAATGGTGGTTTTTTTTTACCCAGTCAATATAATTAAATCACTGTTATAGATATTGTGTTTATGACAATGAACTGTAAGAGTCTTTTTGTGGCATGAAATGTGACCCCCTCAGTTTTTAGCTCACCTGAGCCGAAAGGCTCAGATGAGCTATTGCTATCTATCACCGTCCGTCGTCCGTCGTGCGTCGTCCGTCGTCCGTCGTGCGTAAACTTTACATTTTAATCTTCTCCTCCAAAACTACTGAGCCAAATTTGATGAAACTTAGTGATTATTATGCCTGGGTAACAGCCTTTCAAAATTGTGTTCGGGGTTTGACCACGCCCAACAATATGGCTGCCGTTACTATAAATAGCCAAAAGACAAAAAAATCTTCTTCTCTGAAACCAAAATTTGCAGGCAAATTTTGATTAGATTTTTGGATTCAGGATAGCTAGATACACTAAAATTGTGTTTTTCATGAAAATTGGACGAAAAATAGGTTACGCGTTTTTTTGCGTAAAATTATGTAATTTTTAAAATAAGACATTTATTGTTATAACTTCATAATGGCTGAAGATAATTGTATGAAGTTTTCACTGTTGATCTTGTCTTGCGATTTTCTTCCGATTGATGTCAAGGTCAAAGGTCAAGGTCATGTCCCAGTTTTTGACCTTTGATAAAAAATGCTATTTTTTAAACATTTCTGGTGATAATAATGTAGGATTTTTGGTTAATTGTAGGTATTGACATGACGATCATTTTGATATATCGATTAAGGTCATGGGTTCAAAGGTCAAGGTCACAGATGTACAAGTTTACCAAAATAGTTAATAATCTGCAAAACTATGAACTTTTTGTATAGGCATGTATATTAGAATATTGTAGGTAATGGCCCAATGGTCATTTTGATATATAAATAAAGGCCATGAGTTCAAAGGTCAAGGTCACAGATATAAACAAGTACTGAAATGATTATTTATCTCAAAAACTATAGACTTTTTGTATAGGCATGTATATTAGAATATTGTAGGTAATGGCCCAATGGTCATTTTGATATATGAATAAAGGTCATGAGTTCAAAGGTCAAGGTCACAGATGTAAACAAGTACTGAAATGATTATTTATCTCAAAAACTATAGACTTTTTGTATAGGCATGTATATTAGAATATTTTAGGTATTATCCTAACGATCATTTTGATATATGAATGAAGGTCTTGGGTTCAAAGGTCAAGGTCACAGATGTTAATGAATACCTGAATGGTTAATTATCTTGAAAACTGTTAACTTTTTGTATATGCATGTATATTAGAATATTGTAGGTATTAGCCTTACAACCATTTTGATATATGAATGAAGGTTATTGGTTCAAAGGTCAAGGTCACAGATGTGAACAAGTTCTGAAATGATTATTTATCTCAAAAACTATAAACCTTTTGTATAGGCATGTATATTAGAATATTTAGGTATTATCCTAATGAACATTTTGATATATGAATGAAGGTCATGGGTTCAAAGGTCAAGGTCACAGATGCAAATGAATACCTAAATGGTTATATATCTTGAAAACTATTAACTTTTTGTATAGGCATGTATATTAGAATTTTGTTGGTACTGGCACAGTGGTCATTTTGATATATGAATGAAGAGCATGAGTTTAAATGTCAAGATCACAGATACAAACAAGTACTGAGATGATAATTTATCTCAAAAACTATTAACTTTTTGTATAAGGATGTATATTAGAATATTGGCCTAATTATCATTTTGATATTTGAATGAAGCTCATGGGTTCAAAGGTCACAGGTGAGCGTTAAGGCCCATGGGCCTCTTGTTTCAAATAGGGATAGGGAATAAACAGTTGTTATTGATTACATTAGAATCAAAGTGTCCAACACAACAAAAATTTAAACATATATACCAGTGTGCAGACAGTAAGGTAAGGCACAGAGTAAATGAGACTAGATTTCCAAAATGCTGACATATATTTGTTCTTTTAGCAGTACTTCAATACTGGTATTTGAAAAAAGTCTATCAAGATATGTTCTTGGACTTTGAGCAACTGGTCATATTATTTAGAAACTTTTATAATTCATCATTAATGAATTAAGATTTACAATTATCTTCCGATTCTTTACATGATTGCCAATTTAAATATGCAGGTTAACATCCAGTCATTGCCAATTTAAATATGCAGGTTAACATCCAGTCATTGCCAATTTAAATATGCAGGTTAACATCCAGTCATTGCCAATTTAAATATGCAGGTTAACATCCAGTCATTGTCAATGTATTTTTTTGCTCAGTAAGTGTATGTGTACATTTAATTGTTTACTGGTATTGTTATATTTTGTTTATGTATTTATTGTTGTTCATTTGTAGCTTGAACAGTGTAAAGAAAAGTTAAAAGAACTGTTAAGTCAACAACAACAGCAGGGTGGTGTACAAGTGAAACAAGACTCACCAGACAGTAAAGAACAGATTATGATGGAACGTAGTAATAGTGGATGGAGCTTTGACTGTAAATTTCTTATGTGTTTTTCTTGTCGATCCCGATCCAAGAAAACTGATGTTTAATTTTTCTTTTTAGAAAAGTGTTCAATATTCTTCAATACAAGGCTGTGTTTTAATAGATATTAAATATCTATCTATATATAGACTTTTATTTAAAATCAAAAACTAGGAAGTGAAAAGTGATGATGATTTATATACACATTTAATTTATCATTATCATAGTGATGTGCCAAGATTTTTTGTGACTTTTTGTATGATTTACTTACAAAGAGAGACACACACAAGATATATTATTTTCTTACATTTTGAACTGCTGAACAAAACAATTGTGAAAGAGCAAAACAATTTTTTGTGAATTTTTTCAGTTTTTTGTACATTTTTTTATTATCTGTGTTTTTGGACAGGTATAATAATAATTATGCATATTATGTGGTGCTGTAAACATGTTCTATATATTATATATTATGATAATTTTATACATATATTTTGGGTGTATTATTTTATAAGCATGTAAAACCACTGCCAGCCAGCCAGCCAGCCAACAGCTATTACTATTAAGTTCAGCAGCATTTCAGATGTAATGTTTCCATATGTCTTCAGTTGATGCATTTTTTGATGCAATATCCATTTTATTTGTTTATGTAATAGATGAGGTGATATTAGATTATATAACATTATGCACTTGCAACTTAACATTATTTGCCATGTGGTATAAATCTCTTTACCCAGCACAAAGGCGAGTGTTAATGGGATTACCCATTTATCATGTGATACCCCTTAACATTTGTGCAGAACTATTAGGGAAACAGTTTTATGCTGGATATCTTCGGTGTGAATGTTTTTCAGTTTAAGCAATATTACTACACAAATGTTAGCAGGTATCATTTATGCTCTATATAACAAGGGATCAGAGATTCTGAGTAATAAACAAACCTCTGTTTTCAAGCCGCTGACTCTAGACCTAGTAATTGATTATTTATTAAGATATAAAATTTTGATACATGTACACATATGTAATTGATGATGAAATAAGAAATGTACAATGTTGATGTTATTTATTTGTACATAGACTTGTAAACCTAGCATTATTTACCATAAAATTATGTATCATAGCATAATTATTACATCATTGTCAAGAATAAAATAAAATGATATATTTGTAATGGTTATAAGCTTTGTGTTATTTTTACTTGTTTATTGTTTAAACAATCATACCTAGCCAATGAGTGATTGTGTTGGCATAGATATCATTGTTTACCAAGTATTCATAAATACAAAAAAGGGGAATTTTTTAGTTTTAAAGTTTGTTGATGGTTTTCTTTTGTTGGAATGGTGTTTTATGTCCCAGTCAAGAATTAACTTATATCAAGGTGGTTGGTTCAGAAATGATGGAGGAAGCTGGAGTTTCATGAGAAAACCATTGATCTTTGACAAGCAAACTAACAAATTTTCTTATATGGATCTTCAAACTTAAGTGGGTGCTGTGATCACTAAGTGCATGCTTCAGACCACTTAGCCACTGAGACCCCTTAACAGTTTTTGATGGACTAGAAGTGCTGATGAGTTATGCTGTACCTCTAAAGACTCTTTATGATGAACTTGTCTGTCTAAAAACCATGTTTGATCTACCTATATACAAATCAAAACCTGATACTGTATGGTAAATATACTGTATGAATCAAAACATTCAACAAATCATTGCACATGGAAAGCATGCAAATTTATTACACTGGAACCAATTTTTATGGTATTAAAAGTCCAGGAATTGATTTGTTTTCATGGTTTTGAGAACAACAATTATCTTAATATCCTGAATAATACAGATTATAACGTATCCAACATGCAATACTTTTTCATAGAGTAATGCAAAAGATTTCTTTTCAACAGGATTCAAAATTTCTTCATAAAAACTGTTCACAAATTTCTGACTTGAAACAAAAGTATTTTGTGATAGAATATATAAATATATTTTGTTTTGTTATACAGTATGTACCATACACACTTACTGTTGTGTCCAATCATTTCAAAAGGTCACAGTATTTCAATTGAACAAATACCAGTCAAGAATATTTTGCTGTAATGATGATTACCTGCAAACTTGTTAACATCTACACAATGTTTCTGGAGCTTTGTTGTGCTTATGCTATGTTTTGTCATAAATTCAGTAACTTCTGTGTAAATTCAGATACACCATAGCTGGGTCACTTTTTTAAATAAGTTAAATAATCTTGTCAAAGATTCAATATACCTGTACATACAGAAATCAAACACTTGACGGAAGGCTAGTTAAGGGGAATAACTCCAAAAACTTTTTTTTATGAAATGTGTCTATGCAAACTTTGCCAGTCAGATTCATGCATCATTGTGTATCGGTGTGAATAGCTCTAAATGAGAGCTATATATTTATATATATCTATCTATTATACCATATTAAATATTTATTAAGACCATTACTCACATCCATGTTATATGTGATTTTTTCATACCATATTTCTTACCAATGCATTGACAGCATAGTGGTAGAGCATCCACCTCAAGAATGGGAGGTTCACCCTTGTCATATACAAGACTAAAAATTTGACACACTGCTTGCCCACCTGCCACTCAGTATCAAAAGGACAAAATATTGACTGGTTCACCCAGTGCCAGGAAAAAGGTACTAAATGCTTATCTGCGGCACACTGACTCTCTGAGCTAGCACTTTAAAGTCGCCCTGAGTGTTCGTTAGTACAAAGCAGACCTGAAAAACATTGCCATCTCTCATGCACACATTGTTCTTCTATTAATTATTAGAGATTTATAAATTTGCTCTCATCGAAAATAGCTGAAAAATTGCTGATGTAATGTTAATCAACTTTACAACCATCAACAACAATCATGCCACTTTTCTTTCACCATTTTATTTGTCTTATTTTAGTGATTACTTGTTCAATCGAGACCTTCACATACTACATAGCCTGATATATAACAAATCATTGTTTAAGACCTACTTTCATGATTTAAATTGTTTCATTGCCTGGTTGGGAATTTTTTGTGTCATTGATTTGGTGTAAATGACAATTTGTCCTTGCATTGATTAAAAGGTATTAAACATAAAATTTGTGTTTTTTGTTTTGTTTTGTTTGTTTTTTTGGGGGGATTTCTTTTTTTTTTTTTTTTTTTTTTTTTTTTTTTTCATTTCTTTATTTCATACTTGAAATGAAATCATGGAAGCGACAAATTGTTTTGCCTAAACGTATTCAAATTCTCAAAACAATGACTGAAAATACAACCAACCAGATTTCCCTTAAAACAAAATCAACAGGTTATGATAATTTATTATAATCAATCTAACGTAAATGATACAAAGACATAAGGTTTAGACCAATGTGGGGTTAAAAGGGTCTTATTTCAATGATGTGCTATATATTATATGTATCATCAGTTTTAAATGTCATATTATACATTTTGTAGCATCTTTTTTCCTCCACAAAATGCTTTTTTTTGGCTTTCTTGGAAGAAAATAAATTCATTTATTCTTGGGAAAATTAGTTTATTTTCTGCTGGAATCTATATACTTAAACTATATTTTGCACATGTATACAAAATTTACAAAGAAGCAACACATTTTGACAATTCCGAGTTTTGAAAACATAAATGTCCATTTCAGTTTTGTTACAAATAAAACATTTAATATAAATATTGTTAATATATTCATTTAAATATGTTAAAACTATTCCCTGAGAATTTGTACTACATTATACGTCTGATGATGTAACAGTAAAGAAATATGTTTAATAACTTAACTAACTTAAACTATAAATGGTTAAATTCCTGAACCACTAACATTTTGGGGGATTTTGTCCTAGGTGATGAATAGGAATTTGACATCAGTCATAAAGTCAAACATACTGCTCAATTATAATTTAATAAATACAATAAAAGAAATCTTTCTTATTTGTAGGTAAAACTTGTCTATTCAAATCGAAATCCTAATGTCTAATGACAGTTGAATGTCTAGAAAACATGTGTCAATACATAATACCTACTCTACCCAGTCTTCAATATCACTTAACAGACATCCTATTTTTATCGTGATTTTGTTTCATTTCATTCTCTAATTTTATCAATGTTTTCCTTTAATTTTCTTGGATTTGATGTCTGTTTTATATTTTGATTTTAATGTTTTTGATTTGACATTTCTAGGTTTAGTATTCATCTTTGATTTAGCTGTAATGTTTCTTGTGCTTCCTTTGGATTTTTTACTGGATTTTGTTGTTCTCGGATTCACTTTCAACTTGGCTTTAGATTCTGTGTTTGTGAATTTTTTTGATTTCCCTTTCTTTGATTTGAATGTTTTAGGTTTTACTTTTCTAGGCTTTGTATTAATTTTGGACTTGACTTTTCTTGGGTTTCCTTTGGAAGGTTTCTTGTATTTTGTTGCTGTAGGTCTCTTTTTGAACTTGGCTTTAGATTTTGTCTTTGTTAATTTTTTAAAACTTCTGAGGGGCGTCTGGCACACAAAATAGTTAGCCTTCCATTTACCTAGTTGTTTGCAACGTTTGAGATACCACTGGAATTTCTTTCCATTATAATTGACAAACATACAATATTGATGTTTTCTCTCCTGATATGGTAACTTGGGTTGTCTTTTTAAAGGTTTCTCTGTTGAATTCCAAACCCATTTTTTCAATTTCCAGTTAAAGTAAATATTGGATATCCAAAATTTCCCTGTAGCCTTCAACTCTACAATTCAACAAGATTTCATACACTTACAATAAAATGCTTCTAACACATTATTAACATAGTCATCTCGTTGTATGACGGATGTAAAAAACTTGAGCTGTAAACTTTTATTGCAATGACAAATATAAAAGTAATCACAAAAACGTACTGGCCCTGTCCAAATCGCTACCCAAAACACAAAGTAAAATTTTGAAGTTGAACACATGAACATCTACAATGGAGTCTGCCCGGTACGGGTAAGTACCTGGTGTCTAGCTAGCCACGCACGCCAGATGTAAATCGAACTTGAGAATGAAAGGAACATGCAACTATACAATGTCAAATAAAATGTTTTGAATGACCATGATGGCCAAGCCTTGCATTCCGCATTAAGAGTTACTCAAGTTATCTCTGTTTTCAATTTATTTTAGAACAATATCTATAGCATTACGTATGTCTCAGATGAATGATACAAGTTAACATTTTATAACATATTCGTTCTATATTACTTACTTCTCACATAATGGTACAAGTCATGATTTTGACCTCCAGTTTGTGTATATAATTGTGATTTCTTTTTCTGACAACTGTTTCTTGCACTATACCATGTTTGAGCACTATTTACAGCAGACAGACAATTTCCAGCTCTGGATAGTTTCGACCCACGAATACAACTGCCAACTACAATCGAATAAACAGTAAGTGTTTTTTTTGTTTGTTTTTGCAATGGTTTCACAATAGTCATCAATGATTATTTTTCTGTTCAGTATATAATCTTTCCTAGATAGACAAAGAAAATAAAATGTTTGAGGACTAGTCGAATTTGGGCATTATCATCAACTGTTGCATGCTTTTAACTCTGTTATCCGACATCCCTTCATGGTAAAATGTGATATGAAAATCAGTCACTTGCAAATTAATCATAATGTTGATTTCAATACAATGTCTACAATGCATTCACTTCAAAAATGTTAAATAAGGAATTAAAATATTGAGATCTAAATACTAGAAGCTTGTGCAAAATTTAGCTTACATTGAACACTTTTCCCAAATAAAAATCCTTTTAAAAATTTTAATTATTCTTGACTCAACATTACCATTGAAACTTGGCAAAAGTCATGTGTATACTCACAAATAAATATAAATACATGTGCATTAATTTACATGCATATGTTTAGTTTTAATTCCAGTGTTTTATACACTACGTCAATAACTTGTGACTCTCAAAGAAACAAGAAAACAATGCTTCCTTTATAATCAGTACCAAACCTAATATTAAAAGAGGTATGTGTTTGGAACATGTCACATAATGTTACTATATTGATTCTCTTCTAGCTTATAATCCAATTTACCTATCTTTGCTTTCAGAGGTGTCTGACAAATATGATAATTTGCCTTCCATTTTCCCAACTGCTTGCAACGTTTTTGGTACCATTTGAATTCTTCCCATCATAATCCACAAATACACAATAACGATGTTTTCTCTCTTTGTATGGTATTTTAGGTTGTTTATTTAAAGGTTTCTTGTTGAACTCCAAACCCACTTTTTCACTTTCCAACTGTAGAAAATATCGGATATCCAAAACTTTCCTCTGGCATTCAGCTCTACAATTCAATGAGTGTAATATCGTTAATCACGTGATAAAATATTTCAAACAAGTGTTTTATCAAAAAAAAAAAAATATATATAATAATTTATCCTTGTTCAAATCACGATCACAAAGCAAAGCAAAAACTTTGAAACTGATAAATTACGTAAACACGTAAACTTTAACCGGGGAAGTGCCGGATTGTGAGGAACGTTAAGCGCCCCTTGTGAAGCTAGCTGCACCCCCATGTGTGTGATCCAAATTGAGAATGAAAGAACATGGAACTATTTTATATACCCAAAGTAATTTTGGGATACAGAAACAAACTGGCCAACATTATGGTGTTGACGGCTATAAAACTATTTCAAGGCATTAATAACCCTAAGCATTGACATCATTTAGCTGTAAAAATAAAATATTGTGCTTTCATGACAAAAGTTACCATGTATTACTTACTTTTGAGATAATAATACAAGTCATTATCCTGACCTCCATTTTGTGTATATAACTGTGACCTCTTTTTCTGACAACTGATTCTTGCATTATACCATGTCTGAGCACTATTCACTGCAGAAAGACAATTTCCTGATCTAGATAGTTTAGAACCATATATACATCTTCCAACTGCAAAACAGATGAACACATTTCTTGTCAATTAACTTACAGGATTTTATTACAGGACAAAATAATATTTCAAATTTCGTGTGCATCGACAACTTATTGAAATAAACGAAAATCGTCAAATGCAGCCAATATATTAACACATGGGACATTCGGTCAATAAAAAACAGATTTTTTTACAACAGTTATTGCAAAAGAGACAACCACGACATCTATGTTTTTATTCTCAGTTGATTACTTTTTCAATCTATATTTTAATTACATATTATACCAGCTTTAATTTTACAGCACTAGACGACCGTTTCGAAATACAATTCCTCATCATTAGTGCTTGGACCAAAGTTGTGAAAACAATTCTTTTAAGATGTTGAAAAGATACCCTAAGAACCAAAATATATTTTACAAAATTTAGCCAAACGAAACATTTCACGTGAGGAAGTATACCAAATTGGTTTTGAGGAATTTCAAATTTAACAAGAAGCATTTAGAAAATAGTATATTTATGAATATGCTAGTGGATTCAAATGAATGAATGCCCTTTTGAATTCTACAATAGTTTTAATATCCCAAAACATTATTAGTTAATATGTTGGATTTGAGGTTCTTGACTGCAGTAATTTAATGAACAAATGTGAAAACTAGAAGGAAATTAAACTTGTACTAATTCTACTTAATATAAGCTATTAAAGAAGAGGTGTTGACTTTCCTTGCGATAAAACCCCGTCTACTTGTGTGTAAGAGGTTATTATGTAGTCCCGTTTAAGGACTCTTCATTTTATATTTTATACAAACATTAAATTAATTAAAAAACACAAATCTATGTCGAAACCATAATCCCAATGGAAAGTAAACAAAAAACATGAAGCTGACAAATTGGGTTAAGCACGTGAACCTTCACCAAGGAAGGAAGCCGGGTGCTCTAGAAGAGTTAGCGCCTACTGTTTAGCTACTACATCCGCCTCGTGCTTTTAATAAATATTGGGAATGGAAAGAACATAGAAATTTGAAAGTAAAATATATCCAGGTTTATTTTGGATACAGAGGCATCATGCATATCAAAAATATTGAAATGACGGCCATAAACTTTTTGAGGGCCTTAGTAAGCCAAAAACTGCAATGTCCTGGATCAACAATTTATTTGTTAGTAGCTTGCTTTGGTGTATAAAGTTCCGGTAGTGGGAACAAACTGTACCATAACGTATTAATTGTTAATATATATATTACGGAAGAATTTAAACCTTTTAACTTTATTACGTTAATAACAAGAAACTATAATTACTTATGCAGAATACAGTGGAAAAACGTTAATTTCAATGGGTTGAAAAACCACCTTATTGAAAACAGATTTATAATACAAATCATGTTAAAATCAGGAAAAATCAATTTTTTTAATCAACACTGGAATATGCTACTAACTATTCTAAGGTGTGTGTGAGTGTATTCTTTCGTTTGATCTCTACTAATTATAATTACTTTGTTTTTCAGTATTAAATTTATGGTATATTATGAACTTTCCTGCTATATATGTTATTCAGAAATCATTTTTTTTATTGGTATTCATATTTTTATTCAACCTTCCATATATAATTACAATGTGCATAGACAACATAATTACATGACATATAACCATTTCAATTATTAATTTACATCATCGTCTATAATATTTTTCAACAAATTCCATTTCTTTTCAGTACTTTTCTAAATCTACACAAATAAATATAATATTTAAAAACTAAAAATCACAGGTTGATACTATCTTCTTGAGTATCATCGATGACTCCAAATAAAAAAATTCTTTTTTCTTTTCAATTTCAACTCCACATTTTTGTTTGATACCTAATAAATGAAACCAAACTGATCTAATGTGCATACATTGGAAAAACAGATGCATTACAGACTACTTTGTTTCAAAACAAAATGTACACGGTTCTGTATCAGACAATTTACATTTAAATAGTTTATCGTTTGTAAAAACAATACTATGGTTTATTTTGAATCGCAAGGGTTGCAACTTCGTATCATCAGTGATTTTTAAAGGAAAGATGTAATTTTTTTTCCAGTTTTCATCTTGCAGTAGGCAATGAAGCTTATCAATAAATAGTTTGAACTCGTTCTGGGTATTCCTTAACAGTTTTTCATGATATCATGATAATATTGCTTTTTCTATTTTCATTATACATATTGTTTTCATTTCTTATGATATACTTTGAAGATGTAATATAATTGTAATAATTCTATGATTAATGGATTGTATATGTGCCTATTTGTAAAATAATAAAAAAAATTACAGGAGAAGTAGGTATGTTGTTGCAAAGATATCGAAAGATAATAATAATACAAAGCTTTAAATTTAGCCTTTCAGTGGCGTTATACTTAAGGTTTAAGGCTAAATATGAAGTACAACTTGAAGAATCAGTAGTATCTTAAATTTCAAGCTCACTTGAATAAATGGCACCCACATAATCTCCAAATTTAGGATTATAAATATATAAAACGCATCGATAATCTTTATGTCTTGTTGAGTGATTTTGCTACAGTCTTCAAAGATTATAAAACAATTACTTTTCTTTGTTTTTCTTAGTTTAGATTTTAAATAGTTTAAGTACTGTGGAAGATCATTTAAAAACTTACACTTCTTTGTTACTTTTGTTTTTCTCTGTTTAGATTTCGACTTGGCTTGATTCTTGAAGCCTTTGAGGAATGATTGACACACATAGTAGTTTGCTTTCCATTTTCCCAACTTGTTGCAAGGTTTTTGATACCATTTAAATTTCTTCCCATCATAATTGCCAAATACACAATAACGCTGTTTCCTCTCCTTGTATGGTATCTTGGGCTGTTGTTCTAAAGGTTTCTTTGTTGAACTCCAAACCCACTTTTTCACTTTCCAGCTGAAGACAATATCGGAGATCCAGAACTTTCCTTTTCTCTTCAATTCTAAAATTTAAAAATTAAAAGTTACATACAATTTTGAATATTGCATGATATGAACTTGAACATATCTTTATCTGTGGTAAATGCATTTTGGTTTGTTTTGTTTCTTGCTTTAATGACATTCAAGACAAAAGATCTCTCAAAAGATTTAAACACGTGGTTTAATAAATACTATCACTATAGGTGTGAAATACATGTATCATAATAGTATTACATTGGGGCAAAGTTCTTCTACATAATATCTTCATATATACTGACTAAAGTTTCTTCAGCGAAAAACCATGTAATCATGGTATAACAAATTTGATTTATATAACTTACTTTTCAGTTGATAATACAAATCAAACTTTTGTCCTCCATTTTGTGTAAACAATTGTGATTTCTTTTTCTCGCAGTTGGTTTTTGCAGTATACCATGGTTGTGCACTGTATGGTATGGTCAGACAATATCCAGTTCTAGATAATATAGCCCCACCTGGACAACTGGCAACTGCAAGAAGTTATCACAACAAATAAAGTCATTTGTATTTGACAATTATTTGAACACGAACGTTTAACCAATGATCAGGAAAATAAAACAAGATACATCAAAGCCACGAGACATCTGATTACAAAACTCCATCATTTAGACGCCAAATGAATTTAATACAAAATGTTGTTTAGTGGTTTTGTTGAAGTATTTTAAATGGCTTACAGAAAACATTATACCAATTATTTTCTATGTAACTAATTACACGTGGATAATAACAAATGTATCTGATTTACCGCACGTTAATCTTAAAGAGTGGATTCTATGATGACAAGTGTTCAAGACATAAACGTTACTTTTCCTGAAATATGATTCTTTTCTGATACTTATATTCAAATGTATTCTAAAAGAGGCATAACATGTCTGTTCAATTCAGTGCCACAATGTTTTCTCGATAAACGTTGCAGATAAGTGACTGATTAACAGCGATGACGGGTGATGTGGATACAGGGGTACATAAATTCGAAATAAAGGTAAACATTTGTATCATGTATATTCAACTAACATGGAACATGGTATAAACACTTACTTTTCTTTGTTACTTTTGTTTTGTCGGTTTCGTTTTCGGCTTGGTTTGCTTCTTGAAGCCTTTCAAAAATGACTGGCACACATAGTAGTTTGCCTTCCATTTTCCCAACTGCTTGCAAGGTTTTTGATACCATTTAAATTTCTTCCCATCATAATTGCCAAATACACAATAACGCTGTTTCCTCTCCTTGTATGGTATCTTGGGCTGTTGTTCTAAAGGTTTCTTTGTTGAACTCCAAACCCACTTTTTCACTTTCCAGCTGAAGACAATATCGGAGATCCAGAACTTTCCTTTTCTCTTCAATTCTAAAATTCAACAAAATTAAAAGTTACATACAATTTTGAATATTGCATGATATAAACTTGAACATGTCTTTATCTGTGGTAAATGCATTTTGGTTTGATTTATTTCTTGCTTCAATGACATTTAAGACAAAAGTTCTCACAAAAGATTTAAACACGTGGTTCAATAAATACTATCACTATAGGTGTGAAATACATGTATCATAATAGTATTACATTGGGGCAAAGTTCTTCTACATAATATCTCATTATATACTGACTAAAGTTTCTTCAGCGAAAAACCATGTAATCATGGTATAACAAATTTGATTTATATAACTTACTTTTCAGTTGATAATACAAATCAAACTTTTGTCCTCCATTTTGTGTAAACAATTGTGATTTCTTTTTCTCGCAGTTGGTTTTTGCAGTATACCATGGTTGTGCACTGTATGGTATGGTCAGACAATATCCAGTTCTAGATAGTATAGCCCCACGTGGACAACTGGCAACTGCAAGAAGTTATCACAACAAATAAAGTCATTTGTATCTGACAATTATTTGAACACGAACGTTTAACCAATGATCAGGAAAATAAAACAAGATACATCAAAGCCACGAGACATCTGATTACAAAACTCCATCATTTAGACGCCAAATGAATTTAATACAAAATGTTGTTTAGTGGTTTTGTTAAAGTATTTTAAATGGCTTACAGAAAACATTATACCAATTATTCTCTATGTAACTAATTACACGTGGATAATAACAAATGTATCTGATTTACCGCACGTTAATCTTAAAGAGTGGATTCTATGATGACAAGTGTTCAAGACATAAACGTTACTTTTCCTGAAATATGATTCTTTTCTGATACTTATATTCAAATGTATTCTAAAAGAGGTATAACATGTCTGTTCAATTCAGTGCCACAATGTTTTCTCGATAAACGTCGCAGATAAGTGACTGGTTAACAGCGATGACGGGTGATGTGGATACAGGGGTACATAAATTAGAAATAAAGGTAAACATTTGTATCATGTATATTCAACTAACATGGAACATGATATCAACACTTACTTTTCTTTGTTACTTTTGTTTTTGTCGGTTTCGTTTTCGGCTTGGTTTGCTTCTTGAAGCCTTTCAAAAATGACTGGCACACATAGTAGTTTGCCTTCCATTTTCCCAACTGCTTGCAAGGTTTTTGATACCATTTAAATTTCTTCCCATCATAATTGCCAAATACACAATAACGCTGTTTCCTCTCCTTGTATGGTATCTTGGGCTGTTGTTCTAAAGGTTTCTTTGTTGAACTCCAAACCCACTTTTTCACTTTCCAGCTGAAGACAATATCGGAGATCCAGAACTTTCCTTTTCTCTTCAATTCTAAAATTCAACAAAATTAAAAGTTACATACAATTTTGAATATTGCATGATATAAACTTGAACATGTCTTTATCTGTGGTAAATGCATTTTGGTTTGATTTATTTCTTGCTTCAATGACATTTAAGACAAAAGTTTTCACAAAAGATTTAAACACGTGGTTTAATAAATACTATCACTATAGGTGTGAAATACATGTATCATAATAGTATTACATTGGGGCAAAGTTCTTCTACATAATATCTCATTATATACTGACTAAAGTTTCTTCAGCGAAAAACCATGTAATCATGGTATAACAAATTTGATTTATATAACTTACTTTTCAGTTGATAATACAAATCAAACTTTTGTCCTCCATTTTGTGTAAACAATTGTGATTTCTTTTTCTCGCAGTTGGTTTTTGCAGTATACCATGGTTGTGCACTGTATGGTATGGTCAGACAATATCCAGTTCTAGATAATATAGCCCCACCTGGACAACTGGCAACTGCAAGAAGTTATCACAACAAATAAAGTCATTTGTATTTGACAATTATTTGAACACGAACGTTTAACCAATGATCAGGAAAATAAAACAAGATACATCAAAGCCACGAGACATCTGATTACAAAACTCCATCATTTAGACGCCAAATGAATTTAATACAAAATGTTGTTTAGTGGTTTTGTTGAAGTATTTTAAATGGCTTACAGATAACATTATACCAATTATTTTCTATGTAACTAATTACACGTGAATAATAACAAATGTATCTGATTTACCGCACGTTAATCTTAAAGAGTGGATTCTATGATGACAAGTGTTCAAGACATAAACGTTACTTTTCCTGAAATATGATTCTTTTCTGATACTTATATTCAAATGTATTCTAAAAGAGGTATAACAAGTCTGTTCAATTCAGTGCCACAATGTTTTCTCGATAAACGTCGCAGATAAGTGACTGATTAACAGCGATGACGGGTGATGTGGATACAGGGGTACATCAATTCGAAATAAAGGTAAACATTTGTATCATGTATATTCAACTAACATGGAACATGGTATAAACACTTACTTTTCTTTGTTACTTTTGTTTTTGTCGGTTTCGTTTTCGGCTTGGTTTGCTTCTTGAAGCCTTTCAAAAATGACTGGCACACATAGTAGTTTGCCTTCCATTTTCCCAACTGCTTGCAAGGTTTTTGATACCATTTAAATTTCTTCCCATCATAATTGCCAAATACACAATAACGCTGTTTCCTCTCCTTGTATGGTATCTTGGGCTGTTGTTCTAAAGGTTTCTTTGTTGAACTCCAAACCCACTTTTTCACTTTCCAGCTGAAGACAATATCGGAGATCCAGAACTTTCCTTTTCTCTTCAATTCTAAAATTCAACAAAATTAAAAGTTACATACAATTTTGAATATTGCATGATATAAACTTGAACATGTCTTTATCTGTGGTAAATGCATTTTGGTTTGATTTATTTCTTGCTTCAATGACATTTAAGACAAAAGTTCTCACAAAAGATTTAAACACGTGGTTTAATAAATACTATCACTATAGGTGTGAAATACATGTATCATAATAGTATTACATTGGGGCAAAGTTCTTCTACATAATATCTCATTATATACTGACTAAAGTTTCTTCAGCGAAAAACCATGTAATCATGGTATAACAAATTTGATTTATATAACTTACTTTTCAGTTGATAATACAAATCAAACTTTTGTCCTCCATTTTGTGTAAACAATTGTGATTTCTTTTTCTCGCAGTTGGTTTTTGCAGTATACCATGGTTGTGCACTGTATGGTATGGTCAGACAATATCCAGTTCTAGATAATATAGCCCCACCTGGACAACTGGCAACTGCAAGAAGTTATCACAACAAATAAAGTCATTTGTATTTGACAATTATTTGAACACGAACGTTTAACCAATGATCAGGAAAATAAAACAAGATACATCAAAGCCATGACACAACATGCTTTCTTAATAATGAAGCTTCAGGTTTTGGAGTATTAAAGACATTTGAAAATTTTAAGGTTTGTTCTGGTCTAAAAATTAATTTGGATAAAACTGAGGCAATTTGGATTGGGTCACACAGGAATTTTAAAGCAGGGACCCTACCTGTAAAATGGAATTCTGATTCATTTTTCACCCTGGGAATTTGGTTTAGTACATCAAATGAAGTAGATATGGTACCAAAAAATCTAAACTCAAAATTAGAAGATTTAAAATCAACTCTTAATCTTTGGAAAATGCGAAACTTGACCCTTATAGGTAAAATTCTTGTTTTAACATCATTAGCATTATCAAAACTTGTTTATCCATGCTCAGTAATTTCAGTACCTTATGAATTTGTTAAAAAAGTACAAAAAGAAATAAACAATTTTGTCTGGAATGGTAAAACCACAAAAGTTAAATATAATGTAGCCATACAAAGTATTAAGAATGGTGGCCTAAAAATCCCAGATTTTGAAACTCAAATAAACTCCCTAAAGCTAGGTTGGGTAAAGCGATTCTTAAATGCTAGTAAGTCAAAATATAAAACAATTCTTCAACAATTTATTGGTGCAATATCATTACAAGATATTTTACATA
Source organism: Anadara kagoshimensis (assembly GCA_021292105.1). Classification (NCBI taxonomy): domain Eukaryota; kingdom Metazoa; phylum Mollusca; class Bivalvia; order Arcoida; family Arcidae; genus Anadara; species Anadara kagoshimensis. Next base: position 60,559,538 of record CM037858.1, on the reverse strand, counting down.
CAAATTGTTCATATCTATGTGAGACACTGAAAATGCCAGATTTCTATAGAGAAATCCTGTCTTCATGGAATAAACTGACTTCTTTTGAAAATATTACAAGAGAACCAAAAATTTACAAGGAAAGTCTTTGGTACAACCATAATATTTGTATAGATCAACATCCCATATTTATAAAAAATGGTATGATAAAGGAATCTTATTCTTAAATGATATATTAAATAATGATGGAGAACTTTTATCTTGTGAGGATTTATCCTTGAAATACAATTTAGATATACCATTTCTACAATACTATAGTTTAAGATCAGCTATTCCATATTCTTGGAAATTGTTTTGTAGAAATCAAAGAAACAGCAAACCAAACTGTAATCGAGACAGTATTACTTTCCATTACAAGTTAAAAAATATTTCAATCAACAAACTTTTTTGTAAAGATTATTATTGGATTTTTATTGAACAAAGAATTGATACCCCATCTTGTATTAAAAAATGGTCAAATATTTTTAATAATGTCTTTGATAGGGCTGATTTTGAAAATGTCTTTCAGCTAGCATTTCGCTGCTCTTTGGAAACCAAATTGCAGTCATTTCAATTCAAACTGATCCACAGAATTTTAGCAAACAATAGCTTATTGTTTAAAATGAAGATCAAAACCTCACCCATGTGTATTGTATGTTCACTAGAAGAAACATTACAACATAAATTCTTTTATTGCGAGAAAGTGTTTTCCTTTTGGCATGAGTTTAAAAAATGGTGGAATGCAATGCATATACAGTATATTGATCAAATCAGGTGCCAAGATATTATTTTAGGATTTTATTCAATTGAATGTTACCCTCTTAATTTTTGTATACTTCTTGGTAAATATTATATCTATTGTACACAATTGATTACATCCAATCAGCAGGTCAATTTTGTTTCATTTAAAAAGATTCTTCAAAGAAAATTGGAAATAATGCAGCAAATATTCTATTCAAAACAGAAATCAGTGTTATTTGATGAATATTTTTCAGTCATATTACAAAACATTAATTCATAATGCATTCAATTAATGGAACATAGTATCAATACATTATCTTTCTAACTAAAAGAATTTATATTAGGAATGAACATTAGATAGCAACATAGACATATATATGTAAAATACCTAGGTAATTTAATTAACTGTTTAGTTATTTACAGTGAAACCTGCATATAAGGGACTCTAAAGGTAAAAATAACGTCCTGCACTTCAATTTAGATTTATGTTTCTTGTTTATGTAGAGGTTAGTATATACAACCCAGTTTAGTTGGCTTTTATCCTATACATAGTGATGTTCCTTATGACAGGTTTTACTGTGCATAGCTATATATTGATGGTGTTGATTATGTTTTTCATATGTCACCTTATATGATAATATATTGCCATTATATGTTACAAATGTATGAAATGAGCCAATAAAATAAAAAAAAAAAAAAAAAAAAAGATACATCAAAGCCACGAGACATCTGATTACAAAACTCCATCATTTAGACGCCAAATGAATTTAATACAAAATGTTGTTTAGTGGTTTTGTTGAAGTATTTTAAATGGCTTACAGATAACATTATACCAATTATTTTCTATGTAACTAATTACACGTGAATAATAACAAATGTATCTGATTTACCGCACGTTAACCCCTTAACCCCCGCTATTTTTTGTGGCTTTTTACAAAACCAGTACCTGATTTTCAACGCAATTTTTCGGGCATTTAGACTAAAAGTTGTAAATACCAACCCATATGTATTTAGTATCCCTATATACTATACTTCACTTATAGGTGCATAAAATCTAAATATCAGTTACCATGGCAACGTAACCATCGATTTTACCAAGAAAATGAGTAATAGTTTGCACATTTTTGCATTTGTTTCAATAAATCGCTCATATCCTAATTTTGACACATTAGAAAAATATTTATTCGAGTCCATATTAAATTTAAATATTACGCAAGGATGCTATTTAAAAATTATATCCAAATTTTCATGTTTTCCCCAAAAATAAAGCAGCAAATTTTGCGTATTTTCAACCAAATACTGAAAACAAACACTATATATATATGTGTGCTAAATTTATATTTGAACAACCAAATAGATCGCAGTTTCGACTCCATTTTTTAAAATTATCGATGGAGATACATGTAGAAGGTAAAACCATAAATATATTTTTACCTTATTATACTAAATAAGAATAAAAAATATTTTCGACAAATATCGGTTACCATGGCAACAGAAACCGGATACCCTTAAAAACCACAAAAAGCGGGAATTTCTGTTAAAAACTTAAAACATTTCGCCTATTTATATATACCAGCAAATGAAAAATATGAATTTTGATAAATAAAATCAGTTTCAATCATCTAATAACAATTTATACGACGTGTAGTCTTCAAATTGTTAAAATATGACAAATTTCACTTAAAATAGGCATGCTTAATTCTCAACAAAAACATCCATATTCTGTTAGTTTCAATGTTGATCTAGAACGTACATGTAGGGTTCTGACTTTCCACAATTTAAAACGGAATGGTCAGCAATATATATTGTAAACACTTATATGATGATTTTCACTTTATTTAAATTTTGTCATAAATTTAATTAAATATCCGTTACCATGGCAACGGAAACTTCGAAAATCCGAGAAGTAGTATAAATTTGCTATCCTCACATTTTTTAGATGGTAGAATATAGGTTCTGTCGAATTTGATTAGTATTAATGATATTTATATAAGAGGGAACTGGTTTTTAAAATTGTCTCATTTTCGCTAGAATTGGAACTTAATCTGATTGATTGATTGATTGATTGATTGATTGATTGATTGATTGATTGATTATTGATTAGGATTTTACCTCCAAGTCAAGTATATTTCATTTATATCATATAAAGATGAAGCGGCAGAATTGTTTATCATCGCAGTGCACACAGTGCAATCTGCTAGGTTCCTTACCATGACATGGTCATCGTTTCACCCCCCCCCTCCGAAAACCTGTAGTTTGAATGTCAAGTTCTTGAGTAAAATAAAGTCACTATTTTATTCCCATGTCGTGGTCAGACCCAGTCGGTGTTCGGACCCAAACTCCCCATATACAACACTAGTACTCTACCGACTAAGCTACAGTATAGGTGAAAAATTGAGTGTAAAACGTGTACTTTTTAATATTCAAACATAAAATGCGCACATAAAAATAACAGAAATATGAAAGTTTTGATGAACACAGAATACATGAAACACTTTGCTACAGCTGGTTTTGTCCGATTTCTTAATTAGGAAAAAGTTTAGATCGCTATTTGAAAATTCTATTGGAATGTCATTCTACTAGTAATTAAAATTACCGAATGCTTGACGAAATAACGGTTATGTAGCAGCCTATTTTCAGACTAATGAGTTGAGTTGAGTAATGGTGTTTAACATCCGAGTCAAGAATTTTTCACTTATATCGAGACCTCGCCAGCTATAGACAAAGGTACAGAAATTTTGCCTGTGCGTTGTGCTGAAGGCATTGTACAGCAGGGTTCTTTAGCGTGTCAAGCCCACCGTGACACGGGCCTCGTTTATTTTAAGTTCCCATCCAAAAGAACCGTAATGGCGAGTGCTTGGCAAAAAAAAAAGTCACTACCATCTTTCAAGTCTTGGGTCAGACCCCACGAACCCACGACCTCTCACTTACGGAGCAAGCACTCTACCAACTGAGCTACCACAGTGGTTAAATTTTAGACTAGGTCGGGTAATAGAGAATAAGTGAACACTATATACCATTTGTATTTGACGACAAATTGAAGGTGCATTAGGAGCACAAGTGACACAATGATCTTTCAAAAGAGAATCATCTATCGCGCCTGACTTATACAGCACATTGCAAGTCGTCACCCAAGGTTTGAATTGCAACTGAGACAGATCCTAGTTTGCCAGGTCGCTGGCCATAAATCGGCTGTTTGTGACAACACTTTTTTCTCCAGTAGCCCTGATAATATAAGAATCAAGACTGAAATATATGTCGAAAAATACCCGTTACAGTTTCAAAGGGAACTTTGGAAATATTTGAAAAGTAGTTGATTTCATCGGGACTGGAGATCACTGGAAAAACACAGGACAGATCCAATACTGACAATGTTTTTTGTATGATTGTCAATAATTAATTGATAGTTAATAAGAGCGGACGGCCGATACCATCAAGCCATAGTACAAGGCACCACCATCTAGCCTTACATATTCTATCAAGCTATAAAACTTAATGACTACGGGGAATGTTCATTCTTCTAACGTACATCCACATCAGGGAATAGAACTATAGAACTCTTTATCAACAAACAACCGTGGTCTTTAAAATTCAGGCATTTCAGGTGTTAATCCTTGTGTTCCTCAGTACACGACAGTAGACAGTATTCAGTCAGCTGAACAATATTTCATGTATATTGTCATCAATATAAGACAGAAACAACACTGAGAAACTTATTTGCATTGCATACGTTAAAATATATGTGATCTTTGTAACAGATTGTCAATACACACTTCTATACTACTGGTTGGAAATCATTGTTTTACTCATTTGTGTCATATTGTCTCACTTATATCGATGCATCACCTATATATCTCTACTTTCAAAGCATTTATGGATTTTTTTCCTTAGTCTGGAATAAGACTTCATTATTTGTGTCCCAATCTAAAGGATAGAGCTATTTCGAAAATTCTAGCTCTGCACTTTTACTTACCGTAGCAGCATGAGAGAGAGAGAGAGAGAGAGAGAGATTATATCAAGGTGGTTATTTCTTTCTGGTATGGTGGAGAAAACCGAAGCCCTGGAAACCACTTTGTGAACTGACGAACTTTCTCATGCAGTTCTGTGTGAGTGCAGTTCTATTCAAGGTACCGGGACTTCCACATGAAGTGGAAGGAACAATTTAATAAGCTTCAATCTTCCAAGAAGGATTTTAAAAATATATATTACAATACTGGATATGTTGTGGAATTTTAAAAGCATATTTTTTTTACTATATTGACAGCAAAAAGCGTACCATCACCATCATGAATAAGTGTAATACAATGCAATCTTTGCAAAAAAATCAAAACAAATCTGATGCATACGGTCTTTGTAACTGAATTTCTTTAGAAATCATTTTTTTGTAATTTTTTATTTTGAATAATTGAATATTATCTTTATTATTTTTATTTCTCCGTCAGCTTTAGCAGGAGTTATTGATCAGTAACTTATTTTGTTTTGAACTGAATTGTTCGTAGAATTGTACCTCACAGATATTGTTTTTTGAACTGTAAATATTGCACTTTACGTATATTTCTCGACTTCTGTTTATAAAAAAGTGTGCCGAGACCAGCAATCATTTCGCAGTCTATATTTATCTAGAATATTTACATTATACTTACACTCATGATGAATATAAAAAATATATAATATAAATTTTAAAATATAGCTGATACAAATATAAAATAAAACCCGATGCAAGCCCGCGCCGTGCCCCTATATTTTTAGATACACTGTACGGACGTAGTAGAAGACAGTTCTTAGACGCGACAAAGTTTGTGCGCAGGGCGTGTAGAGTACATAAATCTATGCCCAGAGTTCAATGATAAAAGTTTTAAAGAAATAGATATGTAGCATATTTTAACACAAATCTTCCAACTCACTCAATATTTCTGTATATGCTTACAGATGCACAATGAACCACAAAAACTAGCAATGACCCATGACGTTTACTTCTTTGCTGTTTACACCGACCTGCCTGTCGATGCAAAACGTGATAATGAACTGACAAGATCTTTTTAGTCAACCATGTAGATCTATAATGAACATAAATTCTTAGATGCATCAACTTCAATATCCAATATTTGATTGTGAAAATAAAAAAGTTTTCGAATAGAAAATTGATTTTGAAAAGACCCCGTAAACGTCGATACAAAAAAATCGATCGAGTTGCACCTTGTTGATGTTGACATGTAAAAATTGGTTGAAAATTTTACATCGAATGCACCTGTTGAAGATTTCGAATCGTTAAATTCATATCATTCTAGATATAAGTATTTTATATGTGTAAAAACCGAGGAAAAAAGCTTTCTAACAGCACAGATTTTGTGAATTATATAGTGTCTGTTGTAGAATTTTAAATGCTTCAAACTCGACAGTGTGTAAAAATAAAAAGAATACACGTTTTCCCGAATGAAAGTAAAAACGTCAATGTGAAACGTTATGAACACAAAAAGTTGTAATTGTTCAGTGTGATAAATTTTATACTATTTATGTCTTTATAACTGATTTCTTTACATAAAACAAAACAACTTTTTCCTGCTTTCATAAAACTCTGATTTTTAACGAAATTAATAAACTATTTCAAAAGTTTGAACGAGCTACTTTTTCTCTAGAAAAACGGAGGAAAAACAACTCAAAATTTTAATCACGTAAAAATGAAACCGTTCCACAAATTTCAAATAAAAATTCGAAACTGAAATATTCTTTCTATCAAAAAACCTGAAGAATATTATTTGTAGATAATGTTCTGTAGTTTCCTATGATACCAAGTTTATGTCGATCCGTCAATATTAACGATTTTTACATCAAAATATGTACACACACTGCCTGAAAATCCGGTTGGCGCTCTATGGCGCTTACGGGGGTTAAGGGGTTAATCTTAAAGAGTGGATTCCTATGATGACAAGTGTTCAAGACATAAACGTTACTTTCCTGAAATATGATTCTTCTGATACATATTTCAAATATTCTAAAAAGAGGTATAACATGTCTGTTCAATTCAGTGCCACAATGTTTCTCGATAAACGTCGCAGATAAGTGACTGATTAACAGCGATGACGGGTGATGTGGATACAGGGGTACATCAATTCGAAATAAAGGTAAACATTTGTATCATGTATATCAACTAACATGGAAATCGTATAAACACTTACTTTTCTTTGTTACTTGTTTTTGTCGGTTTCGTTTTCGGCTTGGTTTGCTTCTTGAAGCCTTTCAAAAATGACTGGCACACATAGTAGTTGCCTTCCATTTCCCAACTGCTTGCAAGGTTTTTGATACCATTTAAATTTCTTCCCATCATAATTGCCAAATACACAATAAACGCTGTTTCCTCTCCTTGTATGTATCTTGGGCTGTTGTTCTAAAGGTTTCTTTGTTGAACTCCAAACCACTTTTCACTTTCCAGCTGAAGGACAATATCGGAGATCCAGAACTTTCCCTTTTCTCTTCAATTCTAAAATTCAACAAAATTAAAAGTTACATACAATTTTGAATATTGCATGATATAAACTTGAACATGTCTTTATCTGTGGTAAATGCATTTTGGTTTGATTTATTTCTTGCTTCAATGACATTTAAGACAAAAGTTCTCACAAAAGATTTAAACACGTGGTTTAATAAATACTATCACTATAGGTGTGAAATACATGTATCATAATAGTATTACATTGGGGCAAAGTTCTTCTACATAATATCTCATTATATACTGACTAAAGTTTCTTCAGCGAAAAACCATGTAAATTTGATTTATATAACTTACTTTTCAGTTGATAATACAAATCAAACTTTTGTCCTCCATTTTGTGTAAACAATTGTGATTTCTTTTTCTCGCAGTTGGTTTTTGCAGTATACCATGGTTGTGCACTGTATGGTATGGTCAGACAATATCCAGTTCTAGATAATATAGCCCACCTGGACAACTGGCAACTGCAAGAAGTTATCACAACAAATAAGTCATTTGTATCTGACAATATTTGAACACGAACGTTTAAAACCAATGATCAGGAAAATAAAACAAGATACATCAAAGCCACGAGAACATCTGATTACAAAACTCCATTCATTTAGACGCCAAATGAAATTTAATACAAAATGTTGTTTAGTGGTTTGTTAAAGTATTTTAAATGGCTTACAGAAAACATTATACCAATTATTCTCTATGTAACTAATTACACGTGGATAATAACAAATGTATCTGATTTACCGCACGTTAATCTTAAAGAGTGGATTCCATGATGACAAGTGTTCAAGACATAAACGTTACTTTTCCTGAAATATGATTCTTTTCTGATACTTATATTCAAATGTATTCTAAAAGAGGTATAACATGTCTGTTCAATTCAGTGCCACAATGTTTTCTCGAAAACGTCGCAGATAAGTGACTGGTTAACAGCGATGACGGGTGATGTGGATACAGGGGTACATAAATTAGAAATAAAGGTAAACATTTGTATCATGTATATTCAACTAACATGGAAACATGATATCAACACTACTTTTCTTTGTTACTTTTGTTTTTGCGGTTTCGTTTTCGGCTTGGTTTGCTTCTTGAAGCCTTTCAAAAATGACTGGCACACATAGTAGTTTGCCTTCCATTTTCCCAACTGCTTGCAAGGTTTTTTGATACCATTTAAATTTCTTCCCTCATAATTGCCAAATACACAATAACGCTGTTTTCCTCTCCTTGGTATGGTATCTTGGGCTGTTGTTCTAAAGGTTTCTTGTTGAACTCCAAACCCACTTTTTCACTTTCCAGCTGAAGACAATATCGGAGATCCAGAACTTCCTTTTCTCTTCAATTCTAAAATTCAACAAAATTAAAAGTTACATACAATTTTGAATATTGCATGATATAAACTGAACATGTCTTTATCTGTGGTAAATGCATTTTGGTTTGATTTATTTCTTGCTTCAATGACATTTAAGACAAAAAATTCTCACAAAGATTTAAACACGTGGTTTAATAAATACTATCACTTAGGTGTGAAATACATGCATCATAATAGTATTACATTGTGGGCAAAGTTCTTCTACATAATATCTCATTATATACTGACTAAGTTTCTTCAGCGAAAAACCATGTAATCATGTTATAACAAATTTGATTTATATAACTTACTTTTCAGTTGATAATACAAATCAAACTTTTGTCCTCCATTTGTGTAAACAATTGTGATTTCTTTTTCTCGCAGTTGGTTTTTGCAGTATACCATGGTTGTGCACTGTATGGTATGGTCAGACAATATCCAGTTCTAGATAATATAGCCCACCTGGACAACTGGCAACTGCAAGAAGTTATCACAACAATAAAGTCATTTGTATCTGACAATTATTTGAACACGAACGTTTAACCAATGATCAGGAAAATAAAACAAGATACATCAAAGCCACGAGACATCTGATTATAAAACTCCAGCATTTAGACGCCAAATGAATTTAATACAAAATGTTGTTTAGTGGTTTTGTTAAATGGCTTACAGAAAACATTATACCAACTATTTTCTATGTAACTAATTACACGTGAATAATAACAAATGTATCTGATTTACCGCACGTTAATCTTAAAGAGTGGATTCTATGATGACAAGTGTTCAAGACATAAACGTTACTTTTTCAGAAATATGATTCTTTTCTGATACTTATATTCAAAAGTAATTTAAAAGAGGTATAACATGTGTGTTCAATTCAGTTCGACAATGTTTTCTCGATAAACGTTACAGATAAGTGACTTACTTTGGTTTACAGGATGACGGGTGGTGTGGATACAGGGGTATATAAATTCGAAATAAAGGTAAACATTTGTATCATGTATAATCAACTAACATGGAACATAATATAAACACTTACTTTTCTTTGTTACTTTTGTTTTTGTCGGTTTCGTTTTCGGCTTGGTTGCTTCTTGAAGCCTTTCAAAAATGACTGGCACACATAGTAGTTTGCCTTCCATTTTCCCAACTGCTTGCAAGGTTTTTGATACCATTTAAATTTCTTCCCATCATAATGCCAAATACACAATAACGCTGTTTCCTCTCCTTGTATGGTATCTTGGGCTGTTGTTCTAAAGGTTTCTTTGTTGAACTCCAAACCCACTTTTTCACTTTCCAGCTGAAGACAATATCGGATCCAGAACTTCCTTTTCTATTCAATTCTAAAATTCAACAAAATTAAAAGTTACATACAATTTTGAATATTGCATGATATAAACTTGAACATGTCTTTATCTGTGGTAACTGCATTTTAATTTGATTTGTTTCTTGCTTTAATGACATTCAAGACAAAAGTTCTCTCTAATGATTTAAACACGTAGTTTAATAACTACTATCACTTTAGGTGTAAAATACATGTATCATAATAGTATTACATTGGGGCAAAGTTCTTCTACATAATATCTCATTATATACTGACTAAAGTTTCTTCAGCGAAAAACCATGTAATCATGTTATAACAAATTTAATTTATATAACTTACTTTTCAGTTGATAATACAAATCAAACTTTTGTCCTCCATTTTGTGTAAACAATTGTGATTTCTTTTTCTGGCAGTTGGTTTTTGCAGTATACCATGGTTGTGCACTGTATGGTATGGTCAGACAATATCCAGTTCTAGATAGTATAGCCCCACGTGGACAACTGGCAACTGCAAGAAGTTATCACAACAAATAAAGTCATTTGTATCTGACAATTATTTGAACACGAACGTTTAACCAACGATCAGGAAAATAAAACAAGATACATCAAAGCAACGAGACCTCTGATTACAAAACTCCATCATTTAGACGCCAAATGAATTTAATACAAAATGTTTAGTGGTTTTGTTAAATGGCTTACAGAAAACATTATACCAACTATTCTCTATGTAACTAATTACACGTGAATAATAACAAATGTATCTGATTTACCGCACGTTAATCTTAAAGAGTGGATTCTATGATGACAAGTGTTCAAGACATAAACGTTACTTTTTCAGAAATATGATTCTTTTCTGATACTTATATTCAAATGTATTTTAAAAGAGGTATAACATGTCTGTTCAATTCAGTGCCACAATGTTTTCTCGATAAACGTTACAGATAAGTGACTTACTTTGGTTTACAGGATGACGGGTGATGTGGATACAGGGGTATATAATTCGAAATAAAGGTAAACATTTGTATCATGTATCAACTAACATGGAACATAATATAAACACTTACTTTTCTTTGTTACTTTTGTTTTTGTCGGTTTCGTTTTCGGCTTGGTTTGCTTCTTGAAGCCTTTCAAAAATGACTGGCACACATAGTAGTTTGCCTTCCATTTTCCAACTGCTTGCAAGGTTTTTGATACCATTTAAATTTCTTCCCATCATAATTGCCAATACACAATAACGCTGTTTCCTCTCCTTGTATGGTATCTTGGGCTGTTGTTCTAAAGGTTTCTTTGTTGAACTCCAAACCCACTTTTTCACTTTCCAGCTGAAGACAATATCGGAGATCCAGAACTTTCCTTTTCTATTCAATTCTAAAATTCAACAAAATTAAAAGTTACATACAATTTTGAATATTGCATGATATAAACTTGAACATGTCTTTATCTGTGGTAACTGCATTTTAATTTGATTTGTTTCTTGCTTTAATGACATTCAAGACAAAAGTTCTCTCTAATGATTTAAACACGTAGTTTAATAACTACTATCACTTTAGGTGTAAAATACATGTATCATAATAGTATTACATTGGGGCAAAGTTCTTCTACATAATATCTCATTATATACTGACTAAAGTTTCTTCAGCGAAAAACCATGTAATCATGTTATAACAATTTAATTTATATAACTTACTTTTCAGTTGATAATACAAATCAAACTTTTGTCCTCCATTTTGTGTAAACAATTGTGATTTCTTTTTCTGGCAGTTGGTTTTTGCAGTATACCATGGTTGTGCACTGTATGGTATGGTCAGACAATATCCAGTTCTAGATAGTATAGCCCCACGTGGACAACTGGCAACTGCAAGAAGTTATCACAACAAATAAAGTCATTTGTATCTGACAATTATTTGAACACGAACGTTTAACCAACGATCAGGAAAATAAAACAGATACATCAAAGCAACGAGACCTCTGATTACAAACTCCCTCATTTAGACGCCAAATGAATTTAATACAAATGTTTAGTGGTTTTGTTAAATGGCTTACAGAAAACATTATACCAACTATTCTCTATGTAACTAATTACACGTGAATAATAACAAATGTATCTGATTTACCGCACGTTAATCTTAAAGAGTGGATTCTATGATGACAAGTGTTCAAGACATAAACGTTACTTTTTCAGAAATATGATTTTTTTCTGATACTTATATTCAAATGTATTTTAAAAGAGGTATAACATGTCTGTTCAATTCAGTGCCACAATGTTTTCTCGATAAACGTTACAGATAAGTGACTTACTTTGGTTTACAGGATGACGGGTGATGTGGATACAGGGGTATATAAATTCGAAATAAAGGTAAACATTTGTATCATGTATAATCAACTAACATGGAACATAATATAAACACTTACTTTTCTTTGTTACTTTTGTTTTTGTCGGTTTCGTTTTCGGCTTGGTTTGCTTCTTGAAGCCTTTCAAAAATGACTGGCACACATAGTAGTTTGCCTTCCATTTTCCCAACTGCTTGCAAGGTTTTTGATACCATTTAAATTTCTTCCCATCATAATTGCCAAATACACAATAACGCTGTTTCCTCTCCTTGTATGGTATCTTGGGCTGTTGTTCTAAAGGTTTCTTTGTTGAACTCCAAACCCACTTTTTCACTTTCCAGCTGAAGACAATATCGGAGATCCAGAACTTTCCTTTTCTATTCAATTCTAAAATTCAACAAAATTAAAAGTTACATACAATTTTGAATATTGCATGATATAAACTTGAACATGTCTTTATCTGTGGTAACTGCATTTTAATTTGATTTGTTTCTTGCTTTAATGACATTCAAGACAAAAGTTCTCTCTAATGATTTAAACACGTAGTTTAATAACTACTATCACTTTAGGTGTAAAATACATGTATCATAATAGTATTACATTGGGGCAAAGTTCTTCTACATAATATCTCATTATATACTGACTAAAGTTTCTTCAGCGAAAAACCATGTAATCATGTTATAACAAATTTAATTTATATAACTTACTTTTCAGTTGATAATACAAATCAAACTTTTGTCCTCCATTTTGTGTAAACAATTGTGATTTCTTTTTCTGGCAGTTGGTTTTTGCAGTATACCATGGTTGTGCACTGTATGGTATGGTCAGACAATATCCAGTTCTAGATAGTATAGCCCCACGTGGACAACTGGCAACTGCAAGAAGTTATCACAACAAATAAAGTCATTTGTATCTGACAATTATTTGAACACGAACGTTTAAACCACGATCAGGAAAATAAAACAAGATACATCAAAGCAACGAGACCTCTGATTACAAAACTCCCTCATTTAGACGCCAAATGAATTTAATACAAATGTTTAGTGGTTTTGTTAAATGGCTTACAGAAAACATTATACCAACTATTCTCTATGTAACTAATTACACGTGAATAATAACAAATGTATCTGATTTACCGCACGTTAATCTTAAAGAGTGGATTCTATGATGACAAGTGTTCAAGACATAAACGTTACTTTTCAGAAATATGATTCTTTTCTGATACTTATATTCAAATGTATTTTAAAAGAGGTATAACATGTCTGTTCAATTCAGTGCCACAATGTTTTCTCGATAAACGTTACAGATAAGTGACTTACTTTGGTTTACAGGATGACGGGTGATGTGGATACAGGGGTATATAAATTCGAAATAAAGGTAAACATTTGCATCATGTATAATCAACTAACATGGAACATAATATAAACACTTACTTTTCTTTGTTACTTTTGTTTTTGTCGGTTTCGTTTTCGGCTTGGTTTGCTTCTTGAAGCCTTTCAAAAATGACTGGCACACATAGTAGTTTGCCTTCCATTTTCCCAACTGCTTGCAAGGTTTTTGATACCATTTAAATTTCTTCCCATCATAATTGCCAAATACACAATAACGCTGTTTCCTCTCCTTGTATGGTATCTTGGGCTGTTGTTCTAAAGGTTTCTTTGTTGAACTCCAAACCCACTTTTTCACTTTCCAGCTGAAGACAATATCGGAGATCCAGAACTTTCCTTTTCTATTCAATTCTAAAATTCAACAAAATTAAAAGTTACATACAATTTTGAATATTGCATGATATAAACTTGAACATGTCTTTATCTGTGGTAACTGCATTTTAATTTGATTTGTTTCTTGCTTTAATGACATTCAAGACAAAAGTTCTCTCTAATGATTTAAACACGTAGTTTAATAACTACTATCACTTTAGGTGTAAAATACATGTATCATAATAGTATTACATTGGGGCAAAGTTCTTCTACATAATATCTCATTATATACTGACTAAAGTTTCTTCAGCGAAAAACCATGTAATCATGTTATAACAAATTTAATTTATATAACTTACTTTTCAGTTGATAATACAAATCAAACTTTTGTCCTCCATTTTGTGTAAACAATTGTGATTTCTTTTTCTGGCAGTTGGTTTTTGCAGTATACCATGGTTGTGCACTGTATGGTATGGTCAGACAATATCCAGTTCTAGATAGTATAGCCCCACGTGGACAACTGGCAACTGCAAGAAGTTATCACAACAAATAAAGTCATTTGTATCTGACAATTATTTGAACACGAACGTTTAACCAACGATCAGGAAAATAAAACAAGATACATCAAAGCAACGAGACATCTGATTACAAAACTCCATCATTTAGACGCCAAATGAATTTAATACAAAATGTTTAGTGGTTTTGTTAAATGGCTTACAGAAAACATTATACCAACTATTCTCTATGTAACTAATTACACGTGAATAATAACACATGTATCTGATTTACCGCACGTTAATCTTAAAGAGTGGATTCTATGATGACAAGTGTTCAAGACATAAACGTTACTTTTTCAGAAATATGATTCTTTTCTGATACTTGTATTCAAATGAGTACCGTCGCGAGAAAAGGTACAAAATAACATTTGTTATCGATTTTGAGATATTAGTATCATTAAATTCGTGAAAATCTAACGTTTTTAATGATATTAAAGACCTAATGACTTTCTTTACACATAAATATATAAATGAGTATATAACTATTCACATTTTATACAACTGAACACAATAACGTTACAATAACGTCACTTCTATCCTCCCTTTTCCAGACTGGCGTTTGGCAGAGAAAATTAGAAAAACCGCGAAAACTGTACCCTATTTTCAATGTAAATTTTAAGATATTTGCAGTAAACCAACCCATATTTATATATTAGGTATACCAATATACCATACTTCCCTTTTAGGTACGTTTCATCCATATATATATATAAATGTTTCCATGGCAACATAAACACCACATTTACGATAATAACATGTGAAAACTCGCTGAATTTTAAGGTTTTTCTTAGAATAAATTTCTTATATCTTGAGACTAGTACGCTAGAAGAACATGATTTGCAGGTTATAAAAATAATCATGAAATTAAAGATGCTGCATAATAATAATAATAATAATAATAATAATAATAAAATACATGTAATAACAATTGTAAAATTTGCATGTTTTCACGAAAAATAGGAACTCTGAAAATAAAAGATTTTCAGTGATTCATTAAACAAGCATGCTTTTTTTTTAAATTCACTTTTTGTTGCTGAGAACATAACTTTGACTCCAAAACTGTCAACGATACAAATCTATGGTAAACAATAATAATTAGAGGACTCATACTATTTTGTCTTAATAACCTCAAATTTTGTTACCATGGCAACAAAAACTGGAAAGTGACCACAGCTGGTGTCTTTTTCAACCAAATATGGAGTAGTTCAAATGGTATAAAAGAAAAAAAAGCTTGTCAAGTTTGACCCTGCCGCTTTGCCTTTGATTTGAATATTTATCAGGAACGATCGATTATAAATATAAGGGTATCTATACAAATGTCGCTAACGACAGCAGACAGATAGATGTATTAAATAACCGTATAAAATGTATATACCACGATGGCCGTGTGGGTAAGGTTTATTGTCTCATAATCTATACAGGGTTCGGAGCATACGCTAGCGCCGTATTTTCACAGTATATGTACTTGTACTGTTCACTTTTTATGCACTTTGTATTTTATAAATGGAAAATTGTGCATTTATTTTGGGTTTTATTTAATTGAATATATATTTTTATAATATTTTTTAAAATGTATGCACTTCTCTTTCAAAAGAACTAGCAGTATTACAAATGATGTTTCTAGCATCATTCGGCCATTTAGATATTTGATTGCGTATTCTGTCGGACATGTTTCTAATCATTAGAATTTTATACCAAACTGAAAAAAGAGAGAATGATGAACGGATTTTTCACGCGTGAAAGAGACGCAAGTAAATTTAACAAAAAATTGATAAGAAAAAAATCAGATTTACCAAGATTTGAACCATTGACCCAGTAGCCAGCTTAACAATTATGTAGACAACACACTAACACGCTCGGCAACCCTGGATGTTGATTTTGAACGTGGTTGCAAAAGATAAACCCATGAATTGTTTTGTTTTTTATTTAAACGTTATCGATACACGTATTTTTTTATAGTTTTCTCAATTTATTATATATATATATATATTATATATATATATATATATATATATATATATACCGTGAATTTAAAAAAAGAAGTATATTTCCGTACTTTTGAAAAAAAGGGTATAAAAGCAAACGTCTTTTTTAATCAAGTATACCATGTGCTACATAATCGATCATTCCTAATAAATATTTAAATTAAAGGTCAAGCGGCAGGCAGGGTCAACTTTACGAGCTATAACTACACATTATCGAAGTCTTGATCGAAACAATCAACACTTGCATCTAAACCATATTGAGTATTACCAACTCAACACACTCATACTGGTCCCTGACGTCCTGTGTATATGTGTACAGTTTACATATACCAGTCCCTGTGTACATTTTATAACAGTTCCCGTGTACAGTTTAAATACTAACCCCCGCGTACAGTTTATACCAGTCCCCGTGTACAGTTTATAACAGTCCCATGTACAGTTTATACCAGCCTCCGTGTACAGTTTATACCAGTCACCGTGTAGAGTTTATAACAGTCCCATGTACAGTTTATACCAATCCCCGTGTGCAGTTTATAACAACCCCATGTATAGTTTATACCAGCCTCCGTGTACAGTTTAAATACCAACCCCCGCGTACAGTTCATACCAGTCCCCGCGTACAGTTTATACCAGTCCCCGTGTACAGTTTATAACAGTCCCATGTACAGTTTATACCAGCCTCCGTGTACAGTTTAAATACCAACCCCCGCGTACAGTTCATACCAGTCCCCGTGTACAGTTTATAACAGTCCCATGTACAGTTTATACCAGCCTCCGTGTACAGTTTATACCAGTCCCCGTGTACAGTGTATGACAGTCCCATGTACAGTTTATACCAGTCCCCGTGTACAGTTTATACTAACCCCATGTATAGTTTATACCAGTCCCCGTGTACAGTTTATACCAGTCCCCGCGTACAGTTTATACCAGTCCCCGTGTACAGTGTATGACAGTCCCATGTACAGTTTATACCAATCCCCGTGTACAGTTTATACCAGTCACCGTGTAGAGTTTATAACAGTCCCATGTACAGTTTATACCAATCCCCGTGTACAGTTTATAACAACCCCATGTATAGTTTATACCAGCCTCCGTGTACAGTTTAAATACCAACCCCCGCGTACAGTTCATACCAGTCCCCGCGTACAGTTTATACCAGTCCCCGTGTACAGTTTATAACAGTCCCATGTACAGTTTATACCAGCCTCCGTGTACAGTTTAAATACCAACCCCCGCGTACAGTTCATACCAGTCCCCGTGTACAGTTTATAACAGTCCCATGTACAGTTTATACCAGCCTCCGTGTACAGTTTATACCAGTCCCCGTGTACAGTGTATGACAGTCCCATGTACAGTTTATACCAGTCCCCGTGTACAGTTTATACTAACCCCATGTATAGTTTATACCAGTCCCCGTGTACAGTTTATACTAACCCCATGTACAGTTTATACCAGTCCCCGCGTACAGTTTATACCAGTCCCCGTGTACAGTTTATAACAGTCCCCGTGTACAGTTTATACTAACCCCATGTACAGTTTATACCAGTCCCCGTGTACAGTTTATACTAACCCCATGTACAGTTTATACCAGTCCCCGCGTACAGTTTATACCAGTCCCCGTGTACAGTTTATAACAGTCCCCGTGTACAGTTTATACTAACCCCATGTACAGTTTATAACAACCCCATGTATAGTTTATACCAGCCTCCGTGTACAGTTTATACCAGTCCCCGTGTACAGTTTATAACAGTCCCCGTGTACAGTTTATAACAGTCCCATGTACAGTTTATACCAGCCTCCGTGTACAGTTTATAACAGTCCCCGTGTACAGTTTATACCAGCCTCCGTGTACAGTTTATACCAGTCCCCGTGTACAGTTTATAACAGTCCCATGTACAGTTTATACCAGCCTCCGTGTACAGTTTATACCAGTCCCCGTGTACAGTGTATGACAGTCCCATGTACAGTTTATACCAGTCCCCGTGTATAGTTTATAACAGTCCCCGTGTACAGTTTATAACAGTCCCATGTACAGTTTATACCAGCCTCCGTGTACAGTTTATACCAGTCCCCGTGTACAGTTTATACCAGTCCCCGTGTACAGTGTATGACAGTCCCATGTACAGTTTATACCAGTCCCCGTGTACAGTTTATACTAACCCCATGTATAGTTTATACCAGCCTCCGTGTACAGTTTAAATACCAACCCCCGCGTACAGTTCATACCAGTCCCCGTGTACAGTTTATACCAGTCCCCGTGTACAGTTTATACCAGTCCCCGTGTACAGTTTATACCAGTCACCGTGTAGAGTTTATACCAGTCACCGTGTAGAGTTTATACCAGTCACCGTGTAGAGTTTATACCAGTCACCGTGTAGAGTTTATACCAGTCACCGTGTACAGTTTATACCAGTCACCGTGTAGAGTTTATACCAGTCACCGTGTACAGTTTATACCAGTCACCGTGTAGAGTTTATACCAGTCACCGTACACAGTTTATACCAGTCACCGTATATGTTGTGTTGTCTGTTGTGCCCTGTTTTTGGATGCATTATTGTTGTCAAGTAGTTTTACTACTTAGTTGAAATTCTTGCATTGATATCGAGGTGGTCAGTTCAAGGATGGTGCTGGAAACTGGATAGTCTTGAAATAAAAAAACTTCGACAAGCGAACTGACAAACATTCCCACATGTGTCCCGAGTGGGATTTGAACCAATGTGTTGTGATCCGTAACCACACAATTGAGCCCACTTGGCCACCTAGCCCAAAAATACATGTATGTTTTCAGTTACTAGAACCGATTTACTGAATGTTAAAATAGTGATCGTAGACTGTGTAGCCTTGCACATAGGAACTAAATATTTTGTCCTCGCCAAACATACAAAAAAGTTTCGAATTGGACTCAACGTCTTATAAGAATGTACCGAAATGAAATATCCTGTAAAGTGAGAAGCTATTTCGGGTTTCTTAACTCATAACAATATGTAATCACGTTATTTTTGCTGAAGGGCGTGTACCTCAAGAACCAATTGATAGACTGAAAATGCAAGACATAGACGCTTTCACACTACGAGTGCTACGATCTGACATATTCCAGGATGATTTCGAGTGTTCATAGTTAAAACAAATTTAGTATTAATTTAGCGCACGCGGCAATGAATAAAAATCTTATCTAGGTGTTTTACTTTGCATCGGAAAATTTTAGCCACTTGTAATGATAACATGCGCTATTAATGTGTGTGGTAGCCAAAATACATAAACGTGTGCGGTTGAGCTGCTTGTTTCTAGCCAGAATTAGCCGTTTATAGTGTCCGTTCACTACTACCCCACCTGACCGTTAAGCAGACTTCAAGCTAATTTGCCCGTAATGAGCTATCTGTTACAATTACATGTATAGTGCGGTAGTAAAGGCCCCATTTCTGAAAATTTCTCAAAGTCTCTCTCTCTCTCTCTCTCATATAAATGATGAAAAATGTCACGAATAAATGTCGCCGGTAATATTTGTGGCCAGACACAATAATATTTTGAAAATATCCCATGAATATTAGTTATAATTATTTATAACAAACCGAATAGTTAATTGTCTCTGACAAGGAAAATACTTAAAAAGCAGATTTTTTGTTGTTGTTGTTTTTAAAAAAGAAAAAGAAATGCGCCCGAGTCGATAGGGCATCCATAAATTAAGGAATGCCATCAACAGTCATTTTCAGTTCTAAATAATGTCTGATAGATCAAAACAAAACTAAAACAACATTCCCGGGTTTTATTAGAGGTAATAATTTATTGGTGACAGTTTCGATCACTCGAATCTTCAAAGTATTATTGCGACAGATTGTCAAATGCATTGTTTTGATGGTATAATTTATTACATAAAAAAACCGATCCTCTCAGAATCATCCATCTAGTATTTGACCCTTATTCTGGTTTATGTATATACATTTGTTACGGACGTAGTAGAAGACATTTTATCTATCGCTGTACGTAACACTAACATTTTTTTTTTTACCAGAAGTGATGCAAATTTAATAAGTGATATTTTTTTTAACTATTTTGACGTCTGTAAGTCGTTGATATATCAATGGATAGCTTTTCATAATGTGAAAATTTTATTTTTATCACTTTAACTGAGAAAACCAGTGAGATATTAAATTAAGGGTTGCTTTCCATGCTATTTTCAGGATCCTTTAATTGAAACCAAGAAAAATATTATCAAAAGTCAATATTTTAAAAATGTAAATCAAGAGAATTTTTTAGACATGTTTATTTTTATTATGTTATAAATGTTATTATGACCTGCTATTTTATTGTCGCAAATCTTTTTAAAAGTGAAGACGGTGTACCGGTTGTGGAAGACCTACCCGAACGTCAAAGTTGCAAATTTTTTGTCAAACCAAAAAATATAAATAAATAAATAAATAAATAATCTGGAATACTGAAGTCTATCTAGCTATCATCTACATCATTCAAATGTTAATCTTTCAATCAAACTCGACGCAAAAAGTTTAACATGCAATCACCTGCACACAGTCAGAGCTCATGCAGTCACCACTGTAGAATCTGACACGTCATTTCAAACGTCATTTACACAGTTTTGCGTTCGATGTTATTTTGTACCTTTTCTCGCGACGGTACTGAAATGTATTTTAAAAGAGGTATAACACGTCTGTCTGTTCATTTCAGTGCCACAATGTTTTCTCGATAAACGTTACAGATAAGTGACTTACTTTGGTTTACAGGATGACGGGTGGTGTGGATACAGGGGTATATAAATTCGAAATAAAGGTAAACATTTGTATCATGTATAATCAACTAACATGGAACATAATATAAACACTTACTTTTCTTTGTTACTTTTGTTTTTGTCGGTTTCGTTTTCGGCTTGGTTTGCTTCTTGAAGCCTTTCAAAAATGACTGGCACACATAGTAGTTTGCCTTCCATTTTCCCAACTGCTTGCAAGGTTTTTGATACCATTTAAATTTCTTCCCATCATAATTGCCAAATACACAATAACGCTGTTTCCTCTCCTTGTATGGTATCTTGGGCTGTTGTTCTAAAGGTTTCTTTGTTGAACTCCAAACCCACTTTTTCACTTTCCAGCTGAAGACAATATCGGAGATCCAGAACTTTCCTTTTCTCTTCAATTCTAAAATTCAACAAAATTAAAAGTTACATACAATTTTGAATATTGCATGATGTGAACTTGAACATGTCTTTATCTGTGGTAAATGCATTTTGGTTTGATTTGTTTCTTGCTTTAATGACATTCAAGACAAACGTTCTCTCTAATGATTTAAACACGTAGTTTAATACATACTATCACTTTAGGTGTGAAATACATGTATCATAATAGTATTACATTGGGGCAAAGTTCTTCTACATAATATCTCATTATATACTGACTAAAGGTTCTTCAGCGAAAAACCATGTAATCATGTTATAACAAATTTAATATATAAACTTACTTTTCAGTTGATAATACAAATCAAACTTTTGTCCTCCATTTTGTGTAAACAATTGTGATTTCTTTTTCTGGCAGTTGGTTTTTGCAGTATACCATGGTTGTGCACTGTATGGTATGGTCAGACAATATCCAGTTCTAGATAGTATAGCCCCACGTGGACAACTGGCAACTGCAAGAAGTTATCACAACAAATAAAGTCATTTGTATCTGACAATTATTTGAACACGAACGTTTAACCAATGATCAGGAAAATAAAACGAGATACGTCAAAGCAACGAGACCTCTGATTACAAAACTCCATCATTTAGACGCCAAATGAATTTAATACAAAATGTTTAGTGGTTTTGTTAAATGGCTTACAGAAAACATTATACCAACTATTCTCTATGTAACTAATTACACGTGAATAATAACAAATGTATCTGATTTACCGCACGTTAATCTTAAAGAGTGGATTCTATGATGACAAGTGTTCAAGACATAAACGTTACTTTTTCAGAAATATGATTCTTTTCTGATACTTGTATTCAAATGTATTTTAAAAGAGGTATAACATGTCTGTCTGTTCAATTCAGTGCCACAATGTTTTCTCGATAAACGTTACAGATAAGTGACTTACTTTGGTTTACAGGATGACGGGTGGTGTGGATACAGGGGTATATAAATTCAAAATAAAGGTAAACATTTGTATCATGTATAATCAACTAACATGGAACATAATATAAACACTTACTTTTCTTTGTTACTTTTGTTTTTGTCGGTTTCGTTTTCGGCTTGGTTTGCTTCTTGAAGCCTTTCAAAAATGACTGGCACACATAGTAGTTTGCCTTCCATTTTCCCAACTGCTTGCAAGGTTTTTGATACCATTTAAATTTCTTCCCATCATAATTGCCAAATACACAATAACGCTGTTTCCTCTCCTTGTATGGTATCTTGGGCTGTTGTTCTAAAGGTTTCTTTGTTGAACTCCAAACCCACTTTTTCACTTTCCAGCTGAAGACAATATCGGAGATCCAGAACTTTCCTTTTCTCTTCAATTCTAAAATTCAACAAAATTAAAAGTTACATACAATTTTGAATATTGCATGATGTGATCTTGAACATGTCTTTATCTGTGGTAAATGCATTTTGGTTTGATTTGCTTTAATGACATTCAAGACAAACGTTCTCTCTAATGATTTAAACACGTAGTTTAATACATACTATCACTTTAGGTGTGAAATACATGTATCATAATAGTATTACATTGGGGCAAAGTTCTTCTACATAATATCTCATTATATACTGACTAAAGTTTCTTCAGCGAAAAAACCATGTAATCATGTTATAACAAATTTAATATATATAACTTACTTTTCAGTTGATAATACAAATCAAACTTTTGTCCTCCATTTTGTGTAAACAATTGTGATTTCTTTTTCTGGCAGTTGGTTTTTGCAGTATACCATGGTTGTGCACTGTATGGTATGGTCAGACAATATCCAGTTCTAGATAGTATAGCCCCACGTGGACAACTGGCAACTGCAAGAAGTTATCACAACAAATAAAGTCATTTGTATCTGACAAATATTTGAACACAAACGTTTAACCAATGATCAGGAAAATAAAACAAGATACATCAAAGCCACGAGACCTCAGATTACAAAACTCCATCATTTAGACGTCAAATGAATTTAATACAAAATGTTTAGTGGTTTTGTTAAATCATTATACCAACTATTCTCTATGTAACTAATTACACGTGAATAATAACAAATGTATCTGATTTACCGCACGTTAATCTTAAAGAGTGGATTCTATGATGACAAGTGTTCAAGACATAAACGTTACTTTTCCTGAAATATGTTTCTTTTCTGATACTTATATTCATATGTATTTTAAAAGAGGTAAATCATGTCTATTCAATTCAGTGAGACAATGTTTTCTCGATAAACGTTACAGATAAGTGACTTACTTTGGTTTACAGGATGACGGGTGGTGTGGATACAGGGGTATATAAATTCGAAATAAAGGTAAACATTTGTATCATGTATAATCAACTAACATGGAACATGATATAAACACTTACTTTTCTTTGTTACTTTTGTTTTTGTCGGTTTCGTTTTCGGCTTGGTTTGCTTCTTGAAGCCTTTCAAAAATGACTGGCACACATAGTAGTTTGCCTTCCATTTTCCCAACTGCTTGCAAGGTTTTTGATACCATTTAAATTTCTTCCCATCATAATTGCCAAATACACAATAACGCTGTTTCCTCTCCTTGTATGGTATCTTGGGCTGTTGTTCTAAAGGTTTCTTTGTTGAACTCCAAACCCACTTTTTCACTTTCCAGCTGAAGACAATATCGGAGATCCAGAACTTTCCTTTTCTCTTCAATTCTAAAATTCAACAAAATTAAAAGTTACATACAATTTTGAATATTGCATGATGTGAACTTGAACATGTCTTTATCTGTGGTAAATGCATTTTGGTTTGATTTGTTTCTTGCTTTAATGACATTCAAGACAAACGTTCTCTCTAATGATTTAAACACGTAGTTTAATACATACTATCACTTTAGGTGTGAAATACATGTATAATAATAGTATTACATTGGGGCAAAGTTCTTCTACATAATATCTCATTATATACTGACTAAAGGTTCTTCAGCGAAAAACCATGTAATCATGTTATAACAAATTTAATATATATAACTTACTTTTCAGTTGATAATACAAATCAAACTTTTGTCCTCCATTTTGTGTAAACAATTGTGATTTCTTTTTCTGGCAGTTGGTTTTTGCAGTATACCATGGTTGTGCACTGTATGGTATGGTCAGACAATATCCAGTTCTAGATAGTATAGCCCCACGTGGACAACTGGCAACTGCAAGAAGTTATCACAACAAATAAAGTCATTTGTATCTGACAATTATTTGAACACGAACGTTTAACCAATGATCAGGAAAATAAAACGAGATACGTCAAAGCAACGAGACCTCTGATTACAAAACTCCATCATTTAGACGCCAAATGAATTTAATACAAAATGTTTAGTGGTTTTGTTAAATGGCTTACAGAAAACATTATACCAACTATTCTCTATGTAACTAATTACACGTGAATAATAACAAATGTATCTGATTTACCGCACGTTAATCTTAAAGAGTGGATTCTATGATGACAAGTGTTCAAGACATAAACGTTACTTTTTCAGAAATATGATTCTTTTCTGATACTTATATTCATATGTATTTTAAAAGAGGTAAATCATGTCTATTCAATTCAGTGAGACAATGTTTTCTCGATAAACGTTACAGATAAGTGACTTACTTTGGTTTACAGGATGACGGGTGGTGTGGATACAGGGGTATATAAATTCAAAATAAAGGTAAACATTTGTATCATGTATAATCAACTAACATAGAACATAATATAACACTTACTTTTCTTTGTTACTTTTGTTTTTGTCGGTTTCGTTTTCGGCTTGGTTTGCTTCTTGAAGCCTTTCAAAATGACTGGCACACATAGTAGTTTGCCTTCCATTTTCCCAACTGCTTGCAAGGTTTTTGATACCATTTAAATTTCTTCCCATCATAATTGCCAAATACACAATAACGCTGTTTCCTCTCCTTGTATGGTATCTTGGGCTGTTGTTCTAAAGGTTTCTTTGTTGAACTCCAAACCCACTTTTTCACTTTCCAGCTGAAGACAATATCGGAGATCCAGAACTTTCCTTTTCTCTTCAATTCTAAAATTCAACAAAATTAAAAGTTACATACAATTTTGAATATTGCATGATGTGAACTTGAACATGTCTTTATCTGTGGTAAATGCATTTTGGTTTGATTTGTTTCTTGCTTTAATGACATTCAAGACAAACGTTCTCTCTAATGATTTAAACACGTAGTTTAATACATACTATCACTTTAGGTGTGAAATACATGTATCATAATAGTATTACATTGGGGCAAAGTTCTTCTACATAATATCTCATTATATACTGACTAAAGGTTCTTCAGCGAAAAACCATGTAATCATGTTATAACAAATTTAATATATATAACTTACTTTTCAGTTGATAATACAAATCAAACTTTTGTCCTCCATTTTGTGTAAACAATTGTGATTTCTTTTTCTGGCAGTTGGTTTTTGCAGTATACCATGGTTGTGCACTGTATGGTATGGTCAGACAATATCCAGTTCTAGATAGTATAGCCCCACGTGGACAACTGGCAACTGCAAGAAGTTATCACAACAAATAAAGTCATTTGTATCTGACAATTATTTGAACACGAACGTTTAACCAATGATCAGGAAAATAAAACGAGATACGTCAAAGCAACGAGACCTCTGATTACAAAACTCCATCATTTAGACGCCAAATGAATTTAATACAAAATGTTTAGTGGTTTTGTTAAATGGCTTACAGAAAACATTATACCAACTATTCTCTATGTAACTAATTACACGTGAATAATACAAATGTATCTGATTTACCGCACGTTAATCTTAAAGAGTGGATTCTATGATGACAAGTGTTCAAGACATAAACGTTACTTTTTCAGAAATATGATTCTTTTCTGATACTTATATTCATATGTATTTTAAAAGAGGTAAATCATGTCTATTCAATTCAGTGAGACAATGTTTTCTCGATAAACGTTACAGATAAGTGACTTACTTTGGTTTACAGGATGACGGGTGGTGTGGATACAGGGGTATATAAATTCAAAATAAAGGTAAACATTTGTATCATGTATAATCAACTAACATAGAACATAATATAAACACTTACTTTTCTTTGTTACTTTTGTTTTGTCGGTTTCGTTTTCGGCTTGGTTTGCTTCTTGAAGCCTTTCAAAAATGACTGGCACACATAGTAGTTTGCCTTCCATTTTCCCAACTGCTTGCAAGGTTTTTGATACCATTTAAATTTCTTCCCATCATAATTGCCAAATACACAATAACGCTGTTTCCTCTCCTTGTATGGTATCTTGGGCTGTTGTTCTAAAGGTTTCTTTGTTGAACTCCAAACCCACTTTTTCACTTTCCAGCTGAAGACAATATCGGAGATCCAGAACTTTCCTTTTCTCTTCAATTCTAAAATTCAACAAAATTAAAAGTTACATACAATTTTGAATATTGCATGATGTGAACTTGAACATGTCTTTATCTGTGGTAAATGCATTTTGGTTTGATTTGTTTCTTGCTTTAATGACATTCAAGACAAACGTTCTCTCTAATGATTTAAACACGTAGTTTAATACATACTATCACTTTAGGTGTGAAATACATGTATCATAATAGTATTACATTGGGGCAAAGTTCTTCTACATAATATCTCATTATATACTGACTAAAGGTTCTTCAGCGAAAAACCATGTAATCATGTTATAACAAATTTAATATATAACTTACTTTTCAGTTGATAATACAAATCAAACTTTTGTCCTCCATTTTGTGTAAACAATTGTGATTTCTTTTTCTGGCAGTTGGTTTTTGCAGTATACCATGGTTGTGCACTGTATGGTATGGTCAGACAATATCCAGTTCTAGATAGTATAGCCCCACGTGGACAACTGGCAACTGCAAGAAGTTATCACAACAAATAAAGTCATTTGTATCTGACAATTATTTGAACACGAACGTTTAACCAATGATCAGGAAAATAAAACGAGATACGTCAAAGCAACGAGACCTCTGATTACAAAACTCCATCATTTAGACGCCAAATGAATTTAATACAAAATGTTTAGTGGTTTTGTTAAATGGCTTACAGAAAACATTATACCAACTATTCTCTATGTAACTAATTACACGTGAATAATAACAAATGTATCTGATTTACCGCACGTTAATCTTAAAGAGTGGATTCTATGATGACAAGTGTTCAAGACATAAACGTTACTTTTTCAGAAATATGATTCTTTTCTGATACTTGAATTCAAATGTATTTTAAAAGAGGTATAACATGTCTGTCTGTTCAATTCAGTGCCACAATGTTTTCTCGATAAACGTTACAGATAAGTGACTTACTTTGGTTTACAGGATGACGGGTGGTGTGGATACAGGGGTATATAAATTCGAAATAAAGGTAAACATTTGTATCATGTATAATCATGTATTTTAAAAGAGGTATAACATGTCTGTCTGTTCAATTCAGTGCCACAATGTTTTCTCGATAAACGTTACAGATAAGTGACTTACTTTGGTTTACAGGATGACGGGTGGTGTGGATACAGGGGTATATAAATTCAAAATAAAGGTAAACATTTGTATCATGTATAATCAACTAACATAGAACATA
Organism: Anadara kagoshimensis; assembly: GCA_021292105.1. NCBI lineage: Eukaryota > Metazoa > Mollusca > Bivalvia > Arcoida > Arcidae > Anadara > Anadara kagoshimensis. Next base: position 60,531,307 of record CM037858.1, on the reverse strand, counting down.
ATATAAACACTTACTTTTCTTTGTTACTTTTGTTTTTGTCGGTTTCGTTTTCGGCTTGGTTTGCTTCTTGAAGCCTTTCAAAAATGACTGGCACACATAGTAGTTTGCCTTCCATTTTCCCAACTGCTTGCAAGGTTTTTGATACCATTTAAATTTCTTCCCATCATAATTGCCAAATACACAATAACGCTGTTTCCTCTCCTTGTATGGTATCTTGGGCTGTTGTTCTAAAGGTTTCTTTGTTGAACTCCAAACCCACTTTTTCACTTTCCAGCTGAAGACAATATCGGAGATCATGAACTTTCCTTTTCTCTTCAATTCTAAAATTCAACAAAATTAAAAGTTACATACAATTTTGAATATTGCATGATGTGATCTTGAACATGTCTTTATCTGTGGTAAATGCATTTTGGTTTGATTTGCTTTAATGACATTCAAGACAAACGTTCTCTCTAATGATTTAAACACGTAGTTTAATACATACTATCACTTTAGGTGTGAAATACATGTATCATAATAGTATTACATTGGGGCAAAGTTCTTCTACATAATATCTCATTATATACTGACTAAAGTTTCTTCAGCGAAAAAACCATGTAATCATGTTATAACAAATTTAATTTATATAACTTACTTTTTAGTTGATAATACAAATCAAACTTTTTGTCCTCCATTTTGTGTAAACAATTGTGATTTCTTTTTCTGCAGTTGGTTTTTGCCAGTATACCATGGTTGTGCACTGTATGGTATGGTCAGACAATATCCAGTTCTAGATAGTATAGCCCCACGTGGACACTGGCAACTGCAAGAAGTTATCACAACAAATAAGTCATTTGTATCTGACAATTATTTGAACACAAACGTTTAACCAATGATCAGGAAAATAAAACAAGATACATCAAAGCCAACGAGACCTCTGATTACAAACTCCATCATTTAGACGCAAATGACTTTAATACAAAATGTGTTAGTGGTTTTGTTAAATCTACATTATACCACTATTCTCTATGTAACTAATTACACGTGAATAATAACAAATGTTCTGATTTACCACGTTAATCTTAAAGTGGATTCTATGATGACAAGTGTTCAAGACATAAACGTTACGTTTCTGAAATATGATTCTTTTCTGATACTTTATTCAAATGTATTTTAAAAGAGGTATAACATGTCTGTTCAATTCAGTGCGACAATGTTTCTCGATAAACGTTACAGATAAGTGACTTACTTTGGTTTACAGGCGACGACGGTGGTGTGGATACAGGGGTATAAAATTCGAAATAAAGGTAAACTTTGTATCATGTATAATCACTAACATGAACATGTAATATAACACTTACTTTTCTTGTTACTTTTGTTTTTGTCGGTTTTCGTTTTCCGGCTTGGTTTGCTTCTTGAAGCTTTCAAAAATGACTGCACACATAGTAGTTTGCCTTCCATTTTCCCAACTGCTTGCAAGGTTTTTGATACCATTTAAATTTTTCCCATCATATTGCCAAATACACAATAATGCTGTTTCCTCTCCTTGTATGGTATCTTGGGCTGTTGTTCTAAAGGTTTCTTTGTTGAACTCCAAACCCACTTTTTCACTTTCCAGCTGAAGACAATATCGAGATCCAGAACTTTCCTTTTCTCTTCAATTCTAAAATTCAACAAAATTAAAAGTTACATACAATTTTGAATATTGATGATATACTTGAACATGTCTTTATCTGTGGTAAATGCATTTTGGTTTGATTTGTTTCTTGCTTTAATGACATTCAAGACAAAAGTTCTCTCTAATGATTTTAACACGTAGTTTAATACATACTATCACTTTAGGTGTGAAATACATGTATCATAATAGTATTACATTGGGGCAAAAGTTCTTCTACATAATATCTCATTATATACTGACTAAAGTTTCTTCAGCGAAAAACCGTGTAATCATGTTATAACAAATTTAATTTATATAACTTACTTTTTAGTTGATAATACAAATCAAACTTTTGTCCTCCATTTTGTGTAAACAATTGTGATTTCTTTTTCTGGCAGTTGGTTTTTGCAGTATACCATGGTTGTGCACTGTATGGTATGGTCAGACAAATATCCAGTTCTAGATAGTATAGCCCCACGTGGACACTGGCAACTGCAAGAAGTTATCACAACAAATAAGTCATTTGTATCTGACAATTATTTGAACACAAACGTTTAACCAATGATCAGGAAAATAAAACAAGATACATCAAAGCCAGGAGACCTCTGATTACAAAACTCCATCATTTAGACGTCAAATGAATTTAATACAAAATGTTTAGTGGTTTTGTTAAATCATTATACCAACTATTCTCTATGTAACTAATTACACGTGAATAATAACAAATGTATCTGATTTACCCACGTTAATCTTAAAGAGTGGATTCTATGATGACAAGTGTTCAAGACATAAACGTTACTTTTCTGAAATATGATTCTTTTCTGATATTTATATTCATATGTATTTTAAAAGAGGTAAACCATGTCTATTCAATTCAGTGCGACAATGTTTTCTCGATAAACGTTACAGATAAGTGACTTACTTTGGTTACAGGATGACGGGTGGTGTGGATACAGGGGTATATAAATTCGAAATAAAGGTAAACATTTGTATCATGTATAATCAACTAACATGGAACATGATATAAACACTTACTTTTCTTTGTTACTTTTGTTTTGTCGGTTTCGTTTTCGGCTTGGTTTGCTTTTGAAGCTTTTCAAAAATGACTGGCACACATAGTAGTTTGCCTTCCATTTTCCCAACTGCTTGCAAGGTTTTTGATACCATTTAAATTTCTTCCCATCATAATTGCCAAATACACAATAATGCTGTTTCCTCTCTCCTTGTATGGTATCTTGGGCTGTTGTTCTAAAGGTTTCTTTGTTGAACTCCAAACCCACTTTTTCACTTTCCAGCTGAAGACAATATCGGAGATCCAGAACTTTCCTTTTCTCTTCAATTCTAAAATTCAACAAAATTAAAAGTTACATACAATTTTGAATATTGCATGATGTGAACTTGAACATGTCTTTATCTGTGGTAAATGCATTTTGGTTTGATTTGTTTCTTGCTTTAATGACATTCAAGACAAACGTTCTCTCTAATGATTTAAACACGTAGTTTAATACATACTATCACTTTAGGTGTGAAATACATTATCATAATAGTATTACATTGGGGCAAAGTTCTTCTACATAATATCTCATTATATACTGACTAAAGGTTCTTCAGCGAAAAACCATGTAATCATGTTATAACAAATTTAATATATATAACTTACTTTTCAGTTGATAATACAAATCAAACTTTTGTCCTCCATTTTGTGTAAACAATTGTGATTTCTTTTTCTGGCAGTTGGTTTTTGCAGTATACCATGGTTGTGCACTGTATGGTATGGTCAGACAATATCCAGTTCTAGATAGTATAGCCCCACGTGGACAACTGGCAACTGCAAGAAGTTATCACAACAAATAAAGTCATTTGTATCTGACAATTATTTGAACACGAACGTTTAACCAATGATCAGGAAAATAAAACAAGATACATCAAAGCAACGAGACCTCTGATTACAAAACTCCATCATTTAGACGCCAAATGAATTTAATACAAAATGATGTTTAGTGGTTTTGTTAAATGGCTGTCAGAAAACATTATACCAACTATTCTCTATGTAACTAATTACACGTGAATAATAACAAATGTATCTGATTTACCGCACGTTAATCTTAAAGAGTGGATTCTATGATGACAAGTGTTCAAGACATAAACGTTACTTTTCCTGAAATATGATTCTTTTCTGATACTTATATTCAAATGTATTTTAAAAGAGGTATAACATGTCTGTTCAATTCAGTGCGACAATGCTTTCTCGATAAACGTCACAGATAAGTGACTTACTTTGGTTTACAGCGACGACTGGTGGTGTGGATACAAGGGTACATAAATTCGAAATAAAGGTAAACATTTGTATCATGTATAATCAACTAACATGGAACATGATATAAACACTTACTTTTCTTTGTTACTTTTGTTTTTGTCGGTTTCGTTTTCGGCTTGGTTTGCTTCTTGAAGCTTTTCAAAAATGACTGGCACACATAGTAGTTTGCCTTCCATTTTCCCAACTGCTTGCAAGGTTTTTGATACCATTTAAATTTCTTCCCATCATAATTGCCAAATACACAATAACGCTGTTTTCTCTCCTTGTATGGTATCTTGGGCTGTTGTTCTAAAGGTTTCTTTGTTGAACTCCAAACCCACTTTTTCACTTTCCAGCTGAAGACAATATCGGAGATCCAGAACTTTCCTTTTCTCTTCAATTCTAAAATTCAACAAAATTAAAAGTTACATACAATTTTGAATATTGCATGATATAAACTTGAACATGTCTTTATCTGTGGTAAATGCATTTTGGTTTGATTTGTTTCTTGCTTTAATGGCATTCAAGACAAAAGTTCTCTCTAATGATTTTAACACGTAGTTTAATACATACTATCACTTTAGGTGTGAAATACATGTATCATAATAGTATTACATTGGGGCAAAGTTCTTCTACATAATATCTCATTATATACTGACTAAAGTTTCTTCAGCGAAAAACCGTGTAATCATGTTATAACAAATTTAATTTATATAACTTACTTTTTAGTTGATAATACAAATCAAACTTTTGTCCTCCATTTTGTGTAAACAATTGTGATTTCTTTTTCTGGCAGTTGGTTTTTGCAGTATACCATGGTTGTGCACTGTATGGTATGGTCAGACAATATCCAGTTCTAGATAGTATAGCCCCACGTGGACAACTGGCAACTGCAAGAAGTTATCACAACAAATAAAGTCATTTGTATCTGACAATTATTTGAACACAAACGTTTAACCAATGATCAGGAAAATAAAACAAGATACATCAAAGCCAGGAGACCTCTGATTACAAAACTCCATCATTTAGACGTCAAATGAATTTAATACAAAATGTTTAGTGGTTTTGTTAAATCATTATACCAACTATTCTCTATGTAACTAATTACACGTGAATAATAACAAATGTATCTGATTTACCACACGTTAATCTTAAAGAGTGGATTCTATGATGACAAGTGTTCAAGACATAAACGTTACTTTTCCTGAAATATGATTCTTTTCTGATATTTATATTCATATGTATTTTAAAAGAGGTAAATCATGTCTATTCAATTCAGTGCGACAATGTTTTCTCGATAAACGTTACAGATAAGTGACTTACTTTGGTTTACAGGATGACGGGTGGTGTGGATACAGGGGTATATAAATTCGAAATAAAGGTAAACATTTGTATCATGTATAATCAACTAACATGGAACATGATATAAACACTTACTTTTCTTTGTTACTTTTGTTTTTGTCGGTTTCGTTTTCGGCTTGGTTTGCTTCTTGAAGCTTTTCAAAAATGACTGGCACACATAGTAGTTTGCCTTCCATTTTCCCAACTGCTTGCAAGGTTTTTGATACCATTTAAATTTCTTCCCATCATAATTGCCAAATACACAATAATGCTGTTTCCTCTCCTTGTATGGTATCTTGGGCTGTTGTTCTAAAGGTTTCTTTGTTGAACTCCAAACCCACTTTTTCACTTTCCAGCTGAAGACAATATCGGAGATCCAGAACTTTCCTTTTCTCTTCAATTCTAAAATTCAACAAAATTAAAAGTTACATACAATTTTGAATATTGCATGATGTGAACTTGAACATGTCTTTATCTGTGGTAAATGCATTTTGGTTTGATTTGTTTCTTGCTTTAATGACATTCAAGACAAACGTTCTCTCTAATGATTTAAACACGTAGTTTAATACATACTATCACTTTAGGTGTGAAATACATGTATCATAATAGTATTACATTGGGGCAAAGTTCTTCTACATAATATCTCATTATATACTGACTAAAGGTTCTTCAGCGAAAAAACCATGTAATCATGTTATAACAAATTTAATATATATAACTTACTTTTCAGTTGATAATACAAATCAAACTTTTGTCCTCCATTTTGTGTAAACAATTGTGATTTTTTCGGCAGTTGGTTTTTGCAGTATACCAGGGTTGTGCACTGTATGGTATGGTCAGACAATATCCAGTTCTAGATAGTATAGCCCCACGTGGACAACTGGCAACTGCAAGAAGTTATCACAACAAATAAAGTCATTTGTATCTGACAATTATTTGAACACAAACGTTTAACCAATGATCAGGAAATAAAACAAGATACATCAAAGCAACGAGACATCTGATTACAAAACTCCATCATTTAGACGCCAAATGAATTTAATACAAAATGATGTTTAGTGGTTTTTTAAATGGTCTGTCAGAAAACATTATACCAACTATCTCTATGTAACTAATTACACGTGAATAATAACAAATGTATCTGATTTACGCACGTTAATCTTAAAGAGTGGATTCTATGATGACAAGTGTTCAAGACATAAAACGTTACTTTTCCTGAAATATGATTCTTTTCTGATACTTATATTCAAATGTATTTTAAAAGAGGTATAACATGTCTGTTCAATTCAGTGCGACAATGCTTTCTCGATAAACGTCACAGATAAGGGACTTACTTTGGTTTACAGCGACGACTGGTGGTGTGGATACAAGGGTACATAAATTCGAAATAAAGGTAAACATTTGTATCATGTATATTCAACGAACATGAACATGATATAAACACTTACTTTCTTTGTTACTTTTGTTTTTGTCGGTTTCGTTTTCGGCTTGGTTTGCTTCTTGAAGCCTTTCAAAAATGACTGGCACACATAGTAGTTTGCCTTCCATTTTCCCAACTGCTTGCAAGGTTTTTGATACCATTTAAATTTCTTTCCATCATAATTGCCAAATACACAATAACGCTGTTTCCTCTCCTTGTATGGTATCTTGGGCTGTTGTTCTAAAGGTTTCTTTGTTGAACTCCAAACCCACTTTTTCACTTTCCAGCTGAAGACAATATCGGAGATCCAGACTTTCCTTTTCTCTTCAATTCTAAAATTCAACAAAATTAAAAGTTACATACAATTTTGAATATTGCATGATGTGAAATTGAACATGTCTTTATCTGTGGTAAATGCATTTTGGTTTGATTTGTTTCTTGCTTTAATGACATTCAAGACAAAAGTTCTCTCTAATGATTTAAACACGTAGTTTAATATATACTATCACTTTAGGTGTGAAATACGTGTATCATAATAGTATACATTGGGGCAAAGTTCTTCTACATAATATCTCATTATATACTGACTAAAGTTTCTTCAGCGAAAAAACCATGTAATCATGTTATAACAAATTTAATATATATAACTTACTTTTCAGTTGATAATACAAATCAAACTTTTGTCCTCCATTTTGGTAAACAATTGTGATTTCTTTTTCTGACAGTTGGTTTTTGCAGTATACCACGGTTGTGCACTGTATGGGTATGGTCAGACAATATCCAGTTCTAGATAGTATAGCCCCACGTGGACAACTGGCAACTGCAAGAAGTTATTACAACAAATAAAGTCATTTGTATCGGACAATTATTTGAACACGAACGTTTAACCAATGATCAGGAAAGATACATCAAAGCAACGAGACCTCTGATTACAAAACTCCATCATTTAGACGCCAAATGAATTTGATACAAAATGATGTTTAGTGGTTTTGTTGAAGTATTTTAAATGGCTTACAGAAAACATTATACCAACTATTCTCTATGTAACTAATCAGTAGGATAGCCAACCCGGCCAGCGCATTCATTCATCAAACAAAATTTCACGCGCAGACAAAGTGAAAAAAAAATGGTCAAAAATTTGAATTCACTCGAGGCGGTAAAATTACATAATATTTATTTAACTGCGAGTTTTTAATACTATTTGCAGTATTTTATCGTTTTTTTGAGGACAAAAGTAAGTCATTAAAGACGATTTTTATCAAAGTCGGTGAGAATTTAATAATTTAAATTGTGATTGAATGCTACGCACCGGCCAAAAGTTGAAAATTGAAACTTTAAAAAATATCATTCTGTGCGCGCAGTTCCTCATGCACCAAAGATGTTTTACATGAATGGAAAGAACTTTTTCTCACGGGTTTTTTATGTATAATTTGTCAAATACACAAAAAACGTTCAGTTTTAAATGTCAAAAAATCGATGACATTGCCGGATTCTCGATCATGGGCCGCCCCCTTTCCGGCTAAATTGTACCGAAAAAAACGCTGACAGCTTCCTTATTGTATGCAATGTATAAATGTGATAATCCAGAGACGCTGTGGAGGTTGAAATAATGTAAGTGTTTCCTTCAATATATTGTATTTTCTCACCATTTCTTGTCTTATCTGCCGATTTTTTGGAACTACTTCCAGTCGAACATATTTGATTAGCATTCGTCCCGCTTCGATCACAATTTTAGCATGCATGCAGAAAATGTCATCGTGTATTTTGGACAAGATAGTCAAGCTTTTTTGCCTTATTTGTCATGTATGATAGATCTGCATGGCTGTCGAACACTATTGTATCTTTTGTACTATTGTACTATTGTATCTTTTACTTTTTCTAGCCGCGAATAGCTGCAATAATGCTGATGCGGCTTTAAACAATAACTCACTCACTCACTCACTGTCGAACACATTATATACGCATGTGTTCTAAGTTTACCAATATGGACTCGGGATCTGTACCACTACAGTGTACAGTGCAACCTGCTGATGTTTGGCTAGTTAGGGACTTAGAATTACTGAAAATTACCAACTGATGTTGCTTTGCTGGCAAAATATAAACAGGAACTGTCTGTCATATCATTACATATCATTGGATAAATCATCTAACAACATTAAAGACGGTTAGACTGGAGTTTTCTTTATGAAGTATTCCCCAAAAAAATGAGGAAACCTCTCCCATATTAGTTTAGCCAGAGTCAACACAACACTGGTCTTTATTATTTAAATTTTAGTTTCTGTTCTGATGCCAATAACCCCGGCATTATTATTTTAGTACAATTTTGACATGAAACGTTGATTATGTTACTTCATTAATAGTTTAAATAAAATTTGATATAGCACAAATAACTTTTAAAATAGACTATGTGAAAGTAGAAAATAGGAAAAATTAATACCAATCATGTGGATTTCATTTGACTTGGTTAAAATTTAACTCCATATTATAATGATTAGGCCTAAATACAGATCTGTAAAATATTTAGAAATTTCAGTAATTTCTGTAAAATTGTAAACTTCTGATAAATTAATATCACCTTCTTTCAGGAAAATTCATGGAAACTGGTTTGATAATAACAATAAGAAATAAGTTGATGCAAATGCAGTGAAATCCATGACACGATGTATCCAAATGGCCATTATTAGTTTGAAAGAATTCATAATAATTGTAACACACTAGGCCTATTCCAGATTTATTTATTTATCAGTTAAATTTAGAATTGATTGGTTGGTATACACACTCCATTCAAGATTATTTCACTTATAATCAGGTAAATTAGATTATGGAAGAAACAAGGAACAGTGATGAAGATAAGCAGGGGCCCAATAGCCAATGACCTCTAAAATCCAGTCTGGGTCCCTTAATGTTTACACATTTAAGCTATTTATTACTGTTACAAATTTTTAATGAAGTGAGCTGGGCCCCTAACTCAAAATAGTTAGGCTTCAGCCTTCACCAAGAGAACTGGCAAACTTTCTGACATAGTAAGATTTTAATCTATGCTGTTGCCTGTATGCTACACTTAGACATGGGTGCATGAAAAAGCATTGCATATGATGAAGAAAGAGGTATTCAGTATCAAGAGAAGCATTCAATTCATGAATGTGTAATGGTATATAATTCCCAGTATGTTAAGGATATTGATATGTGTTGATTTTTTAATTCTATATAAAATGAAACATTCATAAATGTCTGAAGATATTTAATTCCTAGTGTATTAAAGATATTGTTATGTTTTAATTTTACATGAAATGTAACATTTAACATTATTACAATTTACAAAGTTGGTTTAGTCACACATAATGCATTTTTCTCTGAAAAATGTTTCACTTTGTGTAAACAGTAATAACCATGAGTGTTCATTCTAGGATTTTTTTTCTGATGGGTTCATTTCTAATAACAATAACATCAATAATTTTGCATACATCTAATGTTTGATGTGACTTGTAAGTCTTTTAGGCTGGATGTAAAAGCTTTTGTTAATGAAGTATGTAATAGTTTTATATAGTGCACCTTTTATATATGACAATGTTATAAAATATTTTGAACTTGCATTTGAAATCTAATTTCAAATGTGGCCCACTAGGGCCTTTACAATAGTGCCATTTGGCAAATAAAGGACCAACAGTCCCTTTCTAGAATGAACTTCAACACTATGGTCTACCATATGGGCCTGTACAGATATACACATAGTTTTTATTTATTTGTAAATGATTTATCTATTTATCACAGTCAGAACAACTAGAAAGTACCTGCCTCCCATAAAAATCACCTGTTTGTGTAGTTTCTAAATTAAATTTGATAATTTAGACAAATTTAGTCCTTTAAAATGCTATTATGGCCCACTTGTCATCCATTTAACAAACAACAGTATGACAAAATGTCTAAGTATCTGTCTGTTCATAAAAGTTTTCAGTATTTCAATATCTTTTATATTTTAATTTTTATTTTGTTCATATCATTATATTTGTTTTATTTATTTTTACAAAAAATATCTGAGGTTTCTTTCCATGGTACCCATATCACATCCATTTCATGATAGTACTTTGAGGAAAGACAAAATGCAACTTATATTGATCTCTTTTTATTTATTTACTCTATTTATCACCACTAACCTGCTCAACATATTGTGTCCCAGCTCTAACTTATTTCGCTGTACAATTTCTGATTTATTTATTTATTTAAACTGCTGACATATTGTGTCCCAGTTCTTACTTATTTCTCTGAACAATTTCTGATTTATCTATCTATTTATTTATTTATTTATTTATTTATTTATTTATTTATTTAAACTGCTGACATATTGTGTACCAGTTCTAACTTAATTTTCTGTAAAATTTCTGATTTATTTATTTATTTATTTAAACTGCTGGCTGACATATTGTGTACCAGATCTAACTTAATTTTCTGTAAAATTTCTGATTTTATTTACTTATTTATCAAGTTATTAATTTCTTTATTATCATCTCTAACCTGCAAGACATTTTGTATCCTAGCTCTAACCTAATTCTCTGTACAACTTCTGATTTATTTATTTATTTATTTATTTATTTATTTATTTATTTATTTATTTATTTATTTATTATTTATTTATTTAATGTAGGCCCTATTTATTTATTCCTGTTGGGTCCTAAATGAAAAAAGTTTATCTCCATCAACAAACACATGTCCTACCAACCATCCAGGTGATGATGCCTCTTGCAAAAAAAAATCGATAAATACAGTACAGACCTGTTCAAAGTTTAGCACCCACTGACCCAGCTAACGAATTAGTGCCGAATTGACAGCCTATATTGGTCCCTCGTATGGTGTTTATATCGACAGTAGTTGCCATCTATCTCTCGGCAGCTTTTCGATCGCTACCTTTCCATACCTTAGGCACTCGGCAGTCGAACTTTGACTTCTTTTGGTTAGCTTAGTGTTAAACTTTCGACAGGTCTGTACTGTACATTGCGTGTACTGTATATACAATAGACAGTTGACCTATATATTTGACACAGGGAACGCTGTTTACGTCATTACGTTGGAACAATGTTTATCAAGGTCGCAGCCATGTTTGTTTTCATTGACAACAAGACGTACTGAAATCATGCTGTTGGATTTTTGCGATTTTCGCATATTTAACCCTCATGCACCAGTTATGATAATTTACTGGCGTATACTATAATAATTTTCTGACATTGTATTAAAATTTCTAGGAAAACTATTCTTCACACAAAAAACGTACCAGTTTCAAACATGGAGAACAAATTTCTGTTGATTTTCAAGAGAAATCGGTTATCGTCGGGATATCAGTAATTTTAAGTAAATGTGGCGTTTTATTTCGGACTTTATGATACATGTAGAAAGTTTAGTTAATTCCTCACACACATGCATCATATTCGTAGCTAGAAATGTTAATTTTATGGTATAACAAGAGGCTCATGGGCCTGATAAGCTCACCTGATACATAATGGCTAGCTGATAGATTTCAAGACAACATAAATACTGAAACCCCAATGGCTTTTTTTAACATCAAAATGATCGTTGTATCAATACCTACAACATTCTAATATACATGCCTTTACAAAAAGTTAACAGTTTTCAAGATAATTAACCATTTCAGTATTGTTACGCATCTGTGACCTTGACTTTTGAACCCATGACCTTAATCTATATAACAAAATGATCTGAACATCAATACCTACAACATTCTAATATACATGTCTAGACAAAAAGTGAATAGTTTTCAAGATAATTAACCAATTCAGTATTCTTTTGGCATCTGTGACCTTGATATTTGAACCCATGATCTTAATCTATACATCAAAATGATCAGTACAACAATACCTACAATATTATTATATACATACCTATACAAAAAGTTTATAGTTTTTGAGACAATATACCATTTCAGGATTGTTTTGCATCAGTGACCTTGATCTTTGAACCCATGACCTTTTTCTATACATCAAAATAATTGTTGTATCAATTCCTACAACATTCTAATATACATGCCTATACAAAAAGTTTATAGTTTTCAAGATAATTAACCATTACGGTATTGCTTTGCATCTGTTACCTTGACCTTTGAACCCATGACCTTTTCTATATATCAAAATGACCGTTGTATCAATATCGACAACATTCTAATATACATGCCTATACAAAAAGTTTATAGTTTTCAAGATAATTAACCATTTCGGTATTGTTTCGCATCTGTGACCTTGACCTTTGAACCCATGACCATCTTCTATACATCAAAATGACCGTTGTATCAATACCTACAACATTCTTATATACATGCCTATACAGAAAGTTGATAGTTTTCAAGATAATTAACCATTTCGGAATTGATTTGCATCTGTGACCTTGACCTTTGAACCCATGACCTTTTCCTATACATTAAAATGATCGTTGTATCAATACCTACAACATTCTAATATACATGCCTATACCAAAAGTTTATTGTTTTCGAGATATTTAACCATTTCGGTATTGTTTCGCATCTGTAACCTTGACCTTTGAACCCATGATCTTTTTCTATACATCAAAATATTCGCTGTATCAATGACTACAATATTCTAATATACAGGATTATACAAAAAATTTACAGTTTTCGAGATAAGTAACCATTTGGGTAATGTTTTGCATCTGTGACCTTGACCTTTGAACCCTTGACCTTTTTCTATACATCAAAATGATCGTTGTATCAATACCTACAACATTCTAATATACATGCCTATACAAAAAGTTAATAGTTTTCGAGATAATTAACCATTTGGGTATTGTTTCACATCTATGACCTTCACCTTTGAACCCATGATCTTTTTCTATACATCAAAATGATCGTTGTATCAATACCTACAACATGCTTATATACATGCTTAAACAAAAAGTTAATAGTTTTTTAGATAATTAACCATTTGGGTATTGTTTTGCATGTGTGACCTTGACCTTTGAACCCATGACCTTTTTCTATACATCAAAATGACCGTTGTATCAATACCTACAACATTCTTATATACATGCCTATACAAAAAGTTTATAGTTTTCGAGATAATTAACCATTTTGGTATTGTTTTGCATGTGTGACCTTGACTTTTAAAGCCATGACCTTTTTCTATACATCAAAATGATCGCTGTATCAATATCTACAACATTCTAATATACATGCCTATACAAAAAGTTTATAGTTTTCGAGATAATTAACCATTTCGGTATTGTTTCGCACCTGTGACCTTGACCTTTGAACCCATGATCTTTTTCTATACACCAAAATGATCGTTGCATCAATACCTACAACATTCTAATATACATGCCTATATAAAACGTTTATAGTTTTCCAGATAATAATTAAAATCAGAGGTAAAAACAATTAGGTCATGACCTTCACAATTGACCTTGACACCATTTTGAAGATAATTACAAGAATATGTCAAAACTGAAAACCCCATGCCATTATCTGGTCAAATAGTCGATTTATAACAATTTGAAACTATTTTACGATTATTTAAAAATAAAACGCAAAAACGCGTAACCTATTTTTTGTCAGAATTTCACAAAATGAACAAACTACAGGCTTAAGACCATAGAAAAGCCAAATATCACATCAGATTTTTTCTCCCATCATCAGTTTCAGAGAAGAAGATTTTTAAAGATTTTTGCACCCCCTAGGTCACTGTGACCTAGTTTTGGTAGCCATGGCAACGCTATGAACAAATCTAAATTGCACCGACCCAGACATGCTTCTGACCAAGTCTCGTTGAAATCTGCCAAGTACTTTCAGAGAATGTGTGTTAACGATGCACGCACACATGCATGCATGCACATACACACGCTGCACCATACCATAAGCTCACATGACCTTTGGTCAGGTGAGCTAAAAATGATTCTGAAAATGGCGAATTTTTTCGGGTTCAGACACTTACCAAAAAGTAATCCCTTTTTATTTACCGCGGAAGGTCTCAAAAATTAAAACCAACGCACAATTTGGACTTGGCTATCCTAATGAATTACACGTGAATAATAACAAATGTATCTGATTTATCGCACGTTAATCTTAAAGAAGCGAATCTATGATGATAAGTGTTCAAGACATAAACGTTAATTTTTCTGAAATATGATTCTTTTCTGATACTTATATTCAAATGTATTCTAAAAGAGGTATAACATGTCTGTTCAATTCAGTGCGACAATGTTTTCTCGATAAACGTCGCAGATAAGTGACTTACTTTGGTTAACAGCGATGACGGGTGGTGTGGATACAGGGGTACATAAATTCGAAATAAAGGTAAACATTTTTATCTAACATTAGACTAGTTTTTCTGTCTGTATTTGATGAAATACAAGTTTTATCGAACACGCGTGATACAGAATCTTGTATCACCACAGTGTGGTGATACAACATTGGCGGTAAAGTACTCGTGCACTTCTCATTGTGACGTCATTGGGGAATCTCCGATTTGTCAAATGTAAACAATGACGTCATTACTACAAAACATGTCATAACATAGTTCAGTGGTTTTCTGCGGTAAAATGCATTTTTTCACATAAAGTATTGGGTTTTTATTATTTTAATGACCTAATAGGAAATGTTAGATAAAAATATCATATACACAGTGTGTATGTACAACCCTTCGTATCAGGTCTCATCCTTTTTTCGTAGCTGTATCACTACTCGACGACTCGTAGTGATACGACTACGAAAAAAGGACTCGACCTGATACAGAAGGTTGTACATACACACTGTGTATATAATATGTATTTATTATATAATCTACTCAATAATCCATGTAATACGGTCATACAATAAAAATCGTATTGAATGAGTATGACGTCATAAAAGCATAAAAGCCATTCCAGAGTGACGTCACAGAATTGACCTAGTTCACAGTTGTTTGTTTCATTTGACACTGTTTGTTGATTCTAATTTAAGCCGATACTTTTGTACTTTTCTTCTAAAAAGATACATTGTATTTAAATTAAAAATGTTTGTTTTCTTTTTGTATCTCGCGGACAGACTATTATTTACTTTTAATATTTCAGCAGGATCACTTTTGGCGCATATAGACAGTTACGTCAATTTGTTGTGTTTCGGTCAATCAGCTGTTTTCTGATAATGAGAAGACAATTTTTAAATCTACGAAAAACTCGTTTTTTATGGGATTATATAATGAATAGAATCTTGCATTTGTGTTTATGCAATATTAAATTTATTAAACTCGTTTAATAAATTCAATATTACATAAATACTCATGCAAGATCCTTTATGTATCATGTATATTCAACTAACATGGAACATGATATAAACACTTACTTTTCTTTGTTACTTTTGTTTTTGTCGGTTTCGTTTTTGGCTTGGTTTCCTTCTTGAAGCCTTTCAAAAATGACTGGCACACATAGTAGTTTGCCTTCCATTTTCCCAACTGCTTGCAAGGTTTTTGATACCATTTAAATTTCTTCCCATCATAATTGCCAAATACACAATAACGCTGTTTCCTCTCCTTGTATGGTATCTTGGGCTGTTGTTCCAAAGGTTTCTTTGTTGAACTCCAAACCCACTTTTTCACTTTCCAGCTGAAGACAATATCAGAGATCCAGAACTTTCCTTTTCTCTTCAATTCTAAAATTCAACAAAATTAAAAGTTACATACAATTTTGAATATTCCATGATATGAACTTGAACATGTCTTTATCTGAGGTAAATGCATTTTGGTTTGATTTGTTTCTTGCTTCAATGATATTCTAGACATTAGGCTTTTTCTTTCATAAACACTTTATTAAAGGTATTGCATATATTGATCATATCGTTATAACAATTGGACAGAGTTCCACAACATCAGTTTTCATTATCAACTGATTATACTATCTTTAGAAAATGATAAAATTGTCATATAAGAAACATTATATATAATTATATATAATTACATATTATATATTATATATAACTTACTTTTCAGTTGATAATACAAATCATACATTTGGCCTCCATTTTGTGTAAACAATTGTGATTTCTTTTTCTGACAGTTTCTTTTTGCTGTATACCATGGTTGTGCACTATATGGTATGGTCAGACAATATCCAGTTCTAGATAGATTAGCCCCACGTGGACAACTGGCAACTGCAAGAAGAAGTATTCACAAAAATAAATATGCATTTGACAATATTCAAACCGTAACATAGGGAAAATACCAATGTCCAAGACATAAGACAAGATATATAAAAACAATGCAACCCGATTATAAACTTCCCAAACTTAGAAGGGCATATCATTGTATGCCAAAATGATTTTCAAGTACTGTGGTTCAATTACTTTTGGTGGGTGATGGAAAACCATACGTGTTAATTACTATCTATAGCTCTAAATCTGAATTGCTGTGCCTTAGTCTTAGAGTTATTTATATGACAGCAAGCGTTCAGAATGAAAGACCGATCGGTATGATATGCCTGTTTAGGTCCACATGGTTACATTCTCTAACATCTGTTATAGAACTCTATGAATTAGTATGTTTGTTTTTTATGTATACATCATGCATTCTTTTCCCATCATGGAAAAATTTTAAGCATGACAATTCTGCGTTTAACTTTAAAAACTATCTTCGACTAACACTAATGACAGGTCATATAAATACTAAAAAAGTCTTGATTTTAAATAAATTAAGACATTTTAGTAAGTGCATTGAAATAATATAAACGCTTACCTTTCTTTCCAACTTTTGTTTTTCTCTGTTTAGACTTCGACTTGGTTTGCTTTTTGAAGCCTTTGAGGAATGATTGACACACATAGTAGTTTGCCTTCCATTTTCCCAACTGCTTGCAACGTTTTTGATACCATTTAAATTTCTTCCCGTCATAATTGCCAAAGATACAATAACGATGTTTTCTTTCCTTGTATGGTATCTTGGGTTGTTTTTCTAAAGGTTTCTTTGTTGAACTCCAAATCCACTTTTTCACTTTCCAGTTGAATGTAATATCGGAGATCCAGAACTTTCCTTTTCTTTTCAATTCTAAAATTCAACAAAATCAAAAGTCAAATACACTCTTGAATATTGCATCACATGAACTCGAACATGTCTGTTTCCGTAGTTAATGTATTGCAGTTTTATTTGTTTTTAGCCCAATAACATTCTGGACATAAGGTTTTTTGTTTCATAAACACTTTATTCAAGGTATAGCATATATTGATCATATCGTTATAACAACTGGACAGAGTTCTACAACATAAGTTTTCATTATCAACTGATTATACTATCTTTAGAAAATGATATAATTGTCATATAAGAAACATTATATAACTTACTTTTCAGTTGATAATACAAATCATACATTTGGCCTCCATTTTGTGTAAACAATTGTGATTTCTTTTTCTGACAGTTTCTTTTTGCTGTATACCATGGTTGTGCACTATATGGTATGATCAGACAATATCCAGTTCTAGATAGTTTAGCCCCACGTGGACAACTGGCAACTGCAAGAAGAAGTATTCACAAAAATAAATATGCATTTGACAATATTCAAACCGTAACATAGGGAAAAAACCAATGTCCAAGAGATAAGACAAGATATATAAAAACAATGCAACCCGATTATAAACTTACAAAACTTAGAAGGGCATTTCATGGCATCCCAAAAAGATATTCTTTAGCTGTGGTTAAATTACTTTTGGTGGGTGATGGAAAACCATACGTGTTAATTACTATCTATAGCTCTAAATCTGAATTGCTGTGCCTTAGTCTTAGAGTTATTTATATGACAGCAAGCGTTCAGAATGAAAGACCGATCGGTATGATATGCCTGTTTAGGTCCACATGGTTACATTCTCTAACATCTGTTATAGAACTCCATGAATTAGTATGTTTGTTTTTTATGTATACATCATGCATTCTTTTCCCATCATGGAAAAATTTTAAGCATGACAATTCTCGCGTTTAACTTTAAAAACTATCTTCGACTAACACTAATGACAGGTCATATAAATACTAAAGAAGTCTTGATTCTAAATAAATTAAGACATTTTAGTAAGTGCATTGAAATAATATAAACGCTTACCTTTCTTTCCAACTTTTGTTTTTCTCTGTTTAGACTTCGACTTGGTTTGCTTCTTGAAGCCTTTGAGGAATGATTGACACACATAGTAGTTTGCCTTCCATTTTCCCAACTGCTTGCAACGTTTTTGATACCATTTAAATTTCTTCCCGTCATAATTGCCAAAGATACAATAACGATGTTTTCTTTCCTTGTATGGTATCTTGGGTTGTTTTTCTAAAGGTTTCTTTGTTGAACTCCAAATCCACTTTTTCACTTTCCAGTTGAATGTAATATCGGAGATCCAGAACTTTCCTTTTCTTTTCAATTCTAAAATTCAACAAAATCAAAAGTCAAATACACTCTTGAATATTGCATCACATGAACTCGAACATGTCTGTTTCCGTAGTTAATGTATTGCAGTTTTATTTGTTTTTAGCCCAATAACATTCTGGACATAAGGCTTTTTGTTTCATAAACACTTTATTCAAGGTATAGCATATATTGATCATATCGTTATAACAACTGGACAGAGTTCTACAACATAAGTTTTCATTATCAACTGATTATACTATCTTTAGAAAATGATATTATTGTCATATAAGAAACATTATATAACTTACTTTTCAGTTGATAATACAAATCATACATTTGGCCTCCATTTTGTGTAAACAATTGTGATTTCTTTTTCTGACAGTTTCTTTTTGCTGTATACCATGGTTGTGCACTATATGGTATGGTCAGACAATATCCAGTTCTAGATAGTTTAGCCCCACGTGGACAACTGGCAACTGCAAGAAGAAGTATTCACAAAAATAAATATGCATTTGACAATATTCAAACCGTAACATAGGGAAAAAACCAATGTCCAAGAGATAAGACAAGATATATAAAAACAATGCAACCCGATTATAAACTTACAAAACTTAGAAGGGCATTTCATGGCATCCCAAAAAGATATTCTTTAGCTGTGGTTAAATTACTTTTGGTGGGTGATGGAAAACCATACATTTTAATTACTATCTATGGTTATAAATCTGAATTAGTGTGCCTTAGTCTTAGAGTTTTATATGACAACAAGCGTTCAGAATGAAAGACCGATCAGTATGATATGCCTGTTTAGGTCCACATGGTTACATTCTCTAACATCTGTTATAGAACTCCATGAATTAGTATGTTTGTTTTTTATGTATACATCATGCATTCTTTTCCCATCATGGAAAAATTTTAAGCATGACAATTCTCGCGTTTAACTTTAAAAACTATCTTCGACTAACACTAATGACAGGTCATATAAATACTAAAGAAGTCTTGATTCTAAATAAATTAAGACATTTTAGTAAGTGCATTGAAATAATATAAACGCTTACCTTTCTTTCCAACTTTTGTTTTTCTCTGTTTAGACTTCGACTTGGTTTCCTTCTTGAAGCCTTTGAGGAATGATTGACACACATAGTAGTTTGCCTTCC
This sequence comes from Anadara kagoshimensis, assembly GCA_021292105.1. Taxonomy (NCBI): domain Eukaryota; kingdom Metazoa; phylum Mollusca; class Bivalvia; order Arcoida; family Arcidae; genus Anadara; species Anadara kagoshimensis. The sequence continues at coordinate 60,511,100 of CM037858.1, read as the reverse complement.
ATTTTCCCAACTGCTTGCAACGTTTTTGATACCATTTAAATTTCTTCCCGTCATAATTGCCAAAGATACAATAACGATGTTTTCTTTCCTTGTATGGTATCTTGGGTTGTTTTTCTAAAGGTTTCTTTGTTGAACTCCAAATCCACTTTTTCACTTTCCAGTTGAATGTAATATCGGAGATCCAGAACTTTCCTTTTCTTTTCAATTCTAAAATTCAACAAAATCAAAAGTCAAATACACTCTTGAATATTGCATCACATGAACTCGAACATGTCTGTTTCCGTAGTTAATGTATTGCAGTTTTATTTGTTTTTAGCCCAATAACATTCTGGACATAAGGCTTTTTGTTTCATAAACACTTTATTCAAGGTATAGCATATATTGATCATATCGTTATAACAACTGGACAGAGTTCTACAACATAAGTTTTCATTATCAACTGATTATACTATCTTTAGAAAATGATATTATTGTCATATAAGAAACATTATATAACTTACTTTTCAGTTGATAATACAAATCATACATTTGGCCTCCATTTTGTGTAAACAATTGTGATTTCTTTTTCTGACAGTTTCTTTTTGCTGTATACCATGGTTGTGCACTATATGGTATGGTCAGACAATATCCAGTTCTAGATAGTTTAGCCCCACGTGGACAACTGGCAACTGCAAGAAGAAGTATTCACAAAAATAAATATGCATTTGACAATATTCAAACAGTAACATAGGGAAAAAACCAATGTCCAAGAGATAAGACAAGATATATAAAAACAATGCAACCCGATTATAAACTTACAAAACTTAGAAGGGCATTTCTAGTCAAGCAGAATCGTGAAAAAATTGTGGGTTTTTTGTTAAAAGCATGAAATTTGGCATGATTATAGTTCATGACCTGGAGATTATTTTCAGATATGGGGCCATCCAAAAAATCAATATGGCCGCCATTTTCAATATGGCGGACAAAATGGCCGCCAAAATCACATAAACTGATTTAAATTTTGTTATCACCTATTTTGTTCACAAATATGCAGGAATTTTTTTTAGTTTTGATCTGCTTATTACTTTTACATATATTTGCTGATGAATTGAATTTCAAAATGGCTGCCATTTCCAATATGGCGGACAAAATGGCGGCTCAAATAATGAAAAACGTAGATTTGAGCATTTTTGTACTGATTTTCAATTAAGTATTGCATGAAAACATTTTGTATATGGTCTGTGATTACTCATAGATATATTTTAAAATTGTTTACAATTCAATATGGCCGTCAAATCCAATATGGCGAACAAAATGGCGGCTAAATTATAACAAATAGCTGTACAGCTTCATTGTATTGAACCGCGGGATATTTAAAAAATAGGTCTGTATATGACTTTTTGGCGATCTTTTGAAAACAAAAACTTTGCTTTAAGAAACATTCCAGATAAAGGTTAAGTAATATATTTTCAAAATTTATCAAAATTTAAAATGGCTACCATTCCCAATATGGCGGACAATATGGCCGCTCAAATAATAAAATAAGTAGATCTAAACATTTTGGTACTGATTCTAAAATTCAGAATTGAATGAAAACATTTTGTATATGACTTATGATTACCCATAGATACATCTTTTTTGTACATGACCTGTGTCATAAATACATCTTGAAGTTGTTTCCAATCCAAAATGGCTGAACAAAATGGCGGATAAATAGTAACAAATAGATATTCGTTGTACAATATTAATGATCACATCTGCAGATTATTTGACAATATTTTTTGCATATAGCTGTTTATTTGGTGATCGTTTGAAAGCATAAACTTTGTTAATTATTAAATTAAGCTTGACTTAGCATAGTTCATAAGCTGCAGTTTATACTCAGATATGGGGCCAACAAAAAAATTCAATATGGCTGCCATTTTTCAATATGGCGGACAAATTAGTGGACAAAGTCACATTATATGTATTTGCAGTGTGTTATTGCCCATTTTTTTGACAAACATACAGGAATTTATTTTGTATTTTCGCCTAATTATTATTTTACATATGTCTGCTGATGATTTGAAAATCAAAACGGCGGCCATTTCCAATATGGCGGACAAAATGGCCACCAAAATGATAAACAAAGTATAAGATTTAAGTATTTTTGTATTGATATTCAATTAAATGTTGGACCTGGCCTATAGACCTGTTTGCAATTTGGTGTTGGGGGATTTCTCACTTGGATTTAGTTATTGGGTCACTGGACACTATAAATCGCCAAGTGTTTTTCTGCCACCACGCCACGAATGACGCTATGGCAAAATCAAACATGGTTGCCGTCGGCCATGATGAAAATCTTACTTTTAAAATTTATTCCAGTAGATGTTCGTGTAATAGCTCTAATCCTGCTACTTTTGGTGCGTAGTATTAATTTCTATTGTTGTTTTGACCGTTTAGGGTAATATTGACAATGTCAAGGCCATTTTGCTACACCGATAACCATTTCCGTATCTGTATCCTCATATTATTCTGGTATTATATTCAACACAAGAAGCTGACACTGATATACAAGGTTGAATGTCAGTGTTTAATAACATAGCTAGAAATTGTTTTCTACACTCTTTTACAGTGTTAACATAACAATTGAGACATAATGAAATCCCCACAACATCCAAAAAATTTAGTCTCTTGTTCTACACCAGAATTGTTTATAATGTTTTTACAGGAAGGGTAATTTTTCTTTCCATGGCAAAATACATTGAACACTATTGGAACGGCGTCTATACCTTTATGTGTCACATTTGCCTGTACATCTGCATACTGGTAGCGGCTTCAGGCATTTTGATGGCTGCAATGCACAACAGTATTCTCTCCAACCATGCTCTACTAATTGTAATGTTGCCTCCTGATCATTGGATGTCTCAAGCAGTTGACATGCCCTTTACACTAGAAAGGCTCCTCACTGAATGTGGCCTTGTATCATGCCGCTTGTAGGAGGGAGTTAATCGATACCAGCATCACCACCTATGTTGTTCTCCACCCTTAGTTGGTCAAATGTTTCAGCTGTTGTCATTGATCTGGCTCCTGCCCAATCGTATACCAAGTAGTTTTCTGCTGAAGCAGCATCCTGCTCAGGTGCCAGTCTCTCCAAAATTGGTTAGGCACTGTACTGGATCACAAGCCATAGCTGCATGTTTGGTGCCAACCTCGCTCATACAATCATCTCCGGTTAATATGTGAGCCTTGATTACTGCCTTTGTCAGTGGTGCTCCAAGTTTGTAATGGAAGCATCCGCCGTTTTTTAACGGTGCCATACTGTTGCCACATTTCTATCAATCAGAGCCATGGAGCGTGTGTAGTGTAGCAGTAATGCAAAGGTGTCAGTGTCATTGGAAACTATAACAATTCTTTTACACCGTTTCACACGAACAACCCACTCCACATGCACCACTAGCCTCTGGTCTGCCTCTTTAATCCAGTTCGACAAGTCTGGACTATCTGCACCATCTGGTTCTTTTGCTGGAAGCACCTCTCCATTGGAGACAACAGAGCTGGTGAATACTGTTATATTGTCGTAATCCTATTGAAATATGGTGTCTCGAACTAGCAAAAGAAAATTTATTTTGTTCCACTATGATGCCCAAAACCTGCAATTTACTGAGGGACAGGTGTATCTCTGTTCATACCAATGATGTCGATTCCTGTTGTATCAGCACGCCTCATGCGCTCCCCTTCCTTCAGAGACATAAAAAATTGAATACAATTGAATAGAATTTTAAAGAATCCACATTTGGTTGATTCCAGATATAGGTAGAACATAAACAGTATCCATTTTGGATGAAATAGATAGCTAAAACCTGAATTAATCTTTACAGGCAATCAAATAAAGCAAAATGTTCAAGTAATTCTTTAGAATTTTTAAGAATCCAAATTCAGTTGATTCCAGGTATAGAATATACTTTTTCTGTATAAGACTGAAGACCATCTTTGACGATTGTCAAAATTTACATGGCAAGTTCTGTGCTAAAAAGATAATATAATTATGTAAATATATAGATGAGAAAAATAACAGATTTTCAGTGAATGATGTAAAACAAAATGTGTATTTTTTTTATTAATCAAGCAGCCATTTTGTCTGCCATTTTTGAAAGGAAATCGTTTGAATTTTATATGACAATGAATTTTAGATGTAGTTAAAAACTAGAACAGACCCGGACAGACAAATACCTCCCGTCCCCAACATATATTGCTTCTAAGATTTGACCTTGTGACGTATGCAACTAAATTTGGTATGCAACTTATCGTCTTATGCTGGTTTGCATTTGTTCCAAGTCTGATCAAAATCTATACATTGACATGCAAGGTTTGTAGTGGACAATATTGAAATAGGTGGTTCCCATATATATGCTTCCTAATCCAAAAATTTCTCGTAAAACCTATTACATATGTTAAACGCCCATCTAAAGAATGATTCCCAAAACGCCGAGCTATCCGCCTATAGGGATATATACGCAAGAAACTAGGTTACACCCTTTTCAGGCTTCTATACCCGTCACTACTTCGAGGCAAAGTACAAATAAATCTCTGTATACGTTGCATATGAATAACATTTTTCCTTTTTTATTTTGACGTGTGTAGAAGCTGACTTTACTGGGTAGTTAGCTGTCTATATAATTTAAATGTTTGTTATTCTGCACCAAAGTGTAGCGCTACTGTCATTGCCATTACTTTGCTAGCACAAAAACAAAAACTCAGGTGTTACAATGACTTGTTTTGTTTTGCATCATAATGCGTATACGTTGTGTCTATTGACGGCATGTCAGTGAGATTTCATAGCAGAATACTTCGATTTAGGCCATAATAAAATCCGTGATAGAAGGCATTCAAGAAACTGTTAGAAGTTGTTAGAGCCACCGTGCTTCAAAGAGCATGCTTGACACCTGTGGAGCATTTTTCAGACAAAATAGTGTTGCTAAGAGTTCATGATAAAGACCAGTTTAAAGCTTTGTCAAGAGCAGTCCTAACGCAAAGCTTTTTGACTTAGTGCTGCGGACTTTACTGATATAACCTTTGTTACAAGATGCTACGTCCAGTCAATGTATATAGTCATCATCAGAAAGGCCATTTGTATATTCGAAATCAATTTCTCTTCTTCAACTATAAAATATTATTATTCGACAAACCGCAGGTTCATGATATTCAGTCCTGTCCAGCTAGTGACATTCATCCCATGTGAAATCTACCCCGACTTTTCGTATATGGCCTTTCTTCGTGCGACGAATGCACTTAGAAAAGCTTTTGGCATTTTATTTACTAGTACGTGTTCAACATATACGAAACACACGGAAAATGACAAGTGGCCTTAAATTGTAATGTCGTTATATATATTGTATGTATAAAACAAATATGCGTGCATGTTTTTTTATATGTTATGTTATATGTGGCATAAAAAATAATATTGCATTAAAATTCTAACACAATGTAAGATAAAAAAGAAATAAAGCCGTAAAATATTCATTTTATTAAAATAAAATAAGTTGAAAAATAAAACTGTAACTTTGGGATTCGAACCAACAACGTAAGACTTACTGGTACCTACGTATACCCACTACACCGCGCAGGTATTGGTTGACAATAAGATTTATTAATATCAAGTACGAGTATAGTACGGTATATTAAGAGGTTATATTGGGGTAACTCTCAAAACATTGATTTTTACAAAATTCAGTATCAGCGCATGTCTCTCCATTAACCATACTTTGCATATCTAATAGTAAAATAATATAGTTTTTATATTCAAAATATCTTTAATGAAGAGGCATGAGCTCTATATGTATTTATTAAAAACATGTTGATTTTCACTTACCTGTTCCATGTTTGTATAGAGTTCTACGGAGACAAACCTAAAGGATTACACGAGTTAAACATATAATGCAATGTTTTACTGGGGTTTTTACCATATAAACTTTTACATAATCATAGTAGCTTTAGTTTTTTTCACTATTAATATGTATTCAACATACTTTTAAATTTTGAATCCTATAGGCAGATAGCTCTGCGTTTTGGGTATCATCCTTTGAAATTTGAAAAAAAAATCGGTTGAAAATTAAATGCACAATAGCTACTTTTGTATATTTTTATTTATAGATAGTTCCCATGTACCTTTAGCTGACGAATTTTTTTCAGTAGAGTAGTCGCCATTTTGATAGGCATTCTATATCATTTATCTATTTTAACCAAATTTGTTCATTTTTAAATTATTGTTTTATAAAAAGTAATCAGAATAACAAAAAAGTTTTTTAATTTATGAATGGCCAATGTTTTTACTTTGATTTGATATATTTTATAAGATTTTTGTCCCTGTAACAATGATGTGACAATAAATTGTATACACCCTATTTTAGAAAGAATTAATAAGACTCAATATCTAATTTAATTTAATTGCCTAAATAGTTTCAGAGAAGATTAAAGTTTACAAACACTGACGCACTGAATGAAGCAAAGACGAACGCTTTGCCATGCCATGAGCTCAGCTGGCTATTGTCAGTTAAACTAAAAATATTTTCAAATATCCATCAGATATGATAATCAATACAACGAATCTGTATATTTATTTGTTACTATTCACTCGCTATTTTGTTTGGCATATTGGATATGACAGTCATTTTTAATTGCAAATAAATTTATCATTTACCTACGAGTAATCACAGGTCACATAAAAATTTTTTCAAGAAATGTTGAAATGTTAATCCGTACAAAAAGTGTTTAAATCTACATTTTTCATTTATTTAGCAGACATTTTGTCCGACATATTTGGAATGACAGCCATTTTGAGTTTCAAATAATCATCTGATATATGTAAAAATAATAAGTAGATCAAAAACAAAATAAATTTCTGTATATTTGTGAAGAAACTAGGTTATAAAAACTTTCAATACAGTTTAATTGATTTGGGCGGCCATTTTGTCCGCCATATTTGAAATGGCAGCCATATTGATTTTTTTAGTTGGCCCAATATCTGAAAATAATCTGCAGGTCATGAACTATTATCATGCTAACTGTCATAGTTGACATAGTTCCTGTTTCTAACCAATCATCAAATAGCCTTACTGCAGATATGATAATAAATACAACGAATATGTACCGTGATCTATTTGATACTATTTATCCGCCATTTTGTTCAGCCATTTTGAATTGCAAACAACTTTAAGATGTTTCTATGACACAGGTCATGTACAAAAAGATGTATCTATGGGTAATTAAAAGTCATATACAAAATGTTTTTATACAATTCTGATTTTCAAAATCAGTACAAAAACGTTTAGATCTACATTTTTTATTATTTACGCGGCCATTTTGTCCGCCATATTAGAAATGGTAGCCATTTTAAATTTCAATAAATTTTAAAAATTTATTAAATAATCCTTATATAGATTTTTTTCTTAAAGCAATACCAAGCAAAGTTTGTGTTTTCAAAAGATCGCCAAAAAGTCATATGCAGACCTATTTTTTAAATATCCCGCGGTTCAATACAATGAAGCTGTACAGCTATTTGTTATAATTTAGCCGCCATTTTGTTCGCCATATTGGATTTGACGGCCATATTGAATTGTAAACAATTTTAAAATATATCTATGAGTAATCACAGACCATATACAAAATGTTTTCATGCAATACTTAATTGAAAATCAGTACAAAAATGCTTAAATCTACGTTTTTCATTATTTGAGCCGCCATTTTGTCCGCCATATTGGAAATGGCAGCCATTTTGAAATTCAATTCATCAGCAAATATATGTAAAAGTAATAAGCAGATCAAAACTAAAAAAAATTCCTGCATATTTGTGAACAAAATAGGTGATAACAAAATTTAAATCAGTTTATGTGATTTTGGCGGCCATTTTGTCCGCCATATTAAAAATGGCGGCCATATTGGATTTTTTGGATGGCCCCATATCTGAAAATAATCTCCAGGTCATGAACTATAATCATGCCAAATTTCATGCTTTTAACAAAAAACCCACAATTTCGTCAATTTTTTGCACGAATCTGCTGGACTATTCATGGCATCCCAAAAAGATATTCTTTAGCTGTGGTTAAATTACTTTTGGTGGGTGATGGAAAACCATACATTTTAATTACTATCTATGGTTCTAAATCTGAATTACTGTGCCTTAGTCTTAGAGTTATTTATATGACAACAAGCGTTCAGAATGAAAGACCGATCAGTATGATATGCCTGTTTAGGTCCACATGGTTACATTCTCTAACATCTGTTATAGAACTCCATGAATTAGTATGTTTGTTTTTTATGTATACATCATGCATTCTTTTCCCATCATGGAAAAATTTTAAGCATGACAATTCTCGCGTTTAACTTTAAAAACTATCTTCGACTAACACTAATGACAGGTCATATAAATACTAAAGAAGTCTTGATTCTAAATAAATTAAGACATTTTAGTAAGTGCATTGAAATAATATAAACGCTTACCTTTCTTTCCAACTTTGTTTTTCTCTGTTTAGACTTCGACTTGGTTTGCTTCTTGAAGCCTTTGAGGAATGATTGACACACATAGTAGTTTGCCTTCCATTTTCCCAACTGCTTGCAACGTTTTTGATACCATTTAAATTTCTTCCCGTCATAATTGCCAAAGATACAATAACGATGTTTTCTTTCCTTGTATGGTATCTTGGGTTGTTTTTCTAAAGGTTTCTTTGTTGAACTCCAAATCCACTTTTTCACTTTCCAGTTGAATGTAATATCGGAGATCCAGAACTTTCCTTTTCTTTTCAATTCTAAAATTCAACAAAATCAAAAGTCAAATACACTCTTGAATATTGCATCACATGAACTCGAACATGTCTGTTTCCGTAGTTAATGTATTGCAGTTTTATTTGTTTTTAGCCCAATAACATTCTGGACATAAGGCTTTTTGTTTCATAAACACTTTATTCAAGGTATAGCATATATTGATCATATCGTTATAACAACTGGACAGAGTTCTACAACATAAGTTTTCATTATCAACTGATTATACTATCTTTAGAAAATGATATTATTGTCATATAAGAAACATTATATAACTTACTTTTCAGTTGATAATACAAATCATACATTTGGCCTCCATTTTGTGTAAACAATTGTGATTTCTTTTTCTGACAGTTTCTTTTTGCTGTATACCATGGTTGTGCACTATATGGTATGGTCAGACAATATCCAGTTCTAGATAGTTTAGCCCCACGTGGACAACTGGCAACTGCAAGAAGAAGTATTCACAAAAATAAATATGCATTTGACAATATTCAAACCGTAACATAGGGAAAAACCAATGTCCAAGAGATAAGACAAGATATATAAAAACAATGCAACCCGATTATAAACTTACAAAACTTAGAAGGGCATTTCATGGCATCCCAAAAAGATATTCTTTAGCTGTGGTTAAATTACTTTTGGTGGGTGATGGAAAACCATACATTTTAATTACTATCTATGGTTCTAAATCTGAATTACTGTGCCTTAGTCTTAGAGTTATTTATATGACAACAAGCGTTCAGAATGAAAGACTGATCAGTATGATATGCCTGTTTAGGTCCACATGGTTACATTCTCTAACATCTGTTATAGAACTCCATGAATTAGTATGTTTGTTTTTTATGTATACATCATGCATTCTTTTCCCATCATGGAAAAATTTTAAGCATGACAATTCTCGCGTTTAACTTTAAAAACTATCTTCGACTAACACTAATGACAGGTCATATAAATACTAAAGAAGTTTTGATTCTAAATAAATTAAGACATTTTAGTAAGTGCATTTAAATGCTATAAACGCTTACCTTTCTTTCCAACTTTTGTTTTTCTCTGTTTAGATTTCGACTTGGTTTGCTTCTTGAAGCCTTTGAGGAATGATTGACACACATAGTAGTTTGCCTTCCATTTTCCCAACTGCTTGCAACGTTTTTGATACCATTTAAATTTCTTCCCGTCATAATTGCCAAAGATACAATAACGATGTTTTCTTTCCTTGTATGGTATCTTGGGTTGTTTTTCTAAAGGTTTCTTTGTTGAACTCCAAATCCACTTTTTCACTTTCCAGTTGAATGTAATATCGGAGATCCAGAACTTTCCTTTTCTTTTCAATTCTAAAATTCAACAAAATCAAAAGTCAAATACACTCTTGAATATTGCATCACATGAACTCGAACATGTCTGTTTCCGTAGTTAATGTATTGCAGTTTTATTTGTTTTTAGCCCAATAACATTCTGGACATAAGGCTTTTTGTTTCATAAACACTTTATTCAAGGTATAGCATATATTGATCATATCGTTATAACAACTGGACAGAGTTCTACAACATAAGTTTTCATTATCAACTGATTATACTATCTTTAGAAAATGATATAATTGTCATATAAGAAACATTATATAACTTACTTTTCAGTTGATAATACAAATCATACATTTGGCCTCCATTTTGTGTAAACAATTGTGATTTCTTTTTCTGACAGTTTCTTTTTGCTGTATACCATGGTTGTGCACTATATGGTATGGTCAGACAATATCCAGTTCTAGATAGTTTAGCCCCACGTGGACAACTGGCAACTGCAAGAAGAAGTATTCACAAAAATAAATATGCATTTGACAATATTCAAACCGTAACATAGGGAAAAAACCAATGTCCAAGAGATAAGACAAGATATATAAAAACAATGCAACCCGATTATAAACTTACCAAAACTTAGATGGGCATATCATTGTATGCCAAAATGATTTTCAAGTACTGTGGTTCAATTACTTTTGGTGGGTGATGGAAAACCATACGTGTTAATTACTATCTATAGCTCTAAATCTGAATTGCTGTGCCTTAGTCTTAGAGTTATTTATATGACAGCAAGCGTTCAGAATGAAAGACCGATCGGTATGATATGCCTGTTTAGGTCCACATGGTTACATTCTCTAACATCTGTTATAGAACTCCATGAATTAGTATGTTTGTTTTTTATGTATACATCATGCATTCTTTTCCCATCATGGAAAAATTTTAAGCATGACAATTCTCGCGTTTAACTTTAAAAACTATCTTCGACTAACACTAATGACAGGTCATATAAATACTAAAGAAGTTTTGATTCTAAATAAATTAAGACATTTTAGTAAGTGCATTTAAATGCTATAAACGCTTACCTTTCTTTCCAACTTTTGTTTTTCTCTGTTTAGATTTCGACTTGGTTTGCTTCTTGAAGCCTTTGAGGAATGATTGACACACATAGTAGTTTGCCTTCCATTTTCCCAACTGCTTGCAACGTTTTTGATACCATTTAAATTTCTTCCCGTCATAATTGCCAAAGATACAATAACGATGTTTTCTTTCCTTGTATGGTATCTTGGGTTGTTTTTTCTAAAGGTTTCTTTGTTGAACTCCAAATCCACTTTTTCACTTTCCAGTTGAATGTAATATCGGAGATCCAGAACTTTCCTTTTCTTTTCAATTCTAAAATTCAACAAAATCAAAAGTCAAATACACTCTTGAATATTGCATCACATGAACTCGAACATGTCTGTTTCCGTAGTTAATGTATTGCAGTTTTATTTGTTTTTAGCCCAATAACATTCTGGACATAAGGCTTTTTGTTTCATAAACACTTTATTCAAGGTATAGCATATATTGATCATATCGTTATAACAACTGGACAGAGTTCTACAACATAAGTTTTCATTATCAACTGATTATACTATCTTTAGAAAATGATATAATTGTCATATAAGAAACATTATATAACTTACTTTTCAGTTGATAATACAAATCATACATTTGGCCTCCATTTTGTGTAAACAATTGTGATTTCTTTTTCTGACAGTTTCTTTTTGCTGTATACCATGGTTTGCACTATATGGTATGGTCAGACAATATCCAGTTCTAGATAGTTTAGCCCCACGTGGACAACTGGCAACTGCAAGAAGAAGTATTCACAAAAATAAATATGCATTTGACAATATTCAAACCGTAACATAGGGAAAAAACCAATGTCCAAGAGATAAGACAAGATATATAAAAACAATGCAACCCGATTATAAACTTACAAAACTTAGATGGGCATATCATTGTATGCCAAAATGATTTTCAAGTACTGTGGTTCAATTACTTTTGGTGGGTGATGGAAAACCATACGTGTTAATTACTATCTATAGCTCTAAATCTGAATTGCTGTGCCTTAGTCTTAGAGTTATTTATATGACAGCAAGCGTTCAGAATGAAAGACCGATCGGTATGATATGCCTGTTTAGGTCCACATGGTTACATTCTCTAACATCTGTTATAGAACTCCATGAATTAGTATGTTTGTTTTTTATGTATACATCATGCATTCTTTTCCCATCATGGAAAAATTTTAAGCATGACAATTCTCGCGTTTAACTTTAAAAACTATCTTCGACTAACACTAATGACAGGTCATATAAATACTAAAGAAGTTCTTGATTCTAAATAAATTAAGACATTTTAGTAAGTGCATTGAAATAATATAAACGCTTACCTTCTTTCCAACTTTTGTTTTTCTCTGTTTAGACTTCGACTTGGTTTTGCTTCTTGAAGCCTTTGAGGAATGATTGACACACATAGTAGTTTGCCTTCCATTTTCCCAACTGCTTGCAACGTTTTTGATACCATTTAAATTTCTTCCCGTCATAATTGCCAAAGATACAATAACGATGTTTTCTTTCCTTGTATGGTATCTTGGGTTGTTTTTCTAAAGGTTTCTTTGTTGAACTCCAAATCCACTTTTTCACTTTCCAGTTGAATGTAATATCGGAGATCCAGAACTTTCCTTTTCTTTTCAATTCTAAAATTCAACAAAATCAAAAGTCAAATACACTCTTGAATATTGCATCACATGAACTCGAACATGTCTGTTTCCGTAGTTAATGTATTGCAGTTTTATTTGTTTTTAGCCCAATAACATTCTGGACATAAGGCTTTTTGTTTCATAAACACTTTATTCAAGGTATAGCATATATTGATCATATCGTTATAACAACTGGACAGAGTTCTACAACATAAGTTTTCATTATCAACTGATTATACTATCTTTAGAAAATGATATTATTGTCATATAAGAAACATTATATAACTTACTTTTCAGTTGATAATACAAATCATACATTTGGCCTCCATTTTGTGTAAACAATTGTGATTTCTTTTTCTGACAGTTTCTTTTGCTGTATACCATGGTTGTGCACTATATGGTATGGTCAGACAATATCCAGTTCTAGATAGTTTAGCCCCACGTGGACAACTGGCAACTGCAAGAAGAAGTATTCACAAAAATAAATATGCATTTGACAATATTCAAACCGTAACATAGGGAAAAAACCAATGTCCAAGAGATAAGACAAGATATATAAAAACAATACAACCCGATTATAAACTTACAAAACTTAGAAGGGCATTTCATGGCATCCCAAAAAGATATTCTTTAGCTGTGGTTAAATTACTTTTGGTGGGTGATGGAAAACCATACATTTTAATTACTATCTATGGTTCTAAATCTGAATTACTGTGCCTTAGTCTTAGAGTTATTTATATGACAACAAGCGTTCAGAATGAAAGACCGATCAGTATGATATGCCTGTTTAGGTCCACATGGTTACATTCTCTAACATCTGTTATAGAACTCCATGAATTAGTATGTTTGTTTTTTATGTATACATCATGCATTCTTTTCCCATCATGGAAAAATTTTAAGCATGACAATTCTCGCGTTTAACTTTAAAAACTATCTCGACTAACACTAATGACAGGTCATATAAATACTAAAGAAGTCTTGATTCTAAATAAATTAAGACATTTTAGTAAGTGCATTGAAATAATAAAACGCTTACCTTTCTTTCCAACTTTTGTTTTTCTCTGTTTAGACTTCGACTTGGTTTCCTTCTTGAAGCCTTTGAGGAATGATTGACACACATAGTAGTTTGCCTTCCATTTTCCCAACTGCTTGCAACGTTTTTTGATACCATTTAAATTTCTTCCCGTCATAATTGCCAAAGATACAATAACGATGTTTTCTTTCCTTGTATGGTATCTTGGGTTGTTTTTCTAAAGGTTTCTTTGTTGAACTCCAAATCCACTTTTTCACTTTCCAGTTGAATGTAATATCGGAGATCCAGAACTTTCCTTTTCTTTTCAATTCTAAAATTCAACAAAATCAAAAGTCAAATACACTCTTGAATATTGCATCACATGAACTCGAACATGTCTGTTTCCGTAGTTAATGTATTGCAGTTTTATTTGTTTTTAGCCCAATAACATTCTGGACATAAGGCTTTTTGTTTCATAAACACTTTATTCAAGGTATAGCATATATTGATCATATCGTTATAACAACTGGACAGAGTTCTACAACATAAGTTTTCATTATCAACTGATTATACTATCTTTAGAAATGATATAATTGTCATATAAGAAAACATTATATAACTTACTTTTCAGTTGATAATACAAATCATACATTTGGCCTCCATTTTGTGTAAACAATTGTGATTTCTTTTTCTGACAGTTTCTTTTTGCTGTATACCATGGTTGTGCACTATATGGTATGGTCAGACAATATCCAGTTCTAGATAGTTTAGCCCCACGTGGACAACTGGCAACTGCAAGAAGAAGTATTCACAAAAATAAATATGCATTTGACAATATTCAAACCGTAACATAGGGAAAAAAACCAATGTCCAAGAGATAAGACAAGATTATAAAAACAATGCAACCCGATTATAAACTTACAAAACTTAGAAGGGCATTTCATGGCATCCCAAAAAGATATTCTTTAGCTGTGGTTAAATTACTTTTGGTGGGTGATGGAAAACCATACATTTTAATTACTATCTATGGTTCTAAATCTGAATTACTGTGCCTTAGTCTTAGAGTTATTTATATGACAACAAGCGTTCAGAATGAAAGACCGATCAGTATGATATGCTGTTTAGGTCCACATGGTTACATTCTCTAACATCTGTTATAGAACTCCATGAATTAGTATGTTTGTTTTTTATGTATACATCATGCATTCTTTTCCCATCATGGAAAAATTTTAAGCATGACAATTCTCGCGTTTAACTTTAAAAACTATCTTCGACTAACACTAATGACAGGTCATATAAATACTAAAGAAGTTTTGATTCTAAATAAATTAAGACATTTTAGTAAGTGCATTTAAATGCTATAAACGCTTACCTTTCTTTCCAACTTTTGTTTTTCTCTGTTTAGATTTCGACTTGGTTTGCTTCTTGAAGCCTTTGAGGAATGATTGACACACATAGTAGTTTGCCTTCCATTTTCCCAACTGCTTGCAACGTTTTTGATACCATTTAAATTTCTTCCCGTCATAATTGCCAAAGATACAATAACGATGTTTTCTCTCCTTGTATGGTATCTTGGGTTGTTTTTCTAAAGGTTTCTTTGTTGAACTCCAAATCCACTTTTTCACTTTCCAGTTGAATGTAATATCGGAGATCCAGAACTTTCCTTTTCTTTTCAATTCTAAAATTCAACAAAATCAAAAGTCAAATACACTCTTGAATGATATTGCATCAAATAAACTCGAACATGTCTGTTTCCGTAGTTAATGTATTGCAGTTTTATTTGTTTTTAGCTCAATAACATTCTGGACATAGGCTTTTTGTTTCATAAACACTTTATTCAAGGTATAGCATATATTGATCATATCGTTATAACAATTGGACAGAGTTCTACAACATAAGTTTTCATTATCAACTGATTATACTATCTTTAGAAAAAGATATAATTGTCATATAAGAAACATTATATAACTTACTTTTCAGTTGATAATACAAATCATACATTTGGCCTCCATTTTGTGTAAACAATTGTGATTTCTTTTTCTGACAGTTTCTTTTTGCTGTATACCATGGTTGTGCACTATATGGTATGGTCAGACAATATCCAGTTCTAGATAGTTTAGCCCCACGTGGACAACTGGCAACTGAAAGAAGTATTCACAAAAATAAATATGCATTTGACAATATTCAAACCGTAACATAGGGAAAAAACCAATGTCCAAGAGATAAGACAAGATATATAAAAACAATGCAAACCGATTATAAACTTACAAAACTTAGAAGGGCATTTCATGGCATCCCAAAAAGATATTCTTTAGCTGTGGTTAAATTACTTTTGGTGGGTGATGGAAAACCATACATTTTAATTACTATCTATGGTTCTAAATCTGAATTACTGTGCCTTAGTCTTAGAGTTATTTATGACAACAAGCGTTCAGAATGAAAGACCGATCAGTATGATATGCCTGTTTAGGTCCACATGGTTACATTCTCTAACATCTGTTATAGAACTCCATGAATTAGTATGTTTGTTTTTTATGTATACATCATGCATTCTTTCCCATCATGGAAAAATTTTAAGCATGACAATTCTCGCGTTTAACTTTAAAAACTATCTTCGACTAACACTAATGACAGGTCATATAAATACTAAAGAAGTCTTGATTCTAAATAAATTAAGTCATTTTGTAAGTAAGCATTGAAATAATATAAACGCTTACCTTTCTTTCCAACTTTTGTTTTTCTCTGTTTAGACTTCGACTTGATTTGCTTCTTGAAGCCTTTGAGGAATGATTGACACACATAGTTAGTTTGCCTTCCATTTTCCCAACTGCTTGCAACGTTTTTGATACCATTTAAATTTCTTCCGTCATAATTGCCAAAGATACAATAACGATGTTTTCTTTCCTTGTATGGTATCTTGGGTTGTTTTTCTAAAGGTTTCTTTGTTGAACTCCAAATCCACTTTTTCACTTTCCAGTTGAATGTAATATCGGAGATCCAGAACTTTCCTTTTCTTTTCAATTCTAAAATTCAACAAAATCAAAAGTCAAATACACTCTGAATATTGCATCACATGAACTCGAACATGTCTGTTTCCGTAGTTAATGTATTGCAGTTTTATTTGTTTTTAGCCCAATAACATTCTGGACATAAGGCTTTTTGTTTCATAAACACTTTATTCAAGGTTAGCATATATTGATCATATCGTTATAACAACTGGACAGAGTCTACAACATAAGTTTTCATTATCAACTGATTATACTATCTTTAGAAAATGATATTATTGTCATATAAGAAACATTATATAACTTACTTTTCAGTTGATAATACAAATCATACATTTGGCCTCCATTTTGTGTAAACAATTGTGATTTCTTTTTCTGACAGTTTTTTTTTGCTGTATACCATGGTTGTGCACTATATGGTATGGTCAGACAATCTCCAGTTCTAGATAGTTTAGCCCCACGTGGACAACTGGCAACTGCAAGAAAAGTATTCACAAAATAAATATGCATTTGACAATATTCAAACCGTAACATAGGGAAAAAACCAATGTCCAAGAGATAAGACAAGATATATAAAAACAATGCAACCATTATAAACTTACAAAACTTAGAAGGGCATTTCATGGCTCCCAAAAAGATATTCTTTAGCTGTGGTTAATTACTTTTGGTGGGTGATGGAAAACCATATTTTAATTACTATCTATGGTTCTAAATCTGAATTACTGTGCCTTAGTCTTAGAGTTATTTATATGACAACAAGCGTTCAGAATGAAAGACCGATCAGTATGATATGCCTGTTTAGGTCCACATGGTTACATTCTCTAACATCTGTTATAGAACTCCATGAATTAGTATGTTTGTTTTTTATGTATACATCATGCATTCTTTTCCCATCATGGAAAAATTTTAAGCATGACAATTCTCGCGTTTAACTTTAAAAACTATCTTCGACTAACACTAATGACAGGTCATATAATACTAAAGAAGTCTTGATTCTAAATAAATTAAGACATTTTAGTAAGTGCATTGAAATAATATAAACGCTTACCTTTCTTTCCAACTTTTGTTTTTCTCTGTTTAGACTTCGACTTGGTTTGCTTCTTGAAGCCTTTGAGGAATGATTGACACACATAGTAGTTTGCCTTCCATTTTCCCAACTGCTTGCAACGTTTTGATACCATTTAAATTTCTTCCCGTCATAATTGCCAAAGATACAATAACGATGTTTTCTTTCCTTGTATGGTATCTTGGGTTGTTTTTCTAAAGGTTTTTTGTTGAACTCCAAATCCACTTTTTCACTTTCCAGTTGAATGTAATATCGGAGATCCAGAACTTTCCTTTTCTTTTCAATTCTAAAATTCAACAAAATCAAAAGTCAAATACACTCTTGAATATTGCATCACATAACTCGAACATGTCTGTTTCCGTAGTTAATGTATTGCAGTTTTATTTGTTTTTAGCCCAATAACATTCTGGACATAGGCTTTTTGTTTCATAAACACTTTATTCAAGGTATAGCATATATTGATCATATCGTTATAACAATGGACAGAGTTCTACAACATAAGTTTTCATTATCAACTGATTATACTATCTTTAGAAAATGATATTATTGTCATATAAGAAACATTATATAACTTACTTTTCAGTTGATAATACAAATCATACATTTGGCCTCCATTTTGTGTAAACAATTGTGATTTCTTTTTCTGACAGTTTCTTTTTGCTGTATACCATGGTTGTGCACTATATGGTATGGTCAGACAATATCCAGTTCTAGATAGTTAGCCCCACGTGGACAACTGGCAACTGAAAGAAGTATTCACAAAAATAATATGCATTTGACAATATTCAAACCGTAACATAGGGAAAAACCAATGTCCAAGAGATAAGACAAGATATATAAAAACAATGCAACCCGATTATAAACTTACAAAACTTAGAAGGGCATTTCATGGCATCCCAAAAAGATATTTCTTAGCTGTGGTTAAATTACTTTTGGTGGGTGATGGAAAACCATACATTTTAATTACTATCTATGGTTCTAAATCTGAATTACTGTGCCTTAGTCTTAGAGTTATTTATATGACAACAAGCGTTCAGAATGAAAGACCGATCAGTATGATATGCCTGTTTAGGTCCACATGGTTACATTCTCTAACATCTGTTATAGAACTCCATGAATTAGTATGTTTGTTTTTTATGTATACCATCATTCTTTTCCCATCATGGAAAAATTTTAAGCATGACAATTCTCGCGTTTAACTTTAAAAACTATCTTCGACTAACACTAATGACAGGTCATATAAATACTAAAGAAGTCTTGATTCTAAATAAATTAAGACATTTTAGTAAGTGCATTGAAATAATATAAACGCTTACCTTTCTTTCCAACTTTTGTTTTTCTCTGTTAGACTTCGACTTGGTTTGCTTCTTGAAGCCTTTGAGGAATGATTGACACACATAGTAGTTTGCCTTCCATTTTCCCAACTGCTTGCAACGTTTTGATACCATTTAAATTTCTTCCCGTCATAATTTGCCAAAGATACAATAACGATGTTTTCTTTCCTTGTATGGTATCTTGGGTTTTTTTCTAAAGGTTTCTTTGTTGAACTCCAAATCCACTTTTTCACTTTCCAGTTGAATGTAATATCGGAGATCCAGAACTTTCCTTTTCTTTTCAATTCTAAAATTCAACAAAATCAAAAGTCAAATACACTCTTGAATATTGCATCACATGAACTCGAACATGTCTGTTTCCGTAGTTAATGTATTGCAGTTTTATTTGTTTTTAGCCCAATAACATTCTGGACATAAGGCTTTTTGTTTCATAAACACTTTATTCAAGGTATAGCATATATTGATCATATCGTTATAACAACTGGACAGAGTTCTACAACATAAGTTTTCATTATCAACTGATTATACTATCTTTAGAAAATGATATAATTGTCATATAAGAAACATTATATAACTTACTTTTCAGTTGATAATACAAATCATACATTGGCCTCCATTTTGTGTAAACAATTGTGATTTCTTTTCTGACAGTTTCTTTTTGCTGTATACCATGGTTGTGCACTATATGGTATGGTCAGACAATATCCAGTTCTAGATAGTTTAGCCCCACGTGGACAACTGGCAACTGCAAGAAGAAGTATTCACAAAAATAAATATGCATTTGACAATATTCAAACCGTAACATAGGGAAAAAAACCAATGTCCAAGAGATAAGACAAGATATATAAAAAACAATGCAACCCGATTATAAACTTACAAAACTTAGAAGGGCATTCATGGCCCCAAAAGATATTCTCGCTGTGGTTAATTACTTTTGGTGGGTGATGGAAAACCATCTTTAATTACTATCTATGGTTCTAAATCTGAATTCTGTGCCTTAGTCTTAGAGTTATTTATATGACAACAAGCGTTCAGAATGAAAGACCGATCAGTATGATATGCCTGTTTAGGTCCACATGGTTACATTCTCTAACATCTGTTATAGAACTCCATGAATTAGTATGTTTGTTTTTTATGTATACATCATGCATTCTTTTCCCATCATGGAAAAATTTTAAGCATGACAATTCTCGCGTTTAACTTTAAAAACTATCTTCGACTAACACTAATGACAGGTCATATAAATACTAAAGAAGTTTTGATTCTAAATAAATTAAGACATTTTAGTAAGTGCATTTAAATGCTATAAACGCTTACCTTTCTTTCCAACTTTTGTTTTTCTCTGTTTAGATTTCGACTTGGTTTGCTTCTTGAAGCCTTTGAGGAATGATTGACACACATAGTAGTTTGCCTTCCATTTTCCAACTGCTTGCAACGTTTTGATACCATTTAAATTTCTTCCCGTCATAATTGCCAAAGATACAATAACGATGTTTCTCTCCTTGTATGGTATCTTGGGTTGTTTTTCTAAAGGTTTCTTTGTTGAACTCCAAATCCACTTTTTCACTTTCCAGTTGAATGTAATATCGGAGATCCAGAACTTTCCTTTTCTTTTTCAATTCTAAAATTCAACAAAATCAAAAGTCAAATACACTCTGAATATATGCATCAAATGAACTCGAACATGTCTGTTTCCGTAGTTAATGTATTGCAGTTTTATTTGTTTTTAGCCAATAACATTCTGGACATAAGGCTTTTTGTTTCATAAACACTTTATTCAAGGTATAGCATATATTGATCATATCGTTATAACAATGGACAGAGTTCTACAACATAAGTTTTCATTATCAACTGATTATACTATCTTTAGAAAATGATATAATTGTCATATAAGAAACATTATATAACTTACTTTTCAGTTGATAATACAAATCATACATTTGGCCTCCATTTTGTGTAAACAATTGTGATTTCTTTTTCTGACAGTTTCTTTTTGCTGTATACCATGGTTGTGCACTATATTGTATGGTCAGACAATATCCAGTTCTAGATAGTTTAGCCCCACGTGGACAACTGGCAACTGCAAGAAGTATTCACAAAAATAAATATGCATTTGACAATATTCAAACCGTAACATAGGGAAAAAAACAATGTCCAAGAGATAAGACAAGATATATAAAAACAATGCAACCCGATTATAAACTTACAAAACTTAGAAGGGCATTCATGGCATCCAAAAAGATATTCTTTAGCTGTGGTTAAATTACTTTTGGTGGGTGATGGAAAACCATACGTTTTAATTACTATCTATGGTTCTAAATCTGAATTACTGTGCCTTAGTCTTAGAGTTATTTATATGACAACAAGCGTTCAGAATGAAAGACCGATCAGTATGATATGCCTGTTTAGGTCCACATGGTTACATTCTCTAACATCTGTTATAGAACTCCATGAATTAGTATGTTTGTTTTTTATGTATACATCATGCATTCTTTTCCCATCATGGAAAAATTTTAAGCATGACAATTCTCGCGTTTAACTTTAAAACTATCTTCGACTAACACTAATGACAGGTCATATAAATACTAAAGAAGTCTTGATTCTAAATAAATTAGACATTTAGTAAGTGCATTGAAATAATATAAACGCTTACCTTTCTTTCCAACTTTTGTTTTTCTCTGTTTAGACTTCGACTGGTTTGCTTCTTGAAGCCTTTGAGGAATGATTGACACACATAGTAGTTGCCTTCCATTTTCCCAACTGCTTGCAACGTTTTGATACCTTTAAATTTCTTCCCGTCATAATTTGCCAAAGATACAATAACGATGTTTTCTTTCCTTGTATGGTATCTTGGGTTGTTTTCTAAAGGTTTCTTTGTTGAACTCCAAATCCACTTTTTCACTTTCCAGTTGAATGTAATATCGGAGATCCAGAACTTTCCTTTTCTTTTCAATTCTAAAATCAACAAAATCAAAAGTCAAATACACTCTTGAATATTGCATCACATGAACTCGAACATGTCTGTTTCCGTAGTTAATGTATGCAGTTTTATTTGTTTTTAGCCCAATAACATTCTGGACATAAGGCTTTTTGTTTCATAAACACTTTATTCAAGGTATAGCATATATTGATCATATCGTTATAACAACTGGACAGAGTTCTACAACATAAGTTTTCATTATCAACTGATTATACTATCTTTAGAAAATGATATTATTGTCAATAAGAGAAACATTATATAACTTACTTTTCAGTTGATAATACAAATCATACATTTGGCCTCCATTTTGTGTAAACAATTGTGATTTCTTTTTCTGACAGTTTCTTTTTGCTGTATACCATGGTTGTGCACTATATGGTATGGTCAGACAATATCCAGTTCTAGATAGTTTAGCCCCACGTGGACAACTGGCAACTGCAAGAAGAAGTATTCACAAAAATAAATATGCATTTGACAATATTCAAACCGTAACATAGGGAAAAAACCAATGTCCAAGAGATAAGACAAGATATATAAAAACAATGCAACCCGATTATAAACTTACAAAACTTAGAAGGGCATTTCATGGCATCCCAAAAAGATATTCTTTAGCTGTGGTTAAATTACTTTTGGTGGGTGATGGAAAACCATACATTTTAATTACTATCTATGGTTCTAAATCTGAATTACTGTGCCTTAGTCTTAGAGTTATTTATATGACAACAAGCGTTCAGAATGAAAGACCGATCAGTATGATATGCCTGTTTAGGTCCACATGGTTACATTCTCTAACATCTGTTATAGAACTCCATGAATTAGTATGTTTGTTTTTTATGTATACATCATGCATTCTTTTCCCATCATGGAAAAATTTTAAGCATGACAATTCTCGCGTTTAACTTTAAAAACTATCTTCGACTAACACTAATGACAGGTCATATAAATACTAAAGAAGTCTTGATTCTAAATAAATTAAGACATTTTAGTAAGTGCATTGAAATAATATAAACGCTTACCTTTCTTTCCAACTTTTGTTTTCTCTGTTTAGACTTCGACTTGGTTTGCTTCTTGAAGCCTTTGAGGAATGATTGACACACATAGTAGTTTGCCTTCCATTTTCCCAACTGCTTGCAACGTTTTGATACCATTTAAATTTCTTCCCGTCATAATTGCCAAAGATACAATAACGATGTTTTCTTTCCTTGTATGGTATCTTGGGTTGTTTTCTAAAGGTTTCTTTGTTGAACTCCAAATCCACTTTTTCACTTTCCAGTTGAATGTAATATCGGAGATCCAGAACTTTCCTTTTCTTTTCAATTCTAAATTCAACAAATCAAAAGTCAAATACACTCTTGAATATTGCATCACATGAACTCGAACATGTCTGTTTCCGTAGTTAATGTATTGCAGTTTTATTTGTTTTTAGCCCAATAACATTCTGGACATAAGGCTTTTTGTTTCATAAACACTTTATTCAAGGTATAGCATATATTGATCATATCGTTATAACAACTGGACAGAGTTCTACAACATAAGTTTTCATTATCAACTGATTATACTATCTTTAGAAAATGATATAATTGTCATATAAGAAACATTATATAACTTACTTTTCAGTTGATAATACAAATCATACATTTGGCCTCCATTTGTGTAAACAATTGTGATTTCTTTTTCTGACAGTTTCTTTTGCTGTATACCATGGTTGTGCACTATATGGTATGGTCAGACAATATCCAGTTCTAGATAGTTTAGCCCCACGTGGACAACTGGCAACTGCAAGAAGAAGTATTCACAAAAATAAATATGCATTTGACAATATTCAAACCGTAACATAGGGAAAAAACCAATGTCCAAGATATAACAAGATATATAAAAACAATGCAACCGATTATAAACTTACAAAACTTAGAAGGGCATTTCATGGCATCCAAAAAGATATTCTTTAGCTGTGGTTAAATTACTTTGGTGGGTGATGGAAAACCATACATTTTAATTACTATCTATGGTTCTAAATCTGAATTACTGTGCCTTAGTCTTAGAGTTATTTATATGACAACAAGCGTTCAGAATGAAAGACCGATCAGTATGATATGCCTGTTTAGGTCCACATGGTTACATTCTCTAACATCTGTTATAGAACTCCATGAATTAGTATGTTTTGTTTTTTATGTATACATCATGCATTCTTTTCCCATCATGGAAAAATTTTAAGCATGACAATTCTCGCGTTTAACTTTAAAAAACTATCTTCGACTAACACTAATGACAGGTCATATAAATACTAAAGAAGTTTTGATTCTAAATAATTAAGACATTTTAGTAAGTGCATTTAAATGCTATAACGCTTACCTTTCTTTCCAACTTTTGTTTTTCTCTGTTTAGATTTCGACTTGGTTTGCTTCTTGAAGCCTTTGAGGAATGATTGACACACATAGTAGTTTGCCTTCCATTTTCCCAACTGCTTGCAACGTTTTTGATACCATTTAAATTTCTTCCCGTCATAATTGCCAAAGATACAATAACGATGTTTTCTTTCCTTGTATGGTATCTTGGTTGTTTTTCTAAAGGTTTCTTTGTTGAACTCCAAATCCACTTTTTCACTTTCCAGTTGAATGTAATATCGGAGATCCAGAACTTTCCTTTTCTTTTCAATTCTAAAATTCAACAAAATCAAAAGTCAAATACACTCTTGAATATTTGCATCAAATAAACTCGAACATGTCTGTTTCCGTAGTTAATGTATTGCAGTTTATTTGTTTTTAGCCCAATAACATTCTGGACATAGGCTTTTTGTTTCATAAACACTTTATTCAAGGTATAGCATATATTGATCATATCGTTATAACAATGGACAGAGTTCTACAACATAAGTTTCATTATCAACTGATTATACTATCTTTAGAAAATGATATAATTGTCATATAAGAAACATTATATAACTTACTTTTCAGTTGATAATACAAATCATACATTTGGCCTCCATTTTGTGTAAACAATTGTGATTTCTTTTTCTGACAGTTTCTTTTTGCTGTATACCATGGTTGTGCACTATATGGTATGGTCAGACAATATCCTTCTAGATAGTTTAGCCCCACGTGGACAACTGGCAACTGCAAGAAGAAGTATTCACAAAAATAAATATGCATTTGACAATATTCAAACCGTAACATAGGGAAAAAACCAATGTCCAAGAGATAAGACAAGATATATAAAAACAATGCAACCGATTATAAACTTACAAAACTTAGAAGGGCATTCATGTATCCAAAATGATTTCTTTAGTGTGGTTAATTACTTTTGGTGGGTGATGGAAAACCATACATTTTAATTACTATCTATGGTTCTAAATCTGAATTACTGTGCCTTAGTCTTAGAGTTATTTATATGACAACAAGCGTTCAGAATGAAAGACCGATCAGTATGATATGCCTGTTAGGTCCACATGGTTACATTCTCTAACATCTGTTATAGAACTCCATGATTAGTATGTTTGTTTTTTATGTATACATCATGCATTCTTTTCCCATCATGGAAAAATTTTAAGCATGACAATTCTCGCGTTTAACTTTAAAAACTATCTTCGACTAACACTAATGACAGGTCATATAAATACTAAGAAGTTTGATTCTAAATAAATTAAGACATTTTAGTAAGTGCATTTAAATGCTATAAACGCTTACCTTTCTTTCCAACTTTTGTTTTTCTCTGTTTAGACTTCGACTTGGTTTGCTTCTTGAAGCCTTTGAGGAATGATTGACACACATAGTAGTTTGCCTTCCATTTTCCCAACTGCTTGCAACGTTTTTGATACCATTTAAATTTCTTCCCGTCATAATTGCCAAAGATACAATAACGATGTTTTCTTCCTTGTATGGTATCTTGGGTTGTTTTTCTAAAGGTTTCTTTGTTGAACTCCAAATCCACTTTTTCACTTTCCAGTTGAATGTAATATCGGAGATCCAGAACTTTCCTTTTCTTTTCAATTCTAAAATTCAACAAAATCAAAAGTCAAATACACTCTTGAATATTGCATCACATGAACTCGAACATGTCTGTTTCCGTAGTTAATGTATTGCAGTTTATATTTGTTTTAGCCCAATAACATTCTGGACATAAGGCTTTTTGTTTCATAAACACTTTATTCAAGGTATAGCATATATTGATCATATCGTTATAACAACTGGACAGAGTTCTACAACATAAGTTTTCATTATCAACTGATTATACTATCTTTAGAAAATGATATATTGTCATATAAGAAACTTATATAACTTACTTTTCAGTTGATAATACAAATCATACATTTGGCCTCCATTTTGTGTAAACAATTGTGATTTCTTTTTCTGACAGTTTCTTTTTGCTGTATACCATGGTTGTGCACTATATGGTATGGTCAGACAATATCCAGTTCTAGATAGTTTAGCCCCACGTGGACAACTGGCAACTGCAAAGAAGTATTCACAAAAATAAATATGCATTTGACAATATTCAAACCGTACATAGGGAAAAAACCAATGTCCAAGATAAGACAAGATATATAAAAACAATGCAACCGATTATAAACTTACAAAAAACTTAGAAGGGCTATCATGTATCCAAAAAGATATTTCAAGTGTGGTTAAATTACTTTTGGTGGGTGATGGAAAACCATACGTTTTAATTACTATCTATGGTTCTAAATCTGAATTGCCTGTTTGTCTGAGAGTTATTTATATGACAACAAGCGTTCAGAATGAAAGACCGATTGGTATGATATGCCTGTTTAGGTCCACATGGTTACATTCTCTAACATCTGTTATAGAACTCCATGGATTAGTATGTTTGTTTTTTATGTATACATCATGCATTCTTTTCCCATCATGGAAAATTTTAAGCATGACAATTCTCGCGTTTAACTTTAAAAACTATCTTCGACTAACACTAATGACAGGTCATATAAAACTAAGAAAGTCTTTGATCTAAATAAATTAAGTCATTTTTAGTAAGTGCATTGAAAATAATATAAACGCTTACCTTTCTTTCCAACTTTTGTTTTTCTCTGTTTAGACTTCGACTTGATTTGCTTCTTGAAGCCTTTGAGGAATGATTGACACACATAGTAGTTTGCCTTCCATTTTCCCACTGCTTGCAACGTTTTTGATACCATTTAAATTTCTTCCCGTCATAATTGCCAAAGATACAATAACGATGTTTTCTTTCCTTGTATGGTATCTTGGGTTGTTTTTCTAAAGGTTCTTTGTTGAACTCCAAATCCACTTTTCACTTTCCAGTTGAATGTAATATCGGAGATCCAGAACTTTCCTTTTCTTTTCAATTCTAAAATTCAACAAAATCAAAAGTCAAATAACACTCTTGAATGATATTGCATCAAATAAACTCGAACATGTCTGTTTCCGTAGTTAATGTATTGCAGTTTTATTTGTTTTTAGCCCAATAACATTCTGGACATAAGGCTTTTTGTTTCATAAACCATTTATTCAAGGTATAGCATATATTGATCATATCGTTATAACAACTGGACAGAGTTCTACAACATAAGTTTTCATTATCAACTCAAACTGATTATACATCTTTAGAAAATGATATAATTGTCATATAAGAAACATTATATAACTTACTTTTCAGTTGATAATACAAATCATACATTTGGCCTCCATTTTGTGTAAACAATTGTGATTTCTTTTTCTGACAGTTTCTTTTTGCTGTATACCATGGTTGTGCACTATAGGTATGGTCAGACAATATCCAGTTCTAGATAGTTTAGCCCCACGTGGACAACTGGCAACTGCAAGAAGAAGTATTCACAAAAATAAATATGCATTTGACAATATTCAAACCGTAACATAGGGAAAAAAACCAATGTCCAAGAGATAAGACAAGATATATAAAAACAATGCAACCCGATTATAAACTTACAAAACTTAGAAGGGCATTTCATGGCATCCCAAAAAGATATTCTTTAGCTGTGGTTAAATTACTTTTGGTGGGTGATGGAAAACCATACATTTTAATTACTATCTATGGTTCTAAATCTGAATTACTGTGCCTTAGTCTTAGAGTTATTTATATGACAACAAGCGTTCAGAATGAAAGACCGATCAGTATGATATGCCTGTTTAGGTCCACATGGTTACATTCTCTAACATCTGTTATAGAACTCCATGAATTAGTATGTTTGTTTTTTATGTATACATCATGCATTCTTTTCCCATCATGGAAAAATTTTAAGCATGACAATTCTCGCGTTTAACTTTAAAAACTATCTTCGACTAACACTAATGACAGGTCATATAAATACTAAAGAAGTCTTGATTCTAAATAAATTAAGTCATTTTAGTAAGTGCATTGAAATAATATAAACGCTTACCTTTCTTTCCAACTTTTGTTTTTCTCTGTTTAGACTTCGACTTGATTTGCTTCTTGAAGCCTTTGAGGAATGATTGACACACATAGTAGTTTGCCTTCCATTTTCCCAACTGCTTGCAACGTTTTTGATACCATTTAAATTTCTTCCCGTCATAATTGCCAAAGATACAATAACGATGTTTTCTTTCCTTGTATGGTATCTTGGGTTGTTTTTCTAAAGGTTTCTTTGTTGAACTCCAAATCCACTTTTTCACTTTCCAGTTGAATGTAATATCGGAGATCCAGAACTTTCCTTTTCTTTTCAATTCTAAAATTCAACAAAATCAAAAGTCAAATACACTCTTGAATATTGCATCACATGAACTCGAACATGTCTGTTTCCGTAGTTAATGTATTGCAGTTTTATTTGTTTTTAGCCCAATAACATTCTGGACATAAGGCTTTTTGTTTCATAAACACTTTATTCAAGGTATAGCATATATTGATCATATCGTTATAACAACTGGACAGAGTTCTACAACATAAGTTTTCATTATCAACTGATTATACTATCTTTAGAAAATGATATAATTGTCATATAAGAAACATTATATAACTTACTTTTCAGTTGATAATACAAATCATACATTTGGCCTCCATTTTGTGTAAAACAATTGTGATTTCTTTTTCTGACAGTTTCTTTTTGCTGTATACCATGGTTGTGCACTATATGGTATGGTCAGACAATATCCAGTTCTAGATAGTTTAGCCCCACGTGGACAACTGGCAACTGCAAGAAGAAGTATTCACAAAAATAAATATGCATTTGACAATATTCAAACCGTAACATAGGGAAAAAACCAATGTCCAAGAGATAAGACAAGATATATAAAAACAATGCAACCCGATTATAAACTTACAAAACTTAGAAGGGCATTTCATGGCATCCCAAAAAGATATTCTTTAGCTGTGGTTAAATTACTTTTGGTGGGTGATGAAAAACCATACATTTTAATTACTATCTATGGTTCTAAATCTGAATTACTGTGCCTTAGTCTTAGAGTCATTTATATGACAACAAGCGTTCAGAATGAAAGACCGATCAGTATGATATGCCTGTTTAGGTCCACATGGTTACATTCTCTAACATCTGTTATAGAACTCTATGAATTAGTATGTTTGTTTTTTATGTATACATCATGCATTCTTTTCCCATCATCGAAAAATTTTAAGCATGACAATTCTCGCGTTTAACTTTAAAAACTATCTTCGACTAACACTAATGACAGGTCATATAAATACTAAAGAAGTCTTGATTCTAAATAAATTAAGACATTTTAGTAAGTGCATTGAAATAATATAAACGCTTACCTTTCTTTCCAACTTTTGTTTTTCTCTGTTTAGACTTCGACTTGGTTTGCTTCTTGAAGCCTTTGAGGAATGATTGACACACATAGTAGTTTGCCTTCCATTTTCCCAACTGCTTGCAACGTTTTTGATACCATTTAAATTTCTTCCCGTCATAATTGCCAAAGATACAATAACGATGTTTTCTTTCCTTGTATGGTATCTTGGGTTGTTTTTCTAAAGGTTTCTTTGTTGAACTCCAAATCCACTTTTTCACTTTCCAGTTGAATGTAATATCGGAGATCCAGAACTTTCCTTTTCTTTTCAATTCTAAAATTCAACAAAATCAAAAGTCAAATACACTCTTGAATGATATTGCATCAAATAAACTCGAACATGTCTGTTTCCATAGTTAATGTATTGCAGTTTTATTTGTTTTTAGCCCAATAACATTCTGGACATAAGGCTTTTTGTTTCATAAACACTTTATTCAAGGTATAGCATATATTGATCATATCGTTATACCAACTGGACAGAGTTCAACAACATAAGTTTTCATTATCAACTGATTATACTATTTTTAGAAAATGATATAATTGTCATATAAGAAACATTATATAACTTACTTTTCAGTTGATAATACAAATCATACATTTGGCCTCCATTTTGTGTAAACAATTGTGATTTCTTTTTCTGACAGTTTCTTTTTGCTGTATACCATGGTTGTGCACTATATGGTATGGTCAGACAATATCCAGTTCTAGATAGTTTAGCCCCACGTGGACAACTGGCAACTGCAAGAAGAAGTATTCACAAAAATAAATATGCATTTGACAATATTCAAACCGTAACATAGGGAAAAAACCAATGTCCAAGAGATAAGACAAGATATATAAAAACAATGCAACCCGATTATAAACTTCCAAAACTTAGAAGGGCATTTCATAGTATCCCAAAATGATTTTCTAGTGCTGTGGTTAAATTACTTTTGGTGGGTGATGGAAAACCATACATTTTAATTACTATCTATGGTTCTAAATCTGAATTACTGTGCCTTAGTCTTACAGTTATTTATATGACAACAAGCGTTCAGAATGAAAGACCGATCAGTATGATATGCCTGTTTAGGTCCACATGGTTACATTCTCTAACATTTGTTATAGAACTCCATGGATTAGTATGTTTGTTTTTTATGTATACATCATGCATTTTTTTCCCATCATGGAAAAATATTCACCATGACAATTCTCGCGTTTAACTTTAAAAACTATCTTCGACTAACACTAATGACAGGTTATATAAATACTAGAGAAGTTTTGATTCTAAATAAATTAAGACATTTCAGTAAGTGCATTTAAATGCTATAAACGCTCACCTTTCTTTCCAACTTTTGTTTTTCTCTGTTTAGATTTCGATTTGGTTTGCTTCTTGAAGCCTTTGAGGAAAGATTGACACACATAGTAGTTTGCCTTCCATTTTCCCAACTGCTTGCAACGTTTTTGATACCATTTAAATTTCTTCATGTCATAATTGCCAAAAATACAATAACGATGTTTTCTCTCCTTGTATGGTATCTTGGGTTGTTTTTCTAAAGGTTTTTTTGTTGAACTCCAAATCCACTTTTTCACTTTCCAGTTGAATGTAATATCGGAGATCCAGAACTTTCCTTTTCTTTTCAATTCTAAAATTCAACAAAATCAAAAGTCAGATACACTGTTGAATATTGCATCACATGAACTCGAACATGTCTGTTTCCGTAGTTAATGTATTGCAGTTTTATTTGTTTCTAGCCCAATAACATTCTGGACATAAGGCTTTTTGTTTCATAAACACTTAATTCAAGGTATGACATATATTGTTCATATCGTTATAACAATTGGACAGAGTTCTACAACATAAGTTTAATTTATCAACTGATTATACTATCTTTAGAAAAAGATATAATTGTCATATAAGAAACATTATATAACTTACTTTTCAGTTGATAATACAAATCATACATTTGGCCTCCATTTTGTGTAAACAATTGTGATTTCTTTTTCTGACAGTTTCTTTTTGCTGTATACCATGGTTGTGCACTATATGGTATGGTCAGACAATATCCAGTTCTAGATAGTTTAGCCCCACGTGGACAACTGGCAACTGAAAGAAGTATTCACAAAAATAAATATGCATTTGACAATATTCAAACGGTAACATAGGGAAAAAACCAATGTCCAAGACATGAGACAAGATATATAAAAACAATTCAATCGCGATTATAAACTTACAAAAAACTTAGATGGGCATATCATTGTATGCCAAAATGATTTTCAAGTACCGTGGTTCAATTACTTTTGGTGGGTGATGGAAAACCATACGTTTTAATTACTATCTATGGTTCTAAATCTGGAATATCGCCTGTTTGTCTGAGAGTTATTTATATGGCAACAAGCGTTCAGAATGAAAGACCGATTGGTATGATATGCCTGTTTAGGTCGACATGGTTACATTCTCTAACATCTGTTATAGAACTCTATGGATTAGTATGTTTGTTTTTTATGTATACATCATGCATGCTTTTCCCATCATGGAATAATATTCACCATGACAATTCTCGCGTTTAACTTTAAAAACGATCTTCGACTAACACTAATGACAGGTCATATAAATACTAAAGAAGTTTTGA
This sequence comes from Anadara kagoshimensis, assembly GCA_021292105.1. NCBI lineage: Eukaryota > Metazoa > Mollusca > Bivalvia > Arcoida > Arcidae > Anadara > Anadara kagoshimensis. The sequence continues at coordinate 60,478,530 of CM037858.1, read as the reverse complement.
TTCTAAATAAATTAAGACATTTTAGTATGTGCATTTAAATGCTATAAACGCTTACCTTTCTTTCCAACTTTTGTTTTTCTCTGTTTAGATTTTGACTTGGTTTGCTTCTTGAAGCCTTTGAGGAATGATTGACACACATAGTAGTTTGCCTTCCATTTTCCCAACTGCTTGCAACGTTTTTGATACCATTTAAATTTCTTCCCGTCATAATTGCCAAAGATACAATAACGATGTTTTCTCTCCTTGTATGGTATCTTGGGTTGTTTTTCTAAAGGTTTCTTTGTTGAACTCCAAATCCACTTTTTCACTTTCCAGTTGAATGTAATATCGGAGATCCAGAACTTTCCTTTTCTTTTCAATTCTAAAATTCAACAAAATCAAAAGTCAAATACACTCTTGAATAATATTGCATCAAATGAACTCAAACATATGTTTCCGTAGTTAATGTATTGCAGTTATATTTGTTTCTAGTTCAATAACATTCTGGACATAGGCTTTTTGTTTCATAAACACTTTATTCAAGGTATAGCATATATTGATCATATCGTTATAACAATTGGACAGAGTTCTACAACATAAGTTTTCATTATCAACTGATTATACTATCTTTAGAAAATGATATAATTGTCATTTAAGAAACATTATATAACTTACTTTTCAGTTGATAATACAAATCATACATTTGGCCTCCATTTTGTGTAAACAATTGTGATTTCTTTTTCTGACAGTTTCTTTTTGCTGTATACCATGGTTGTGCACTATATGGTATGATCAGACAATATCCAGTTCTAGATAGTTTAGCCCCACGTGGACAACTGGCAACTGCAAGAAGAAGTATTCACAAAAATAAATATGCATTTGACAATATTCAAACCGTAACATAGGAAAAAAACCAATGTCCAAGACATAAGACAAGATATATAAAAACAATTCAATCGCGATTATAAGCTTCCAAAACTTAGATGGGCATATCATTGTATGCCAAAATGATTTTCAAGTACTGTGGTTCAATTACTTTTGGTGGGTGATGGAAAACCATACGTTTTAATTACTATCTATGGTTCTAAATCTGGAATATCGCCTGTTTGTCTGAGAGTTATTTATATGGCAACAAGCGTTCAGAATGAAAGACCGATTGGTATGATATGCCTGTTTAGGTCCACATGGTTATATTCTCTAACATCTCTTATAGAACTCCATGGATTAGTATGTTTGTTTTTTATGTATACATCATGCATGCTTTTCCCATCATGGAATAATATTCAGCATGACAATTCTCGCGTTTAACTTTAAAAACTATCTTCGACTGACACTAATGACAGGTCATATATATACTAGAGAAGTTTTGATTCTAAATCGCTTGAGACATATTATTAACTGTATATTAAATGCTATAAACGCTTACCTTTCTTTCCAACTTTTGTTTTTCTCTGTTTAGACTTCGACTTGGTTTGCTTCTTGAAGCCTTTGAGGAATGATTGACACACATAGTAGTTTGCCTTCCATTTTCCCAACTGCTTGCAACGTTTTTGATACCATTTAAATTTCTTCCCGTCATAATTGCCAAAGATACAATAACGATGTTTTCTCTCCTTGTATGGTATCTTGGGTTGTTTTTCTAAAGGTTTTTTTGTTGAACTCCAAATCCACTTTTTCACTTTCCAGTTGAATGTAATATCGGAGATCCAGAACTTTCCTTTTCTTTTTAATTCTAAAATTCAACAAAATCAAAAGTCAAATACACTTTTGAATAATATTGCATCACATGAACTCGAACATGTCTGTTTCCGTAGTTAATGTATTGCAGTTTTATTTGTTTTTAGCCCAATAACATTCTGGACATAGGCTTTTTGTTTCATAAACACTTTATTCAAGGTATAGCATATATTGATCATATCGTTATAACAATTGGACAGAGTTCTACAACATAAGTTTTCATTATCAACTGATTATACTATCTTTAGAAAATGATATAATTGTTATATAAGAAACATTATATAACTTACTTTTCAGTTGATAATACAAATCATACATTTGGCCTCCATTTTGTGTAAACAATTGTGATTTCTTTTTCTGACAGTTTCTTTTTGCTGTATACCATGGTTGTGCACTATATGGTATGGTCAGACAATATCCAGTTCTAGATAGTTTAGCCCCACGTGGGCAGCTGGCAACTGCAAGAAGAAGTATTCACAAAAATAAATATGCATTTGACAATATTCAAACCGTAACATAGGGAAAAAACCAATGTCCAAGACATAAGACAAGATATATAAAAACAATGCAACCCGATTATAAACTTCCAAAACTTAGAAGGGCGTTTCATGGTATCCCAAAATGATTTTCTAGTGCTGTGGTTAAATTACTTTTGGTGGGTGGTGGAAAACCATACGTTTTAATTACTATATATGGTTCTAAATCTGAATTGCTGTGCCTTAATCTTAGAGTTATTTATATGGCAACAAGCGTTAAGAATGAAAGACCGATCGCTACGATATGCCTGTTTAGGTCCACATGGTTACATTCTCTAACATCTGTTATAGAACTCCATGGATTAGTATTTTTGTTTTTTATGTATACATCATGCATTCTTTTCCTATCATAGAAAACTATTAAGCATGACAATTCTCGCGTTTAACTTTAAAAACTATCTTCGACTAACACTAATGACAGGTCATATAAATACTAGAGAAGTTATGATTCTAAATGACTTGAGACATATTATTAACTGTACTTAAATGCTATAAACGCTTACCTTTCTTTCCAACTTTTGTTTTGCTCTGTTTCGATTTCCATTTGGTTTGCGTCTTGAAGCCTTTGACAAATGATTGGCACACATAAAAGTTTGCCCTCCAGTTTCCAAATTGTTTGCACCGTTTATGATACCATTTGAATTTCTTTCCATTATAATTACCAAATACACAGTAACGATGTTTTCTCTCTTTGTATGGTATCTTAGGTTGTTTTTCTAAAGGTATATTTGTTGAACTCCAAACCCACTTTTTCACTTTCCAGCTGAAGATTATATCGGATATCCAGAACTTTCCTTTTCTTTTCAATTCTAAAATCAACCAAATTTAAAAGTTAAAACAATAACGAAATGTTTTCACATATATAACATTAAATATTGTTGTATCCGTAGAGATTGAAGTATTTATTGTTTCCTAGGCTTATCAGTTTCATGACCTTCATAACAATATTGGTTATAAGTCTCTGTGTCAAGGATTATTCTCCATATATTTGACGTCCCGTGTTCCATGTTCTTTTCATTTGATTTTGCACGTGACATATGTAGCTAGTTAAACAGGGGTTTATCCTTCCGCATCACCGAGCTTTACTTACCTGGTGGAAGTTCACGTTAAACCTAATACGTTTCGTTTTTTCTGCATTTTGGGGTTGTGGTTTGGGCATGGATTAGTATGTCTATATTATAATCAACACCAAGCAGATCTGTTAAAGAGACAATCTTCATTTCAAGCTCACTAGGACAGATATCATTACCATAGTCTCCAAATAATGGCACGCCTTGTATATATCTTTGTAAAGCTGAATGATATGGCGAGTCGTCTCTCCAGACTCAACATGGTTCTGCATACATACTGCTTCATGTGAATAAAGAACATAATCTTAATGTTTCTGTATCGAAAATTATCTTGGATACATTTGATGTCTAATAATTTAATGTTGCGTTCATTGTTTAATGTTATACATTGTGAGCGTAGCTGGCTAGACAGGAGGTGCTTACACTTCGGAATACCTGGCATCAATTCACAGTAGGATGTTTACGTTTTTAACTTAATTTACCAGTTTTATTTTTTTTCTACTTTGTTTTTGTTTGGAATTGGTGATGGGTACAGATTTGTTTGTTCATGTTTGAAATATAACTTACTTTTCAGTTGATAATACAAATCATACATTTGGCCTCCATTTTGTGTAAACAATTGTGATTTCTTTTTCTGACAGTTTCTTTTTGCTGTATACCATGGTTGTGCACTGTATGGTATGGTCAGACAATATCCAGTTCTAGATAGTTTAGCCCCTCGCGGACAGCTGGTAACTGTAAGAAGTATTAAAATTACATATTATACCAGTTTCAATTTTACAGTACTAGACGGTCGTTTCGGAATACAATTCCTCATCAGTAGTGATTGGACCAAAATTGTGAAATCAAAATTTATTTCCAGATGATGAAAAGATGCCTATAGTACCAAAATATATTTTACAAAATTTAGGAATTACTTTGCATGAGGAAGTATACCTTAGTTTTGAGGAAATTTATATTTTACTTAGCAGTAAAATTAGACAATAGTATATTTCTGAAAATACCACACAATTATTGCCTACTGAGTTTGGGATATCCTAAATGTAATACGACGACCAGTCAATAAGTAACAAGCCTATCCCATTTCAGATTGCCGACACGGTCATGATCTCTGTGCCTTGTTTCAATACATGTTTTAACCTGAATATAAAATTGCATGCGTATGTAGCCATTCATCAAATAAGATATTCAATGACAAACGTGGCTAGTGATGCAAAGGCATGTTTTTCATCTTACAATGAGTACCGTGATGCAATTTGGTAAACGGGAAATGAAATACAAGGCGAGTTAGCTGATGTGTATTGGTCTTCTGCACCATGTATTAACGCCCACTTGATGCCGTCGACGAAGGAATGTGAAAGAAAATCTGGAATCTAGTATACCCAGATAGGCGAATGCAGATGAAAAAATAACGTAGGCATTATGCATTTCAAATGGAAACGTTTTAAGAATCTTACATGAGCAAATGGCAACTACAACATCAGTATGCAGCGCATGTACTAGCGTTTTAGGTCAAAAGATGATTTTCTTTTGCGTCTCGTAACTGTAGATAGAACTTTGGTTCATTATTATTAGCCAGAGAATAAAGCTCAAATTCGCAAGTGGGTAGAGCCTGGGTAGAGCCTGGGGTCCCCAAAGACAAGTTCTTCAAGACTCAACCACCTGTTTCGGGTAATGACACAGTATTTCGGTACGCAAAAAGTATGATTATTTATGACTGTTAGAATACAAAGAAACGTGACGTAGAAGTCAGACAGACTTGAAATCAGTACTTGTGGCATGGTACCCGTATAGTGAACTCGCATACATAAGTGACTGTGATTTGTAGTTGCTGAGAAAACAATTACAATACTTTCCACCATTTATCATAAATGTTGGAAAATACACTCAGGAAAAAAGAAGTAGATGTCCGGCAGACTTGAAATTGGTACTTGCTTGTGGTATGGGATCTGATACTAATCATGCATACACAATTTGAAGAGACTGTGATTTGTAGTTGCTGAGAAAATTGTTTCAACCATTGACCATAAATGTTGAAAAATAAACTATTGGCCATATTGACCATAAATGTTGAAAAATAAACTATTGACTATTTTGACCATAAATGTTGAAAAATAAACTATTGACTTGTCATGAAAAAAAGAAGTAGATGCCCGGCAGACTTGAAATCAGTACCTGCGGTATGGGACCTCATACTGAACTCGAATACAAAATTAATTTTAAGTACCCGTGTTTAGTAGTTGAGAAAACTGTTACGAAAATATTTGTTAGGGACGAAGGGCTAACAGACGAATGGAAGAACGGCCGGCAGGATAGACGTAAAGCACTATACCCCAACCCCTTATTTGAAGCGGGAGTAAAATAAGAACTACTTTTAATTTTACAAAAGCTCAACATTCATAATCTTAATTTTTCATCTTAATACAATAAACAGAAAACTAGAATTAATGTAGCATCACGCTTCACTAAAAATACACGGGCGATATGTGTAGTTTTATTGCATAAATTATATTACCTGACTTGATCGAAGTTATGACGTAAGAAGTATGTTTTGAAAGAAAAACTTGAATTATCGTTTTTAAAAGCATGTATTTGTAAAAAAGGCAAAATTTAACCAAAAACATTTTTAAAAATATAAAAATAAAAAATTCAAGAGGTATTCGGGTAGGATTTGAACCCTTTTCGTTCTGCACATAAAGCGTCTTCGCTACTCACTGAACAAACCATAGCAGTAACTGTCCGTGGCGATAATAGATAACATCATTTACATGTCCAGTAGTCAGTTTTAATTTTCCCAAATTTTAAAAAATTGACCATTTTCTCCTGAGAAAACCTCTTTTTTTTTTTTTTCTTTTTTTTTTGGAAAACTCCAAATTTTTAAAATATTTTCAGAAACAATGACGTTGGTCCTCCGAGGAGAACAATTTGAAAATCATTATTAAGGGGAGGGAAACCCCCCCCCCCCCCTCGTTCTTCATTTTTAGCATAAAAAATCATAAATATGGACTTGCTAGCGAAAATGCCAATAAAATAGGCCTATGTATGATCCAAATTTAAAACAAATAATACTGTTGAATTTTATTTTTCAAAAATCAAAACGGTCCATTTAGGACAAAATCCCATCAAACCCGCCATACCTCCTTTAGACATTAGTACATTTCTGACAATACAAAAGTATTGCCTACTAATTTGTAAAATCCTCAGAGAAACATTCACCGGCAGATATCATGTACCGGCTTAGATTACATATTATACCAGCACTAGGCGGCCGTTTCAGAATACAATACATCATCAGCAGTGCTTGGACCAAAATTGTTAAATCAAAATGTACGTGTCATTCTTTGTCTTGTTTGCATTTTTCTTTCATAAACTCTCATTGTTTCATTTTCTTGGTTACATTGGCCGCGTACATGTTTTATTGTTGATATAAGAGAACTGGGATTTTAGGGATTAGGAAAGCAGTTCAGTTAATAATTTTAACAGCAGAACAATTAATGATCCAATACCAGTTGTATCCAATTTTCCCCAGATACATTAGATTGTATGTAAAGTTTCAACAAGTGTTTGAAAAATACCAATGTTACACAACGGAAACAAATTACTTACTTTTGGTCAGTCTGTTTCAAGCACTTGGGATTGTAGGCGTTCGCTGTAGCGGCTCATAAGTGGGCAATTATTATTTTATTATACAGAAATAACCAAATTATTTTTATATTCTTTTCCAAAACTAATTTAGAAAGTATTAAATACCCGACTGACGACTGCAGGCGGCCATTTTTGTGGATCTGCAGATCGTCTACCAGGAACGTTTCTACAGTTTTCAAAGTTTGTCAGTGTCAGGGCAGGCGTGACAACACGTTAAAGAATCCTATCTGCACATTGTCCGAGGTAAAATATACTTGACTGGGACGTCAATCAATCTACCAGGGTGCTTGTCCAGAAATAAATTCAACAGAAGTTTAAAAAACGTACGTTACTTATTCAACATTGCAGCGTTCAACATTGAATAAGTAACATTTACTCATTCAACATTCGCAAATATTTTGGTTTCATTTATAAAACACCCAATATAACAAATTTTATCACATTTCACGATTAAATGCCCCTACCAAGTATGGTTAACCATAGGCGTAGGAGGGTTTTTAATATGGGGGGGGGGGCCAAACCGAAGCTATGTCTTATGTCATGCCGCAGGTACGACCTCGTGCCTATGGCACGAGGCGGGGAGAGTATGAGAGGGGTGCTAAACCCCTCGCATAGGTGGGGGTCCGGGGGCCTCCCCCGGAAAATTTTCAAAACTAAGTCCTGTCTAGACGCATTTCCAATGTATTGTGCATCGTTTTGATAGGTTTAAAATGCTGTGATATCAAGGCAAGATTATAAAAAAATAACCGTATGACACAAGTTTCATAATCACCCCTCATTGGAGACGGATATCAGAGGCTGATCCGGAATTTTAGAAAGGGGCGTATAATGTGAGATTTGAAGGCTCGAACCTTCTAGGGGGGTTCGGGGGCATGCTCCCCCGGAAAATTTTGAAAATGTGGCGCAAAAATCCTGCATTCTGGTGCAATCTGAGCTGAACAATATGTATTATTAGCGACATAAAGGGGGGTGCGTATTCCCCCTACGCCCCCCGCTGAATCCGCCACTGGATATGGGGTACCCCGGAAAATTTTGACGCCCTTTTACAGGTATAATGATGAAATTGATAATTGATTGGTTACCAGATGGACATTTCCTGTTAAAGCTCTTGTTTTTGTTTTTTTTTTCTTTCTTTTTTTTAACACGATACAAAATTTCACACAATATATTGCGGGGGCCTGGCCCCCCCTTCTCTGACATTGGGGGGGGGGGGCCCGGCCCCCGCTGGCCCCCCCTGCTCCTACGCCTATGTTAACCCTAGTCTCTTGGAACACACTGGCTTAAACCTTCAATGTAAGCCCATACCATTATACAGTATATTTCATATAGACGGAAAGTAAAGTACCTTAGCAAAGTGAAGCTTTCACTGTGCTGTGAACTTCGAAAAAGCATTTCGTACTTCTATGCATAGGCAATGTCACAACCAAGTATGGTTACCCTCAGTGCCTTGGAACACATTGGCTTATAGCTTCAATGTAAGCCCATATCATTATACAGTATATTTCACATAGACGGAAAGTAAAGTGCCTGAGAAAAGTGAAGCTTTCTCTGTGCTGGGAATTTCGAAATATCACTTTGTACTACTATGCATAGGCAATGTCACTACCAAGTATGGTTCAATGTAAGCCCATACCATTATGCAGTATATTTTATATACACGGAAAGTAAAGTACCTAAGCAAAGTGAAGCTTTCACTGTGCTGTAAATTTCGAAATATCATTTTGTATTACTATGAATAGGCAATGTCACTACCAAGTATGGTTACTCTCAGTGCCTCGGAACACATTGGCTTATAGCTTCAATGCAAGCCCATGCCATTATACAGTATATATAATATATAGACAGAAAGTAAAGTACCTAAGCAAAGTGACGCTTTCACTGTGCTGGACTTTTAAAAGTCCGGTTGGACTTAAGACGGACACGTACTTTTACTGTTTTTCCAGCTGGGCTTTTTCTAAAGTACGGCTGGACTTTTTGACTGGGAGCTTTTGGATATAAATCCAGTCGTACTTTTAACTTAGAATAAGATTTCAGCAGGACTTTCATACTTAAACTTTTTATTCTACAACCAAGCCTTACTTTTGAAGAAATTTAACTGAACCGTACTTTTGACTTAGATTGTTTTTAAGACTACACAAAAGGACAGGATAATTTTAACTCAACAACTTCACTTATCAGAAGACAAAGATAATGAAGTATATGTATTCAAAACAGAAATTTACAGTAAAACCTTATCATATATACAAGACTACTGATTTTAGAGCCATGTTTAAACCTTCACATGTCTGTTAATTTTGAAATATTAAATACACATCCATTCATTTTCGAAATATCACTTTGTACTACTATGCATAGGCAATGTCACTACTAAGTATGGTTCAATGTAAGCCCATACCATTATACAGTATATTTCATATAGACAGAAAGTAAAATACCTAAGCAAAGTGAAGCTTTCACTGTGCTGTGAATTTCGTAAAATCATTTTGTACTACTATGCATACGCAATGTCACTACCAAGTATGGTTACCCCCAGCACCTCGGAACGCTCCGGCACTTTACTTTCCGTTATATCAAATATATATTATAATGGTATGGGCTTACATTGAAGCTTTAAGCTAATGTATCCCGAGGCACTGGGGGTAACCATACTTGGTAGTGACATTGCCTGAGCATAGTAGTACAAAATATTTCTAAATTTACAGCACAGTGAAAGCTTCACTTTGCTTAGGTACTTTACTTTCCGTCTATATAAAATATACTGTATAATGGTATGGGCTTACATTGAACCATACTTGGTAGTGACATTGCCCATGCATAGTAGTACAAAGTGATATTTCGAAATTCACAGCACAGTGAAAGCTTCACTTTGCTTAGGTGTTTTACTTTCCGTCTATATAAAATATACTGTATAATGGCACTGGCTTACATTGAAGCTTTAAGCCAATGTGTTCCGAGGCACTGGGCTTAACCATACTTGGTAGGGACTTTTAATAGTGAAATGTGATAAAATTTGTTATACTGGGTGTTTTATAAATGAAACGAAAATATTTGCGAATGTTGAATGAGTAAATGTTACTTATTCAATGTTGAACGCTGCAATGTTGAATAAGTAACATAATTCAGGTATCCGGGAATATAGCAGTCCCTCAAGCGTACTATAACCACACAGTTGGACATTTACTATCTGCTGTCAAGACTTTATAACCAGTGGTCCCAATGTGTATGTATTTTCTTTAGTTTTTCGATTAATTTCTATTGTTTCGTGCTCTTGGTTGCGTTGTCTATTGCCAATTTTCATTTCCTTCTATCTACATGTACAAGTTTTAGATATACTTTTAGCAGTGTATCGTGTTAGTTAATGATGAGTCCTCAATATGTTTCATCTTGTTTACTTATTTCATTGACCCAAGGAATAAAAAACCATTAAACAAGCATACACCAGGCCTTTAATTATAAATATCTTTGTATTTTAGATTTTTCCAGGTTGGTTATTGCCAGGTACATATCTGTCAGCTGAACATTTCTGTTTTCTGTGTTCCAGTACTAGCATTGATAATTGATGTTTTGATGTGGCACCAATGATACTTTTACCTATTGCATGTTTTATAACTGGAAAACCCAGTCAATTGCTGCAATGCATTGGTCTTTTTTGTGTTTTATGGTGTTATTTGGTAGCTCTTATTGTTGCTAAGTGCATTTTGCTTGACTGTAATTACACAACAACAACAAGCATAGTATGTTGCCATTTGCTGCCAAAAGGGGATTTGTTTGACTAAATGTTTTATTTCAGGGGCACACTAACAATTATGCTAAATGTCCTAATGTTAATATTATATGAGAAGGTTCTGGACCAGAACAAAAACTGTTCATGAGTACCAAAATGATTACAATCTCAGGTTTGATTGGAGATGTATAATGAGTTAGTCAATATTAAAGTGCCAATTAATATTTGTCCTGTTACAGGGTTATACTTGTACCAAATTTCAATAAATCCAAAATTTTAAAATTTGACAAGGACCTTGCTCTAAAGATAAACATGGCTTATGACAAATAATCATATTGAAAAATTGCAAGAAGTCTGAACAAGACTAAGATCCATTGAGAATTGTAGGAGATACACAGTAATACAACTTGGTCATTTAAACAAACAAAAGACCTAAAGTATTGGAATTCCAGGCACGAGTTTCACAATAATTTCTTAACTCAGATTTTTTTTAACTTAAGTCTGGCAATCTTTGACAATTTTATATTTTTTCTTAAGTTATAATATAGATGTAATAAGCTTAACATGAGTTTGAATATGTCACTTCAAATTAATGAATATCTCGAAACCTAACAAAATCATTCAGATTTCATACCTGCGAATTTTAAGTTATGGAAACAATCTTGGATAAGTAACCATTGAGTAACCAGGGTCAGTATGGACAAAATATTAAAATTAATATTTTCATACATCCAATCAATCGTGTTGCATTGCTACTGCATAAACAGGACTTCAAAAAAATTGGTTTGTGTTACCAAAATGTTAAATAAAGTATTGATAGTACTGTCATTATTGTTTGTTTGGATATTTATTACTGAATGGTATTTCATTAAAAACTGCAACTAAGATGTGATAGCATAAGATCCCCTCATGAAACATGGTTCAAAGACGGCAGCAACTTTTTAGATACTCTTATTGAAATAGTTGTATCGTAAAATAATAAATGACTCATGAGTGTAAGTATTTTTTCTGAAATTTTGATTATAAGAATAAGGGAAAAAAAACAACAAAAATTGATACATAAGTAAAAAAATACATGTATTTATTAATTTAATATAAATTATATTGTAAATCTTTCACAATTTAGATAAGTTAAATGATTTACTTCTTCTTTTCATATCAGGGTGAGACTTTCCACACTTCAGTTTTCAACAGTAACCACCAAAAATTATTACCCTACAAGCAGAAAGAAAAGGAATTTAAAATTAGGAAAATAAAAAGATAATGGATTGTTTTATCATTGTAAAGATACAAAACATAAAGGTTTACCAGAGAAACTTGATATGTAAAATCAACTAAATTATCTTTGTAAAAATCTTGATAATTTTTGTAGAATACTGAAGTGTTAATGGGATCAATTACTAATGAGAGGAAAACTATCACATAATCCATCTTATCTACAATTTTTAATGAAATAGTTCAGCTTACACATTTAGGCTTCTCAATATTGAATTTTCTGCTTTAGGTTTATGTTTAAGTGACAACACCTACCCTATAATAAACTCTATGTAAGAAACAGACACAATAATATAACAGTGTTATGTCAACATCAATGCAATTATATGAGTCACTAATGAAAACAATTTGGGCTTTATTAATACAAAATAAGAATACACATTTGTTTTAAATCATTTAAAATAATCATCTCATCTGATCATATAGTTTCATTTTTAGTCATGAAATTTTCACTAGAGTTATCAGTGTAAAGATATTTTTTTTCTGATAAAAGTTTCAAGTAGAAACTTACCTATTCTGAATAATTAAATTAAATGAGACCTGTTGCAAAATGAATTTATTCTTTTTACAAAAATTAGCTTTTAATATTTTTTAAATGAGATCCAAGTTTTTTAAAAACTTTCATAAACTCAAACATTTCAACTATCAACATGTTATTATTTGTCTATGTTAATCAATTATGTAACATAAGTAATCACTGACACATCATCTTTATTATTTCCATATCATATCAAATGCAGCAATATGTGAAATAAAGCTTTTTTCATAATGAAATCCTATTGAGTTACATTTGTATATGAGCTCTACCATTCATTTCATTATAAACAGTGATGTATCTCTATACCAGTACTTATCAATATCGTGGATATGTCCCTATTGATATAAACACAGCAAATGTGACACAATATCTTTTTGACACTGGATTGTTAAAACTGAGACAGACATAACATCTGACAACACAAAACTGCAATGGTGCCCCCATTATTATTATAATTGGTTATTAAATCATTCCCCATGTAATAACAATCAAAAAAATTGAAAGAAACATTTAAATCAAATTGATATCAATTAATTTAATTAATAACTTTACCTCACAATTATATGATTTTATTTACCTTTTGATTTAGTCTTTTTAAACCCTTTGAGAATTGATTGGCAAACATAGAAGTTAGCTTTCCACTTTCCCATTCTGTTACAAGGTCTGTAAATCCATCTAACTCCATTTCCATAAAAACTACCAAACACACAATAACGGTGTTTACGACCCCTGTATGGTATCCTAGGCTGAACATCCATTGGTTGTTTAGTAGCTTCCCACACCCATTTCCTTAGATTCCATCTGAAAATAATCGGGGATGCCCAAAACCTTCCTTTCTTCTTGAAAACTGCAAGTATACATTAAAAATTTATTCATTCTTTTTTTTAAGGTAGATCCATAGCATTTTTTTTTTTTTTTGCATACATTTGCAATGTATAATTTGCTCGGCCACCAGGGTAAGCTTTATGGCTTTTTAAGGTGAAAACAGATCCTGAAACTTTGACATGTTGTTTAGTCAAGGTACATGCACAATGCATCAAAAATTCAGTGTAGGTATTCATGTGATTTGTAAAGTATAGATCTACCTTAGGTACAATCATTTTTTCATAATTGAAAAGTTATTTGTACCACCAATTTCATGCCTACAGTAAGCATGTTTTTTTAATTTTAATCGCATCAAATAATTGTGATATAAAGACAACATAAGCAAAGTCAAACATAAGCACAATGATCCACAATGCAATGTGATGTAATATTTACAGCCAAACGACTATGAGACATAACCAAATTTAATGATTAAAAAGGTTTTCAAACTGTAATAAGCGAGAAAAAAGAATCCAAGTTTTTCTCTATATTCTCAGATATTTTGTATTAAGATTAATATAAATGTACATTGCACAATTATAACAGAAAGTCAACTTTTTATATAATAATAACACTAATATCCAAGAGGGCAAAAAGCTAAATGTTTAGTTGCATACCCTTACCGTATTCAATCAAAACATTTCACTTGAGATGTGTATGTGGTAATCAGGAATAAATAATGCTGTTATATGTACTTACTTTTCAGATAGTTGTTTAAATCATTATCTTGACCACCATTTTGTGTATATAACTTTGATTTTTGCCTTCTACAGTTTTTCTTTGCAACATACCATGGCTGACCATCTGATACAGCAGTCAAACAATTTCCAGCTCTAGAAAGTTTTGCATTACTTTGACAGCCATCACTGGCACCTAAATAATGAAAACAATATTATATGACTAATAACAGTTTTGGTTTTACTGTCATTTTGTCAGCAAACCAAGTGGGGAACATATAGAGTTTACTCAAGTTCTTCCATTGCAGAGGTCTGCACACTTTAAAGAATGTACGGCACTATGTGTGCAAATGGGTTTTTTTATACACCAATAAAAAAATAATATCACTAATATTCCTTAATTTAATATAACACCAAAACCATGAGATGAAGTATAAATAAGTGTAGCTCTGAAGGCAATAGAATTATCAAGAACTCACAAAGCATTTAAACGTGTATTGAGATCACTGATCTGTATTATCAGACTAATGACAAGAGTTGTCAGCTGAATGTACATCTTGTCCATTAAAACAACAACTGAAATGTTGGATATTGCCCATCAAAACCTTTAACACTGGTTACCAACACTCATACCAGGGGCATGACATCTTTATACTGAGGTGTGAAAAGTAATGAACTTAATAACATAAACTAAGATTAAATTTTACCTTTCTGTTGTACTGCTTGACTGGTACTTGGTTTAAACCCTTTAACAGCTGATTGGCAGACATAAAAATTTACTCTCCATTTTCCCAACATTTTACAAGGTCTGTAATACCACTGTACTTTATTTCCATTAAAAGTTCCAAATACACAATATCGATGTTTCCGGCCCCTGTATGGTATTCTGGGCTGCTGGTCTAATGGCTGCTTTGTCGATTCCCAGATCCATTTTCTAAGATTCCATCTAAACACAATCTGAGATGACCAAAATTTACCCCTTTTGTCGCCTCTACAAAAAATATACATAATTATAGTGTTAATCTTGTATTTATATTCAATAAAACCAATACTTTAGAATTAATTAATTGTAAGTCTTCATGCAAAAATATTTTCTGATAACCCTTTACTAGTCCTTAACCATGTTGTTATATGTTTCATTTAAATTGGCAGTACAGAATTCCTGACTATTACCCTAATCTATTTTTCATTGTTTTATTTAAAAAGATCTTAGAAATGGTGGATAAGATTAATTGGTAGATGCTGGAGAGAAAAGTTGCAATTGACGTATCACCGGCCACACCCACAATTTTGTTCTGACAAAGGTCTGACATGCTTGAATTAGACACAAAAAGAATGAAAACTTGGCCTAAATTGTGCTGTTTAATGACATCACTGACACTAGTACTTCATTAGTTGCTTGATGCTGCTTTGGTACTGTGATGGCAGCCAGTGTCAGAACACTGGGCATGGTTGGTGACACGTCAATTGCAACTCTTCTCAATGTGAATTCAGTTGTCTTTTAGTAATTGTTTTGATTTGAGATAAATGTACTGTATCAACAGATTTTTAAGATGCTTTACTGACAAATAAAACTATTCTTGTTATCAACCACAGATCCCAGCTGTGCTCTAAAATTTGGACCTAAACATTTTTCTGTGTTTTTAATTCACTATTTGTCACTTTTTTACTCTATCAAGTAGAGGTATATACAAAAGTTGACCCACTGGGTGAAACAAAATGTAACTTAACATTATCCTTAAACTAAAAAGACTACCGGTAATCCCTGAACTCCAAAACCCATACACCCTATGTGTGCTTAACTTTTGCAATATGATCTTCAGTCATTACAGGTTACAAGACAATGGAAAGTTCAATTAAATTCCTGTAAAGTAGCAATGAAGTACGGTGCAAAATCATGTCAAACAGCTCGACCAAAAAATCATTTGCATTTAGCTTCATGATTTTCTATCAAATCAGCAACAAGTTATAGTCAGGGCATGTATCTGCCTCCAGCCACTACTCTCCACATCCTGGCTCTTGTTTACAAATGGGTATAATAATAACAGGTCTTGTAAATGGCATATTACAGATTAAGTTAATCTGCTTTTTAAGTAATTTTAATGACCAGGTTGATTTATTAATTTTTAATAACATATCCAGAGCCTATCCTAGTATGCTGTACCTCTTTAATTTACGTTATTTTCTATGGTTATATTTCATTGTTGACCATTGATTCCTATTATATTCATGTAAGTTACTTTGACCGACAGTTATAATGCCATAACTTACTCTTTAGATAGTCATTTAAATCATTATCTTGACCACCATTTGACATATACAACTTGGATTTCTTTTTGCGACAGATACTTTTTGCAGCGTACCATGGTTGAGCATCAGAATAGGCAGTCAAACAATTCCCAGATCTTGACAGCTTGGATCCATTTGGGCAACTTTCAGCTGAAATTAAATTTATTATAAAAATATTTTATGTCCTTGCATAAGAAAAATGAACACAAAAACCCATATTTCACATGCTAAAATCAATGTCGGAACATCAGACTAATAGTCCAGTCAATTTACAAATAATAGGACTTAACCCCCAAAACTTGCCGCTATAGAAAATGTTTTTTGTACCTACCTTACTTTTAGGAACTCAGTTTATTTTTGAACACAGACTGTTTGTAAGACATGGATTGGTATGTTTGCTTTTGATTTTATTATGATTTATTTTCATGTTACATCTCATAAGGAATGAATTGCACAAAAATATGTATCCCCCTGACAGATTTCAAAAGACTTTTAGCTATGTATGATCCTATTGTGACAGTAAAACAACTCTGCACTTTGTATTATTAAATACCAGTACTAGCAGAACAAATCACTTGTATGATACTCATGTTTCACATGCTATATAATCCAAAATGTAATATTGAATTCAGAATTTATAAGCATGGTCAGCAAATCAGATATGGCCATTCATTGGCTACTTGTTTGTTCGTGAATATTAAAATAATACTTTACATTTGAATCATCTTACAATGCCAATACCACTAGTAGGCACTACTCATCACACTGATAAAAACAAAATGCTTACTGGTAATCTTGGAATAACCTTAAACAGAAAATACTTATAGATGATATAATATGAAGAATTAATATTAAAATCATTTACTATACCTTTCTTTTGTGCTTCCAATGCCTTCTTATATCCTTTTATGAATGCCTGACAAATGTAGGAATTGACTTTCCAACCACCAAATTTTTTACAAGGTTTTGCATACCATTGTATCTTCTTTCCATCATAATTTCCAAATGTACAATAACGATGTCTTCTCTGTGTATAAGGTAAACTTGGTTGTTGTTCTAGAGGTTTTCTTGTTGAACTCCATACCCACTTTCTGACTTTCCAGTTAAAGAACATTGATGATATCCAAAATCTACCTTTCTTATTCAGTTCTGTAGTTAAAAAAAATCTTAAGAATAATAGATATGAAGAAACAGTATAGACTGGCATAGTACACTATTGGGAGCACCAATTAGCAAAAAAATATTCAGCAACTGATATGCAACCTCACATGCCCTTTTGGATGTTAATGGTCTAAGAATGCAAAATTTAATGAGATGATCTTGGTAATGCATGATCCATTTGTAATTTCCAACAGGGGATGACTGATAGTCCACAAGATCAAATTGGCCACGGAAATTAAAATCCTTGGGTGTTATGGGTCTAACAACCAATTTTGTTGTTTCAGTTCTTTTCTTTTTTAAAATACACGGTTCACACATCATGATAAATATCTTAATAATCTCCTGACTAATATTGGCATACTGGCGTTTAAGTTCCTTATATGTTTTATGTAAGCCGCCATGTCCAACCCCATGTGTTATGTGTTCATGTAAATGTAACTATTACTCAGTAAACATTAAATTACTAAGTTGTACAAGTTATTATTTTTTGGCTTAAAAATTTTGTACAAGTTATAACTTGTATAACAAAAATTGTACAAGTTGTAACTTGTATGATCTCATCGTACAAGTTATAACTTGTATGCTTATTTTGTACAATTATAACTTGTACAAAATTATAACATGTACACAACATATATATATATATATATATAGAGAGAGAGAGAGAGAGAGAGAGAGAGAGTCTTACATGATTGGTTATGACTAATAAAATTTATTAAACAAGTTGAATACCACACATTTTTATGTAATGAGTCTTGTGTGATTAAAGGAGTTTAATAAATTCAAATAGCCACAAATATTAGTTCCTGTTTATCGTACAACCATTTATTGTATCTGAAAACTATTTTCTCAGCTATAATAGAGATGATGTTACTAACAAATCAAACATGAGTGATATTACATGTGTGTAATATGATTTTTATTACATGACTATTGTTTGGACATTAGGGGTGACTCAGGTGGTAGCCTTAGATGAGAAGGGCCACAGTGGCTGAGTTAATCAGGTTTTAGCCTTTGATAAAAGGGCTGCAGTGGCCAAGTGATTCAGGTGTTAGCCTTTGATAAGAGAAGAGGTTGCTGTTGCTGAATTATAAATGTTTTAATCTTTGATGAAAAGGGCTGCAGTGGCTGAGTGATTTTGGTGTTACCTTTGATGAGAGTGGCCACAGTGAGTGAATCTGGTGTTAGACTTTCACAAAAGAATCCAAGCTGAGTGAATCAGTTGTTAGCTGTTGATGAAAGAGGGCCACAGGGGCTTATTAATTATGGTGTTAAACTTTAATTAGAGCCACAGTGGCCAAGTGATTCAGGTGTTAGTCTTTCATAAGATAGGCTGCAGCCCCTGAATGATTAAGGTGTAAACCTTTGATGAGAGGGGCTGTAGCGGCCAAGTGATTCCGGTGTTGATAAGCCTTGATAAGAGGAGCTGAAGTCACTGAGTGATTCATGTGTTAACCTAAGGCATCTACACACTGTGTGTTTGAACACATTTAACTGCATATGAGAAAGTGTTTACTTCTTGTACAAGCACTCTAAAAGTTACCATTAGCTTGGACCCATGTAAAGCAGATCAATAAGATCATGCTCATACTTTTCCACCATATAAACTTGTGTTGAAATTAATCCTTTATGTTTGAAATAGATGTAAACTGCTGATGTAAAATAAAACAATAACCAACCTACTCTATTTCATGTTTTGAACAAAGACATAACAAAGAAGCTGACTAGGACCTAACCTTGCAACACTTGAATCATGACTTTACTGCTTTTGCCACTTGGATTGTGTCTACATATTGTATGACTTACTTTTTAAATATTTCATTAAATCCTTATCTTGGCTTGGACTTTTTTCATATAGCTGTGATTTCATTCTCTGACAATTTTGTCTGGCTTTATACCATGCCTGTGCACTATAAAATGCTGTCAGACAATTCCCTGTATTAGACAGTGTAGATCCACTAGAACAGGTTGTGCCTATAAAATTTCAGTTAAAACATTTAAAAACAAACATCTAATGAGACATTAAATAAACACATCATAAATCTACGCACACCAAAAAAAATTATTTATTTTGCTTATCAATTTATTATTTTTTCTATATATTTTATTACTACACATATATTTGAATTTTTATTTATTTTGTTAAAAATAAAAGCCAAAATCTTTAATCCTAATTTGTAGATATATGAAATATTTTATATAAATAATCCATTTCAGAATGGATAAGTAAGAAAAAACAAAAAAAACAATCAAAACCTATTAATATCATAAAAAACTTAAATTGCAAGGTTATGAATCTGTGAAAAGCAGCCATATAAAGGAGATATCATATTAAGAGACCTGCTGTCAAAGACAAATGTCAAACAAAACGTAAAAGCCTATATACATGGCTTACCTTTCTGTTTTCCTGTTGGCTCCTTTTCAGTAACTTGAGTTTTTTTAATTTATTTATTGTTTTTGTCAAGCTTATCTTTTTAAAACCTTTCAGGGCTGACTGGCATATATAGTTATCTGCTTTCCATGTCTTAAACTCTTGCAACGTTTTTTAAACCACCTGAATTTTCTTCCATCATAATTCACATAGAGACAATATCTAAATCTTCGCTCTTTATAATGTATTTGGGCTGAACTTCCAGTGGCTGTTTTGTTGTTCCCCAGATCCATTTTCTGATATTCCATCTGAAAACAATTTGGGATATCCAAAAATTCCCCTTCTTGTTGAACTCTAAAATAAAGCCATAGTAAAATAGTTAAATTTCAGATACAAGGACTGGGGTTGCAGAGGGCAAATATAACTTAAGATTTTTCTGACGATCAGGGAAGAATTTGAGAAATAGAATGTCCAGTAAAAAATTCCACAAGTTGTCGACATTTTATTTTCTTTTGCATATAAACCAGTGAATCAAAAAGAAGTTTTCAAACTTTGACAAAACTACAATTACTCCACTTAGAAACATTCAATAATGAATGCATTCATTCCAGTCAATAAGGCTGTATTTTGACTGTACATATACATACACACATGGTGTGTTCAAGATTCTTATAAATATTTGGTGGAAACATGTGTATTTAATAATAATAAATTATATATATATAAATTAGAATATTAACAACCTATAACACTAAAATCTAATATAAAAAAAAAATATAAAGAAAATGATGTTGATTTGTGTAGAAGCATGGGAAGGTGGCATGTAAATGTTTCATCTTTATTTCTGTTTGTGTTAAGTTGATATCATATTAATTTCTGTCAGCATTATAGCTGCTATTTGCTATTAACCACATTACCGCTAGTTATCAGATACTTCAGGTTACTGGTAGTATACTGAATATTATCATTCAAAGAAGGGGCACAAAAAGCCTCAAAAAGGGTCTGTATTGCTCAAATGGCAATTTATATTTATTTCAATTTTCAGACAACCATGTCATATCCGAAATACAACTTTGAAGCATCCAAGGACCTTTACCAAAAAAACAGCATTTAATTTCGCCCAGTTGTTCTAGAGAAGGTATTTGAAAAACTGACTAAAAAGACTTGGCTTAAAGTGCATCTGCCTGAAACTTAATCAATATACAATTTTCTGAAAAATAATTGTATGTATGTTATTTGTTTTTTATAAAATATTTTATTTACAGTAATAACAGCCTTATTAGATTTATGATGACCAGACATATTTTTCAATCTGCATCAACCAAAGACATTCCTTATCAAATTTAGTTCTATATGGTTAAGTGGTTTCAAAGGAGATTTAAAAAAAAATGTGGCTTAAAATAACAACTCATCTGCATAATTTCTGAAAAATGGGTTAACAAAAATTCTCAAAAAAGACTTTTACAAGTGTGAAATGGCTATATATCTACTTTCTGTATATCAAATCTGAACTAAATTGGTTCATACTTACTTTTCAAATAATTATACAAATCTTTATCCTGACTTGGGCTTTGTGTATACAGCTTTGACCTTTTCTTATAACAATTTCTTCTTGCAACATACCATGGCTGTGCACTAGAATATGCTTTCAAACAATTCCCAACACTAGATAGTTGAGATCCACCAGTGCAACTTGCAGCTACATAAGATAAATAAGTAGGGTAAACATCCATTATCTGATGATTTATGTATATAATCAACTTCTTATTAATGATCTCCTCCTTTATAGTAAATATCTACCTGTATATATTTAGTATATGATTTAGCAATTTATATAAGACAGCATGTTAGTAAAACAATTACACAAATTAAACATGTTAAATGTAGGAAAAGGCTAAAACTAAAACTGAAACTTTTATCAAGTAAGCCATTTGAAGAGCATTCTATATAGTAGATAAAAATATTCCTTTGACAAATATATATGTTCACAAAACATAATTAAGTACTAAGACTTTCAAAACTGCTGTTTTACAAAGCTTATAAAAAGAACCTCCAAACTTTTCGTTTGCATTGTGTACCCTTTGTTTCTCTATTACACAGAGTAGATTATAATTTACCTTTCTTTCCGGATGTCTTCCCTGGTTTTGTTACTTTAACAACTTTCACTTTTTTCTGGGTTTTAGGCTGTACTGGTTTTTTAAATCCTTTAATGGCTGTTTCACAAATATAATAGTTAGCTTTCCATTGTCCTAAACTTCTACAACGTTTCTGATACCATTTAACATTCTTTCCATCAAAACTGCCAAAAATACACATTCTATGTTTTCTTTCTCTGTATGGTAATCTGGGTTGTACTTCTAATGGTTGTTTAGTTGATTCTGAGATCCATTTTTTGACATTCCATCTATATATAATTTGGGATACCCAAAACTTTCCCGTCTTCTTTAACCCTTCAAAATTATATCATATCAAAAAGCAGTTATTTTAGTAAATATATTTAGTTTTTAAAGTCATTAAATATTGTTGATGATATCATGATACTATTGATAATCTTTTTTTTTATTCAAAAACACATATTTCTTTATCTGTCACTCTAATGTAGAAATCATCAAAGCACTCTTTCTATTCAATCAAACAAACAAAAAAAAAAAAAAAAAAAACAAATAGCTGTGGCATTTGATAAATTTGAAAAAAAATTAAGGACTGATGCATTTAGTCAATAATTCAAAGCCTAAAATTATTTAATCAATACAATCACAAAATATAATTTGTAATAATACTTGGAATAGGCTGGTGATCAGTATGCTGATGGATGTCAGTCCACAGGTCACCCACAGGTCTTTGACCTGTAGTACTGCTATGGTAGCTCAGTAGGTAGAGTGCTCTCTCTGTATGTGGGAGGTTGTGGGTTCCAACCCTGACTGGGGTCCGACCAAGCCTTGAATATAGGTACTAGGTAGGGACTTTTCTTTCCCAAAGCACTGAGCATTTAGAAATGGAAGTCATTGGAACCTTCAGAAGAGAACTTAAAAACCAATGTCCTGTGTTACAGTAGGCATGGCATGTTGAAGAACCCTCCCTGCACTTTGAAATGAGCATACTGCAAAGGTAAAAATTTCTGTTACTTTACCAACAACTGGTGATGTCTTGAAATAAGTGAAATATTCTTGACTGGGATGTAAAACTCCATTCAATCAATCTCTGACCTATAACTCTTTTGGTCAGTCCACAGGTCAAAGAGCCTGTAACTTTTCAGTCCGACCTGTAATATTTTATAAATTCTGTTACATGATTTATAATAAACATGTAATTTTGTTTCAGACTTGCACTGCTGGTGGTGTCATCAATAAGACAGTGTCATTTGTTTTAGTGTGACAGGTATGTTAAATCCACTGGGTTGATTGTTTTGTATGTGAAAAAGAAGAGTTTGTCAGTTTATCCTGTAAAATAAAAAGTAGTAACTCTAGAAAGACATCCACAGTTACCATGCCTCAGTGTGTCAACAAATAGTCATTATAAAGTAGTTCTTGGAGGATCTTATAAAAGCACAGACCAAAGCATGCCATATAGCATTCATCAACTTAGCTCCATATATGATAGCTAAACAGAAGTAAAGACCTACACATGACAGCTGGTTAAGAAGAACAAAACCCTTATGTCAAAATTCTGCTGCCTTTGATCAGCATCTAATCTTGGGAAAAGCCTTAAGAAGAAAACCAAGAGAACTAACTTCATAGGATCTACAAGATCTAAAGTTTTTAAGACCAAGATGTATAAGTCTGTGACAGACAACAATATCACACCTCTATAGCCATTACATGACACATAAATAACCCTAACAATATCTTCATGATATGATGGTAACAACTTACCTCTTAAATAACTGTATAAATCATTATCTTGATGTGGACTTTGTGTATATAACTGTGATTTCAATTTCTGACAATTTCTTCTGGCAACATACCATGGCTGAGCACTATGAAATGCTGCTAAACAATTTCCAGCATTAGTTTGTTTAGCTCCATGAGGACAACTGGCAGCTACAATGTTGATAAGTATAAAATAAAATAAATGTAACTCTATACACAATCTAAAATGAGTCAACTTATATTAAGAACTTCCATATCCTACTTTAACTTACATCTTTTATAGTAAAGTATTATTTACAAAGATATTTTTGACTTCATCAATAAGAAAATTACTAAAATGGCTGTGTAAAAATCTGGATAGCTCAGTTTGTAGAGCACTCTGCTATAGTGCGGGAGGTCCTGGGTTTGATCCCTAGTCCACCCCTGCATTTTTCTCCTTCCTGTTACAGTTTGGTGGCCAGTGGGACCCTCAGCAGTGGTGGAGTAATATTTAATCAAGTTTCAAGTTCTATAATATACAAGGCAAAACAAAAAATATTCCACAAAAAATTTACCAAATACAGTATCATAAATCCAAAAGAAGCATTAATGATACATTTTCAGTTGCCTTCATCATTGCTACACTGTAGAATAATCATTTCATTACTAAGACTTCAAGATCATCTGTTTCAATAAGAGTGCTTCAAATGACAATATAATTATATAAGTTACCTTTTTTATGACCTTGCTTTCCTGTCTTTGTTACTTTAACTTTTGGCTTCCATGTTTTTGATATTGGTTTCACTTTAACAACTTTCACTTTTTTCTGGGTTTTAGGTTGTACTGGTTTTTTAAATCCTTTAATGGCTGTTTCACAAATATAATAGTTAGCTTTCCATTGTCCTAAACTTCTACAACGTTTCTGATACCATTTAACATTCTTTCCATCAAAACTGCCAAAAATACACATTCTATGTTTTCTTTCTCTGTATGGTAATCTGGGTTGTACTTCTAATGGTTGTTTAGTTGATTCTGAGATCCATTTTTTGACATTCCATCTATATATAATTTGGGATACCCAAAACTTTCCCGTCTTCTTTAAAGCTACAAAGATATAATTTTTAAGCATTTTCAATTTCATTTCACAATTTTATTTCATGATTCAATAGTTTGTTTTATGCACATTTTGTATTAAGACAACAGATTTTAGGATGATAGGAAATTTAATAGGGCAAAAAACTACATAAAAATCTTTGTATATAAGCAATGGCAAATATCACTTAATTAACTATAACTACAGAATGGTTTTTGATTTATCAAAATGCTAGTCTTTTACAATATTAACAATTATTTGACTTTAAGGAACACAAAACAATTTGTCATTATCTTTACAATATCTTGAGATATAAAAATTTTCAGCAATAAACTTACCTCTTAAATAAGTGTATAAATCATTATCTTGATTTGGACTTTGTGTATATAACTGTGATCTCAATTTCTGACAATTTCTTCTGGCAACATACCATGGCTGAGCACTATGAAAGGCTGCTAAGCAATTTCCAGCTTTAGTTGTTTGCGCTCCATGAGGACAACTGGCAGCTACAAGTGACGATGATGATATTTAGAACAAAATAACCCTGTACCAATCACATTGACATATTATGACTTATAAAAGTGAAATCGAGAATAAAAACTTTTGATGAAAAAAATGCAGTGTACTTGCCAAAGAGCCAAAAAGGCCTATGAAGGTTTACACTCGAGCAGATAAGAAAGCAGGATCAGCCTTTGTCATTAACTGAATGACAAAACACAAATGATGCAACTTAGACTAGTGTAAATGTTTCCAAACCTGAGACAGATGAGATAATTTGTTAAAAATCCAAAAGTACTACAACTCTTTGAAAATGGCACAACAGAAAGAAAAGTAACCTGACTGAACAGTCTGTCAGATTTGGAAATGGTTCAGTGGTTCAATGTTTATTCAGCATTGAATGAGGTAATGTTTTCTTAAACACATGTGCTAACATTGATGAAATCATTTCATTATTAATTATGTCATTTGATTGTTCAAATTCTTCCAATTACAATCCCTCATATCATCATGTATACCCTTCCGGTGATGGCATAAATATGATATGCATGCTACAATTAATGCCACACCTTCTAGGTTAAATATTACATATCAGAGAAAAAACAACCCAACAGCTTAGTGATAATAAATCAATATTAGTATCTAAATGAGTACCTTTAATTGCAGGTGGTTTTGTTTTAACTTTTGGTATTGTGATCTGTGGTCTTGTTGGCTTTGTTGGTGGCTTTATTTGTGGTTTAGTTTTTGGCTTTTTAAATCCTGTATTGGCTTTTTGACAAACATAATAATTAGTTTTCCATCTGCCTAGTTGTTTACAAAGTTTATGATGCCATGTGAATTTTTTGCCATCATAATTTCCAAAGATACAATAGCGATGTTTTCGACCCTTGTATGGTATTTTTGGTTGTTTTTCTAAAGGCTTGTATGTTGCCCCAAATCCATTTTCTGTATTTCCATCTAAAAACAATATCTGATATCCAAAAGTTTCCTGTTTTCTTTAAATCTACAAATAGAAATATATATAATTTTCCATGAATTTCATTTCTAAAACTTGTACTCTGACCAGTCAATCACACAACATACAAATGTATATATGTAAAATAGTGCAATGTATATGATATACATTCTTTCTGTAAATCTTATATGAATGCAGTCATTAGCTTTAGTCAAAGAAACTATTTTTATTTCAAATATAAAATGACTTTGATGTGAAGAAAATTCTGCAAAGCTTTTTTTATAATAAATAAATATCATCCTTACTTTTCAAATAGTTGAATAATTCATTCTCTTGGTCTTGACTTTGTGTATATAGCTGAGACTTTTGTTTCTGACAATGTCTTCTGGCAACATACCATGGCTGAGCACTGGAGAACACAGTCAAACAATTACCTGCTCTAGTAGACTGTGATCCTTTTGGACAACCAGAAGCTAAAATGTAGAATAAAAATCCAAATTAATAATGAATAAATAAATTAAAGTAAAGCATAAATCAATTTTAAAAAAGCCCTAAAACTAGTTGAAGAACAATGTCTGAAAAGCTAAGATTTTATTGGGCATAGTAATAAAAGTCATCATTATGACAGAGGCCAAATCATGCTAAATTTTACTTCTAGAAATTATACTTGGCTACATACCTTTAGATATACTAATAGTGGCCACCTTTTGATTGTCTTGGACTGTATGTATTTGGTTGTTCATACCATTCATAGCACCCTAAAGTAGATTAAAATTTAGTCAGATCAATGCGAGATTGTACGCAGACAGCTAGCTATTGGTAACAAGACAGCTTTACATAATGAAAAAACATTAGAGCAACCTACCTTGTATGACATTTAGTCCGATTTAATGTGAATTGGTATATTAATCAAGTACAAACATACCAAATCATGCCCAAATCAAAATCCCAAGCAAAGTAGAATTTTTAAAACTGACAAATTAAGTTAAACACATGAATTTCCACCAGGAAAGTAAGGCCTGGCGCTCCAGAAGGTAAGCACTGCCTGTTTAGCTAGCTACACCTGTCATGTGTGATTAGATAGTAAAACATATAATTGGCACGCTAAAGAACCCTGCTGTATAATGCCATCAGCGCAAGGCACAGGCAAAATTTCTGCACCTTCGCCTATAGCTGGCGATGTCTCGATATAAGTGAAATATTCTTGACTGGGACATAAAACACCATTACTCACTCACTCATATAATTTCATTTAAAATAACATTCATCAAAGAGAATTTTAGTTTAAGAATTGTATGTACATGGATGTGTCATCTGTCCTGTAGTGATCAATATTACAGGGTTTATTATATGGGCACAGCTGACCAGATTGCAGCATTATCATAATTATTTTATAAACTCCATTGAGCATCAGACATGTTAAAATACTTAAATAATAACAAAATCAAAACAAAATTACAAAAATTATCATTTCTATCAACTAATGCTTAATAACTGACTCAAATTTTGTTAATTCCTTTTAGATGCTTTACTATTTCAGAATACCTGTCCTTGAATAAAAGTTACATATATATGAGAAGTATACTTGCCTTTAATCTATGTAGCTGTGACTTCATGAAAACAAAATTATGTGTCATCTGCAGATCTTTGTTTTTTAGGTATCTTATATATTGACTTAGTTTTGAAACTGATGCTTTTAACTGTCTCTGTACCTGTATTTTATAAATAAAAGAAACATTCTTCCAAGAAATGGTATTTAAATTAAACAAGAAGGAGGAGAAGGAAGGAAGACTGAAGATAATACTTTTCACTAATTTAAATTTTCAGTTTCTTCAATATTTGATGCCAATAATGGCAATCAAAACAAAATATTTTAACAAAATGGCTAACCATACGTTAAAAAGACAAACAACCAGTAGATCTTCTACTGTGGCCTGTTGTACAAAGCTTGAATATTTTAAACAATTGATTAGTCAAAATTGGAATTTCGCATAATTTAAGATCCGTTGTGAAATTAATATTGAAAGTGAAAAGAATTCCATAAAACTAAACCATATCATTATAAATCTATCACTTTGAGAATGTTAGTTTGCTTTCAATTGACTTTTTAATTTTTGTTAATCATTGAATAAGCTAATCAAGCTTCGATCAACTGCATCTTAATGATGTAAGTTTAAAATTTAAAAAAAAATAATTTTTTGGTAAAAGATGACAAAGTACTTCTCTATTTACCAAGACAAGAAGAAACTGTTTACAAAATCTTTTTCAGATTTTGAATATGAAGGTGTACTGAAATAATAAATGTAACAATTCACATTCAGTAGAAATAAACATTCTTAAAAGACAGGAAGATTTAGAGCAACTGTATTGAACACTTAGCTAGAGGTCCCATTCCCTAGAATACTGGCTCAGAAGCTTTCTAGAATTTTATATCAAAAGAAGAAGCATGTGTTAAAGGTGATTAAGTTTATTTACATTTGCTTATCCTGGTTCCTGTTGCAAGAAAGCACATTTGGGTGAGACTGCAGTCCACGGTAAAATTAACCCCAAATAATATTATACCCATTCATTCTACAACAAAGTAGACTTGATCAAAGTGGAATTGCAAATAAAAATCATACCATGACTGGGTTTGTACCCCTAACCTTAGAAAAATAAGTCCTAATGTATCCATAATCATGCATCTCAACAAAGGAAGTACAATGTTTAAGGTGTTAAATGAATTGGTATATTAATCTATGGGTATATGAAATATTTAACTTACACTTGCTATTTTCTCATTTGTAGCTGTATTTTGTGACTGATGTTTCAGTTTCACTAACTGTTTCATCATCATTGACATACCACTCCACATCTTTCTCAAAACTTTAATAACTTTCATCTGTTTTTGTTTCAGACTATGGACATCTGCTGTTTGTGCACTTGGACCCAAAGATAATTTTCTCTGTAATAAGATTTGCAAATATAAATTTTGAATTTGTTTTTTGAAATGATAAATTAAATGTGTAGCTGATACAAATGGTATCCAAGTTATGTTATTCTTTAGTTTTACTTTGGGAAATACTGTAAGCTTAGTTTTATTCCCAGTATTCTAAAATTTGCTTATTTTGCGGTCAAACATTTCTACTAAAATTTGTACCACACACAAAATAATATGCATTCTCGATCTTATAGTCAGTTTCATAAATCCACAAATATTACATCTCGCGAAAAGGTCAGAAATTACAAAACTGTGAAAATTTTAACCTGTTAAATTAAGTATATTTACAGTATGACATCTCAGAAAACAAAAGCTGTTTGAAGTAGGGAGTAGTATGTATATCTACTCATTTTGTCTGTGAAAAAGGGAACCTAAAGACTTTTAGATTTGTCCAAACTGTCACAGACTAATTGACAGTGTCAAGTAAAGGAAAGTCCAAGTAAAGGAAGCTCTAAATTCTTGTGACATAAAGATTTTGTCTTTTTCAAAAAAATATACTCATAAAAAATTAATACAACAACCAGTCCATTGACTTTTGATCAGGAAGACAAGGATTCGTCAACCTCAAAGACACAAAGTTCACTATTGCCATAGACACTCAACAATTAGAACAACTGATTTTATGATTTGTTTCACCTGGCCCCGGTTTCACAATCATTCCTTAGCTAAGATTTTCCTTAACTTAAATCATGCAAAATTTCAAATCTTTATAATTTTGTTAATTTTCAAGATATTGAGGAATTTAAGTTGTCAATTTTAAGATCACTTCTAGATTAACACATTTGCATTTAGTTTTGACAAAAATATTCCCCAGTTGTTTCAAAAAGAGATTACAAAAATTTGCAAAATTTAAGTTAAGGAAAATCTTAGTTAAGGAATGATTAGTTTAAACAATATTTTATTCACAAAAAGTAATACAATTGTACAATAACATACATATACATGAAGAGAAGGATTCGAGAACAAGACCAAGGTCTTATATTAACTCGTCTCCACAGTCTTTGCTTAGAATACATAAACTTATAAGATCAGGAAAGCAAGTTGAAGAATTAAATATTGCATATAATATTGTTAAATTTAGATGATATGAGAGAGAGAGAGAGAGAGAGAGAGAGAGAGAGAGAGAGAGAGTTACTGACAAAATCTTTTGGATAATAATATATATTTTTGAACAACTTCGAAAGCATAGATATTTTCATCAACAGTAAGGTTTACAACATCACCATATAATAAAAAATTTATAGTTATATTATAGGGTAGAGAGAAAATGGTTTGTTGACGTAATTGTCTATAAAGTGGGCATTTTAAGAAGAAATGCTCAGAGGATTCAATATGACCACATCTACAAAAAGGGTTGTCAATAATATTTTTGTTAAATAGGTGTGCATTGAGAGTGCTACATTCCATTCTTATTCTGGCGTGGTAAATTTGTCCTAGACGTGAACCGCTTTGAAAGTATTTTGGAACATCATTACGTTTGTCAAAATATTTTTTGAAACTTGTATTGATTCATCGTTGCGAATGTTAGTAGGTATTGAATTCCAGTCACGAACGGTGCAGGGCAAGAAAGAATTAAAAAAGATGTTGAATTACATAGAAACGTATGAAGATTTTCTCTATTTCGAGTTGGATAAGAGTGTGTTTCTAGATAACTGTGAGGTACTATATTTGAAAGGTATTCTGGAGATAGTCCATGGTACATTTTATAAAATAGAATAAGTCTGTGTTTCTTTCTCCTATAATTTAAAGTTTCCCACCCAGTTTCTTTGTATAATAAATCGATGCTGCAAAATTTGGTCGCCCCTGTAACAATTCTAGCTGCTTCAATATTAATTTGTTCTAATTGTTTTTGTTGTTCACAACTGATATTGTCCCAAATTACGTCGGCATATTCAAGAACGGGTCTGATAAAAGTAAAGTAAATTTTTTGAAGAGCGGATAGATCAATTTTAAATTTAATTTTAAAGGAATGATTGTGAAACCGGGGCCAGTCAACATGTTTTAGGAGCCAGTTCTTTTAAGTCATATTTAGCCATCTCATAGCTACATTTTGTACTTCAGTATAATTATTATTTTTGTAAAAACCTGTTCTGATAAAAAATGTTGACAGAAATAAAAATACAACATCAGTTACTCTAAGTGTCGAGTGATATACTAATATATTTTTACTTAAACATTGTTAATATTCTTACCATAGATCTACTTATGTCAGATAAATGAGATTCCACACTCTTAACTTTTTCAGTCAGATGATGCAGATAGCGTTTTTCTGCAGAATTTTTTTGGCTTCTATCGTGCACATCGTGTTCAAGTTTTTTCACTAATTTTTCAAAGTCATCGACTTTTTCTGCCATTATCTGTTCTTTCCTTTCAATCCCTGTTAATGACCGTAAAACAGTCGTGCCCATTCTGGTTAACTGTACAATATTTGGTGTTTGTACCTGAAATAATAATGATCAACATCTATATGTGCAAGTTGACAACTACAGTTTATCTTTATATTTTGGCTAGGAAAACAAAATTTGAGTATGCACCTTGTTTTTTACAGCTAGTACAGTATTATGAGAATACATTTATCTATTTTATAAAATATCTAGACACAAATTTCTTGTTTGTCTGATAATCATTCTCTCTTTAGGTACAAATCCCTTAGTTATGTTTTATTACATTTCTTAATTAGAAGTTTTTTTTCAAAAACCCTGTATGGTTTTTACCATCATTTATTTCAATAATTATGAAAGAGGCTCGTGAGAATTTACCATAATGTCATCAAAGACAAACAACCTATAAACCCAATATAACAAATATAATTCTTCTGTTTAAGAGACTGCTACTGTCAGAGAGGTATGACATTTGTAAGAGTATATACTTACTTTAGCCTTTTCAAGTTCAGCTACATCGTTCTGAAGTTGTGATGTTGTGTGTTTAACAGATTCCAGCTTTATCTTCATGTCTTGACTTGCTAACTGTACATTTGTTAAATCTTTTAGGATACCAGCTAGGTCTTGTTTACTGCTTTTCATTTCACCCACTAACCTATTATTTGAATCTGTCAGTCTTACTATTAATGCTTTCATGTTTCCAATCTGTGACTGCCATTTTCTATTATTAGGAGACTAAAACAGAAATTAAAATGCATTATTAATTTTGCTGATGTAATGGACTTATGATAAGTCACATATCAGTTATAATGAAATATATTAATAAATTTAATTGTAAGCTAGCTTAACAAGCAAAACATGGAATCATAATTGAACTACAAGTACTTCTTTCTTTTTAACGGTAATGGCCTTAAAGGATTTGAAAAATCAGAAACAAAAACTGTTTAAAAATAACAAGACAAAATCAACCAAAATTCTAAATAAAAGACAAATATTTTGTATTTAAAAAGGTTATCATACACTTGGGCTTTTGTAATTCCAATGGAATCATTATCAAACTGGTCTAATCTATCAACAGATTCTATGTCTATGAAAAAGTTCTGCTATATGTTGCATGCCATGCTTATAATTATTATGGCATGTTAAACAATAAACATTTCAAGAGTGAGTATAATTCAAATCTAGATAAGGCATACAGAAAAGAACTTTATTGTGAACTACAGAAACAATTTAAAATAGCAATATTACACTTACAGTTGGATCTTCTAAGCCTGCTATTTCATTTTGAAGTCTTTGTAAAGATTCTCCCATTTTTTGTACTTCAACTTCTTCATTCTTCTGTCCTACATTTGTATCTTTAATTTGCTGCATGATTGAAGACATTTCCTCCATTAATGAATGAACTCGATTTGATATATTATAACCTTTATTTGAAACTTTCTCTATCGCTTTTGCCATTTTCAACTGTTCTTCTGTCAAACGTTTCTGGCTTTTTGTGTTAACCTAAAATACATTTTCATTCTAAAAAAGTTAGATAACACCAACAGATTTGTTAAGAATTATGTTATTGATTTTTGTTTACATTTTCTTCCCATGGAAAGGAGATAAGAGACAGTTACAAGAAACCATACAACATGGACATATGACCTTCTGCCATAGTGATCAATATAGCTGGGTTTATCAAATTGGAAAAATTTACAAGATTGCAGCAGTTTGTTTTCAACTTTGCCATGTATTAACCTTGAATGATTAAAGTACATGTTATTAGATAGTAACAAATTCTTATTAACTTAAAAAATTTTCATCTGGAAACCCTCGATCAATCAGATAGCAATAAGCTAATTAATAATGTTCACACATCAAACTTAACCAAGGTATTTCAATGAACAGAGACCCATGTTAATTTAAATTCAATCAGAATTAGAGACACTTTTATCTGTAACCATTTACAAATAAGAAAATTAAAATGGAAGTACTGGTACATGTACTTTTATAATAAACACTGACCAGCTTCATCTAAATCTGATCAATATTGTAAAAGTAACCCAGAAACAATCAACCAATCCATTAACTTCAGTGTTTTCATAATGAATCAGTAACTAAACACTTGCCCCATTATATCTATTTTTGTTGAGAAATGTTCTAATTCTGTCCATCTTCCTTCCAAGGTTTTTACTGTATCTTTCCTCTTGTATTACTCTGTTCCTGACAACAGCTTTAAATCTGTCTAATTTTTGTAAATTTTTCTTTATTCCAAGTGACACATTACCCAGAGTATGTACACCTTTTCCTAAATGCATGGTTGAAAGCTTTATTTGTTTTACATTTCTATGGAGATCTTGTTGTGAATTTTTAACATCACTTAGCTCATTTTTAATGCTTTTTGCTTTTTTCGCCAAAAGTAGCATAATTTTTTTCAAAAAGGCAATGGAATCCTGCTGTTTCAGCTGACTTTTCCATAATTCTGCAATTTCATCATCTTTCTTTCTACCTTTTTTCTTCATATTTTCTAGTCTGTGTTTCACATTCTATAAATGTTGGAAAAAAGTAAAATACATGTATTTAATTACTGTTAAACATCTAACATTCAAACCTGAATAATAATAATTATAATAAATAAAACGATTAAAAAATAAATAAATACATGTAAATGAATAAATAAATAAATAAACAAATATATAAAGTTTTAATTCTTAAGCACTACAGGCCACTAGGGTAATAAGGGTAAAATTCAGAAAACATGTTTGACTGTACAAAACAGTCAAAGCAGGATCTACCCATTAACAAAATCTTTA
This sequence comes from Anadara kagoshimensis, assembly GCA_021292105.1. Lineage (NCBI taxonomy): Eukaryota > Metazoa > Mollusca > Bivalvia > Arcoida > Arcidae > Anadara > Anadara kagoshimensis. The sequence continues at coordinate 60,444,114 of CM037858.1, read as the reverse complement.
TATGGTTAGTGGTGAAAAGACTATTTTCATTTAAGAGTCTGAAATACTAGGGCAATACATGAAGTACCAGTAAATAACCAATTATAATCACCATGATTTGGATAAAAATGGATCCATATATAACTGAAATTGAACTCTGTCTAAGAGTAAACTTGTGTTGCAAATAATTAACATTTCATGATTCAACAGTTGTGGTTTATTGAATGTTTACATATTTCTTATATCGCAATTAAACACATGATATAATATCATGATACAAACTTTTAAAATCTGTTATTATGTGACAGAAAAGAGTAGATACCAATTTGACAATATATGTTGTCAAATCAAATGGGGTATTTAGTACTGGATGCAAAAACAAAATAAAAACAATGTTTTCACATTAATGTTGAAAGTATTTGTAGAAGTAAGTTCATTTTATATCTAAGTAAAATGGTGAGAGAAATAATGAATCCAGGATAAAAGAATCTAAGTCCTGAGGCTACTATGAGCTCAAAAAGAGTGTTCATTAAATGATCACAGATACACTTGCTGAGACAGATGAGTAAAGTTAGCTACTAACTCTTGGATTATATCCTGTCAACATGAATATTAGAAAAACAAGATCTCACACAAATAAAGTGATGCAAAATTCTTGTTTTTACTGCAACTTTGATGGAAAATGTCAAAACATCACCAATTTACATTTTACTATTCAGAGAAAGAAGTATTACTCTATGTAAATGTTGTTCATTTCACCACCATTTTGGTGCTAAATAACATCATGAAGCCATGCCCATGTAAGATCATTTTCATGTAAACATCCATGTCAAAATAAAAACATTCATTTCTTGTCACATTATTCAAACAACATTGTTAAATAAAGAAAGAGTTATGTTATACTTATTAATTGCACACATATTTGTTATTAATGTAAAAAAATCCAACTTTTTCAATGTAATTACCCAGGGCTCTTTCTCAACCTTTTGTGAATGAGGCTTAAGGCCCTTGCAATCATGAAAATAAGCATCATAATAACCAAAATAATAGGCAAAATAGAAAAAGAATAAGTGATAGCTAAATACTCCACAATATTGAGTTTAAAAGGGAAAAATCCAAAACTGTGAAAATTGGCAAAGTAATTGTGAATGGGGCTGAATATCAGCCACACCAGCTAGAGCCTGGTGCTACTCTGCATATCAGCTTCCTGTAGGGCTTGAGGCTATTTCCTGTAGGAAAGCAGGAGAACATGATGTGACATCTACTAGTACTACCAACAGAAAGCATGGAAATGAAAATCCATGTCTGATAGGAGAAATAGTCATCTGAACCCTGGAAGTCATTTTCCTCTCCACAAGACATAAATACAATGAATATCTTATCTAATCTTATCCTGATTCTTCTATCACTCAATATTTTAGAAATGAAAAAACATTGATAGCAATAACAAAAAAGATAAAATTCAAAAACATAATCTTTAAACAAAACATTAAATTGTGTATTATTTACATACATCAAGCATATGGATCTTTTTCTGTATAGAATCAAACTTTTTGTTAAGAGTTTTGATGACTTTTTTCCTTGCTCCATTATTTTTATCTTTTTGGAGTGCTGTCTTCTTGGGTCCATTTTTACCAGGTCCAGGTCCTGTTGTACAGATATAGAATTATTAAATTGATTGAAAGGAAAATCATTTAATTTATTTTTACAAATATTTACTAATGTAAGCATTGGCAAGTAAATACATGCATTTAAAATGGCTTTCACAATTGCACACAAGCAGAAGCGACAAAATATTCGTTTGACCAATAAATTCTGACTGTTTCCTAAATAATCGCATATGAATAAGTCTTAGTACGAAATTCGCACGATCTAAAGAGACTGTTGTGTGACGCAAATGCATTAAATTTTGCAATATGTCTTCAGTCTATATGTGACTTATACAATGAAAACAAGTCAAGTGTTGTAAGAAATGCGATAGGATCGTGTGAATGTTCAGGTGATCAGACAATTGAACATGTGCCAATGCAATTGGACGTGTGGCACTCGTGCGATCATGCTTTCCATGGTACGAATGCTCGAGTGAGCCAGAGGGGGTATATGTACCCATATGTCTTTGCTTGAGTTGTGCTCGGAGATTCAGAAAACCAAGCAGATGTTGTGGAGGGGAGGTATTTGTGCAGCAATATCCATGGTCAATTGTGGTATGAAACAGAGATGCTTATACAAGGCATGTATACTATTAAATCATGTCTGAATAGCGTGCATGTCCATTATTTTGAGGAAAGAATGCGACCACTAAAATGCATACAACGAATGCAAGACATTGTGTAATGTACAGTATGCAAGAGGTCATGCGAAACTAAAACATTCCTATTGCAAAGTGTTGTAAAGTGTTTGTGCACCAATAGTGAAAGAGGCTTAAGGTACACAAATAAAGTTCTTCATAATTGGAACATAAATTTTTATGCCATGCTGAATTAATTTGTATTTTGTCTGACATGCCTGCCTGTAACATTTAGAATTTAGAAAAAATGAATTCAGTTTCAAATCAGTTTCAGCCTGTCTAAAATTTCTGGAAAAATCCTGAATGACATTTTTTGGTTTCATGATAAGAAATTTTTCAACATCATCAGTATGTTGAGGATGATGATGTATGTTTGCTATGCCATTGTTCATGTTTCACCAAATTTCAATACTGTTTAATGGGAATTAGACAAATCTGCACTTTGTTAATTTTTCATCCAAATTTCATGAAATGAACAATCATAGACACTAACGTTAGGCTTAAGACCCTAGAGAAACCAAATATCACATTAGATATTTTTCTGTAATCCTCACATTCAGAGAAAATTTTCTTATAAACCATTCTTACACTACCTATTACATAAATGTTTGCATCTGCCTCTAGGACAATAAAATTAAAGTATTATAAGTGGAGTGGAGTATTGGTGTTTTAAATGCCAAGAAGAATCTTTCACTTCTATCAAGTTGGTCAGTTTAGGGATGATGGAGGAAACTGGAATGCCTGTAGAAAACGTGACCAATCTTTGGCAAGCGATCTGACAAACTTTCTCACACTAGGATCTGTGCAAAGTGGGGTTCAATGCAACATTTTGTGTAAACAGAACCATTTCGTTTGATTACATCCATGTAAATGATTTACAAATTTTTGTAAACTTAGCACTGAGTGATTCAATAAGCATCAAATACGGTAAATATATATCATATATATAAAAATATACCTTTATTGTTATTCAGGTCGATTCCATTTTGATGTCCAGGTCCGATAGCTTCATTGACAAGTTTTCTTACAGATGGATGGTCACTCTCTGAGAGGAAACAAGTCTTAGAACTATTTACAAATTTAAAAAATTGACATTTTATTGTCTTTTCTTCCAGGCAGGCCTTTGCACACTTGTCAAGAGTAGAACTTTCTTTTCTTACTAGACCTGGTGTTAAAAGTACTTCTGGAACAGCATGATAAATTGTTTCTTTTGTTAATGCTTTGGCCTGCGGTGGTGGTACCTTCACTGGGGTTACAGCATCTAAGATTAAAAAAAAAAAGATTTAACCTCAATTGCCATCTTAATTTTTTTTTACATAGTATGTGAACTACATGTATGTCTTTCAAAGAATATTTACTGAATTATATTCATCTTTCTTAAACTAAAATACACAGTTTCACTTTTGCATAAATCTGTTACTGACATTGAATTTATTCTGAGGATTCAATTCACAGAAATTTTTTTTAACCAAATAAAGCAAAGATCTGAGCAAGAGGTCCATTGAGAAGATCGGTACAGTCTGAATAAATTCAATGCGAACAATGCTTTGTTGCATAGACAGTGCTTTTTCTGAAGTTCAATTTGTACTGGTCAAAACAACCTGTTTGATAATCTACATGTTTGATACAAAATAGTTACTTAACATTATAAGTTCAATATATTCATATACATATCTCACTAAACTTATAATACTGTTAAAACCTAATTACTATACCAACTGATAAGATTTTAAATACTAATGGCATATCCCCAACTGGTACGGCACTAATTGATACTTGCACTAGTAATATGGAGACATTATATACACCAGCATAAAGAGAATTTCCACGATGGATTTAGTAAATTTTGATATAAATTTCCACAGTAAAATTGTAAGTATGCATGCATTTTTAATCTACAACCACTCATACTTTTAATTTCTTAAATCCATGAAAGAAGAGAAAGAAATGTACCGGCACATGTGAATGAAGAGAATGTCATTTAGTCATGTAGCAAACATTAATTGAAATGTCAATTATCAAGCAAGAGACTTAAAAAAATTTCACTCAAGCATCTAGCAAATGCCTGAAATGACTGTTCTCAAAACAAAGAACCAATAACAGAATTTCTTTTCATAAATGGTGTACTTTTCTGCCATCTTGAACATTGGATTTGCTATGTATTATACTAATTTTATATGTAACAGTAAAGAAGCCTAAAATATTTTTTAAACTAATAATAATAAACAAACAAAAAATGTGATAATTAAATATTTAAGGTTAACCCTTTTTCTTTATAATTTGTTAGCAATTCACATATCTCAAATAAAATTTGATGACTTTAGATTAAGATTGAACATAACATAAATGAGAGGTAACCCCTCCAAACATACATCATTTAAGTAAATGAGGGGTATACTCCACCCTGGCCATTATAAATCACATTCAGCATACAATTTTACCTCATGTTATGCAATATTATCCCAAGAAAAGGAAATATTTTGTACAGAGATATAAAAGACTGGAATAAAGGAATATTTTCTTTTTAATTGTAAGAATTCTTCCTTATGTTTAATCCATCAAGGATGTATTTCAACAAACATTCTAAAATCTTATTAAACTGAGAAAGTTTAGACAATAATTATATAATATCTAGGCATATAAATAAAGTTAATTTTAAAGACTTATTTTACAATGGACATTCTATCATAAAGTGAAATTCAGATTCCACAAATCCTGGTGAGGATTGGTAGCAATCAAGCAATGATCAAGCAATTTTAGGCAAACAAAAATTTCGAAAAATGTAATCAGCAAGTACTATCATAATCTTACTTTGAAATTGCCTAGGAATTATATAATTTAAAAGTAGCCTATCACATAACTACCAATATATCCAATCCAAGCAATAACCATTTGACCTTTTTGCACTAAGACTGCAACCAGTTTTCAACTGAACATTTCTGCACTGGACATTAAGTTTATATATATGTATATTTTTTGAATACAAAATTTTCTATAATTCATAAAAATTGAACACTCATTAAGATCCATATTTAGGATAAAGATAAAACATAGGATTTAAAAAATGTGTGTGATTAGCTACTGGGCTAGTGAGTAGTGTTTCAGCCCCCCTCTCCATTTATGTTTCTTACCACAAACGTAAAAATGTTGGATGCAGCATGTTAAAAAAATATAAAACAAGCAAGCTTTTCGTCGTCCATTAAGACGTTGCAAAGTCAAATGCATCCCCACTGTGGCATGTGTTTACTGTTGTGAAGATATCTTGTATGATGATTTCTAATGGATGCCGCCGTCGTCCATGGCGTTAATGTTCAGACGTCAATGACGTCATCCAGAAGTGTGCACGTCGTTTCTTAGCAACGCCAACGGAAGTAATATACTTACCGGAAACTGCATGGAAACCCTCTACGTACTGTTCATTTTGTTTTATTTTATACGAATCTAGAGTCCATAAAATAGTGTATGGACTTCTAGTGAATCCCAATGCGAATCAATTTATGACCAATGAACACCATGCCATGACTTTTTCTATGAAAATGGCACTACAGTAACTTCCGGGCTATTATACAATCCGGTGCCTCATTTATTGGCGGGAAAAGCAATGTGCGACATTCCTTATGCGGGTCATTTTTATCAAAATTAAATATCTAAAGATATGTCCAAAACTAACCTTTTATTTATTTTTATTTATGTGGATATATTGCATATCTATATACAAATACACATTAACACAATCGCGGTACAGTTTAAAACAGGTGATAGATCTTCAATCAATATTTATAAATCTATTTTTTTAAGTTATAATATTATGTTGATTACACTGAATAATTTCTAACGATATTTAGTTGTGATAACACTTTAATATCATTCGGTGATCTTGAAAACATCTGCAAGTCTACTGTTATTTGCTATTTTATTTTTAAATTTTTATAAAATAATACATTCCGGCAAAAGTAACACATGGCACTATAATTATAATCAGTTGTATAATATAAGGAACTTGATGCTATTCTTTCCTCCAAAACTAGTGATAGTTACTGTAGATATGAACATAACCAGCTGCAACTTAAGAAGTATAAGGTCTTTGATATGTTCACCACAAAACAGAAAAACATAAACAATCTAGTATACAATTTCATAGTCAAAGAGCAAATGAAACTGCAACGTGGCAAATGAGCATTTTGTGTGAGACCAGTACAAGGCTCCAAACGCAGATATACTGAGATAAAGTCGGTAAAACATTAAAAATTCACCAAACGTATAACATTTCAGTATTATTTGATCCCCCCCCCACTCCTGCGATTTTCATTTCTCTTTTATAAATTATAACCTACACTTTATTTATTTATTTATTTATTTATTTATTTATTTATTTATTTATTTATTTATTTATTTATTTATAAACCATCCATTATTTATTTATTAAAGTAATTAAGTTATCCAATTGTTCACTAATTCATCTATTTAGTTATAAAAATATATATGTTTTTATGTGACATGCAAAATATTGTAATGTTATAATTGTCTAGGAAACCGGTTTATGTAAGAGTTTACTCTTGTTCCGGGATCCTCTTTATATTATTTATTTGTAAATTGTACTTGAAACATAAATAAAATATTGTTTAAACTCCTGCGATATCTATCTTTACTAAATACAGATGTCGGATTTAACGTGAGTACAAATCAAATAATATCATATATAGCCTGGTCACTCTTATAAAATGTTGCTCCGTAAATGAAATTTGAGACGGACTACGTTTTTATTCAGTTCATGTCAGTTTGAAAAAGTCCATCACATTTATCGACAAATGATTTTATATCATCACAAGCGGCAGCATAAACTGTTTTGACAAAATTTTCGGTTTCTTTCAATTTCTTTGCGCTATCCAAAATCAAAGATTTTGTATTTCTTAAACAATTTTAAAACGTTTCACGGTTCAAGAATATAACGATACAGTTACTATGCAAGAAAACTCCAGTTTATTTAAATTTTTAAAACAAAATTCTACCTAATTTCAAATAAAGACAACTTTTAGTAAAATTTAGAATTACTAATATTTCTAATATTCGAACTTAAAAGTAGGTTTATAATATGACTAAGAGAGAATGGACTACGCGTGCCCTGAATGTGAAAAGTGTGGAACATGTACAGTTGGATAAAATAAATAACATTGTTTGTGTCTTGCACTCATTTAGTCAATTACATTTCTTTGGATTTTCCGGCATAAATTTATGATATTATCAGATCGAGAAAAATTGAAATGTCTTCCGTAAAGCCGGACACAAATCATGAATGAACTTTTTTCCCCGGCGAGTTATCATTTCCAGCTAGTACAACACACCAAATAATGTTAAACAGAACGAATGGTTTGATTCGAAGTGTCATATATATAGAAAATGTTTTAATTCTTGTAGAAATGACTTTTATAGAGATGGAAGTGATGGTAATAAACTCCGTTATTTACAGGCGCGTAATGCATATAATAAGGTAAAACGATCGGCGAAAATGAACTTCAAACGTAAAAAAGGTGAAGAGTTACGAACTCTTGCTAAGACAGACCCAAAAAAGTTTTGGAAATCAATTAAACCGAAATCTAGAAACGAATGTCCGGTGCCTTTGGGTGATTTTTTCACGAATTTTAAAAACGTATTTGGAGAGGATCTTCCAGACCTTAGTGACGATATTCAGAATTTATTAAATGAAACTATTTGTGTTAAAGATATTGAGGAACTTGATAAACCTTTCAGTGTAGAAGAAGTCATTAACATCATTAAGAAATTAAAACGCAACAAAAGTTCTGGATAGATAATTTACTTAGTGAAATGTTTTTACCCATTAATAAACTATTGCACCAGTAGTTTGTGTGTTATTTAACTATATGTTTACTTAGTGTGAATTTCCACAGTTATGGGCCAATGGAATTGTGGTTCCTGTTCCTAAAAAGGGGGATAAAAGTGACCCGAACAATTACAGACCAATAACCTTGGTCAGTGTATTTTCTAAAATTTTTACATCCCTAATTAACGATCGTCTGCTTACATGGGCAGAAAAGTGTAATGTGTTGAGTGATTCTCAGTTTGGTTTTAGACCAGGACGATCAACTATTGATGCTATATTTATTTTACACGGGATCATCACGCATACTTTACAGAATAAAGAAAAACTATATTGTTCTTTTATAGACTTTAGAAAGGCCTTTGATAAAGTAGATAGGCGGTTTTTATGGTACAAACTAGCAAAAACTGGATGTAGTGGTCGCATGTTAGATATGATAAAACAGATTTATAAAACAATTAATATTTGTATTCGCTCAAATGGAATTTACTCAGAAACATTTGAAAATTATTGTGGTGTCAAACAAGGTGAACCGCTGTCGCCTCTTATGTTTTTGATATTTCTTAATGACATAGCTGATGATTTGTGTACGGATTCTAGTAGCAGCGTGGACGTCAATGGTTTGCTTCTATATATAATCTTATTCGCTGATGATACCGTCTTATTTTCTAAAACACCACAAGGTTTACAGGAACTTTTGAATAAACTTTATACATACTGCAAGAAGTGGTGTATAGACGTTAATATCGACAAAAGTAAAGTGGTTATATTCCAAAACGGTTACAAAAATGTTAATTATAATTGGGTTTACGGACAACAAAAATTGGAAATCTGTGACAAATATGTTTATCTTGGTGTATTGTTACATAAAAACGGGAAATTCAACCATACCCAGAAACGACTATCAGAACAAGGTTCAAATTCGTTGTACAATCTCATGAGGATCTCCAAAGACGTGCACCTCTCTGTAAAGGACACCTGTGATCTCTTTGATTCAATGTGCGGGTCTGTACTATCATATGCCTCTGAAATATGGGGATTTGATAAAGGTAAAGATATAGAGCTTATCCATAATAAATATTGTAGATATATTTTAAATGTTAACAGGTCTACTCCAGTTGAGGCCATGCTTGGGGAACTTGGTCGTATGCCATTACACATTAAACGTAAAGAACGCATACTCAAGTACTGGTTGAAAATTTTGCAAAATCATAATAATATTTTATTTAATATATATTTAATGTTACTTTCAGACGCTAACAATGGCAAGACTAATTGGGTGTCAAATATAAGAAGTCTTATATTTGATCTAGGTTTCCCTAATTTATGGTATAACCAGTTTTATATTTCTATTGACTATAAAATGTTAAGACAACGGTTACATGACCAATATCTACAGCAGTGGTATAATTCCATTAATACTATATCTAAGCTTACATTTTATAAAATCTACAAAAGAGACCTGCAGTTTGAATCTTACTTAGATTGTTTAAACAAGCATTTTTCAAACTTATTGTCGAAATTAAGATGTGGTAGTCTCAAGTTATGTGTAGAGACTGGTAGATACTCTAATACACCTCGTCATTTAAGAATCTGTCAGTGTTGTAGCATGCGTGTAGTAGAGGACGAATACCACTTTGTTCTGGTATGTCCAGCATATAGGCAAATAAGGTTAAAATTTTTACCATCTTATTATAATCACTGGCCAAATATTCACAAATTCTGTAATATTATTAGCAATCAGTCTAAAACTTTATTATTAAAACTTGCTAAATATTTATATAATGCTTGGATTGCAAGAAGTCATATTCTTGATATCAGCTAATACTTTTATTATGATTATTATTATTAATTTCATTATTATTATTATTATTATTATTATTATTATTATTATTATTATTATTATTATGTTCAATATAGATACTGTATTTCCTGCCAGCCATCAAGTATTATATAATATTGCTATGTGGCTACAAGCCTGTATAAATGCTTAATGCCAATAAAGATTATTATTATAGTATGATCTGGTTTATTATTATCCACCATTACTTTCATATGTAATATTCAGAGCAGAACCTCTACATAATGATATGTACTTAAATTAATATATTTAGGCAAAATCTGACAAAATTGTTTTTTTTTTTTTTAATTTGCGGGCAGGTGTCCTAAGTTATGTAGACTTATTGCATTGATTAATCTCGATGAAGATTATTTTATACATCATTATATATCTATATGATATTTATGATATTTGTTTCAAGTGTGTTTAATTTTGAAAAAAAATCTATAAAATATTTTAATATTATAAAATAGATGCAGTATGATAGACACTGGCAATTTATAATTTCCCGCTAAATGTCAGTCCTTCTCGGAATTCACTCATCTTTTCCATACTCGCGAGACGCAAGTTTCCGATATTACGAAAAATCTCGAGAGATCCGACAAGCCGGCTTTATCACGTGATACATGCAGCCATGATGGTGGGTGTGCTTTTTAGATGTTTTCCTGGTCTTATATAAATATGTAATTATTGCTGTCATTGTTAAATGCTTGATGTTGTTTAATTGTTTTTATTGTTTAATTACAGGACGGTATTGATGAGGGCCCTGACCTTTTGGCGGGCGACACCGAAAACAAGGTAAATTTCAGCAACGTATTTACATGTAAATTTTATTTCCATCGGATTGAAAAAAGTGATTCATCATATAAATCATTAGCTGTCAGTTTACATTCTTTGTTAGTACTCATATATACTTGTTTATTTTTCAATACTCATAATCATAATGAGCTTTATGGTTGAAAAAGTAAAATGACATTAGCATATCGTCCCCCATGTAGTATTTTGTGCTTGCAACATTGTTTTTGATGGGCCCAATCACATTGTAGAAAATCTAGTAACACATGAGTAAAATTTGATATCATTTATCATTCACTTACTTCTATACTGGCTACCCATACTGATACTGCTTGTGTACTGCAAGTCTGTGTAACTCCGTAATGGAGGTGACAGTGTGATTTGTCTTGTTCATGTGAAAAACATTAATGAGATATAGACTTGAAATTCATGGCTCCCAACGGCTCTTTATGATACTGATGTTGCCATTCCGAAACAGCAACATCAGTATTCTAAAATAGCTGTTCAGAGCCCTGAATTTCAGGTCTAAATGAGATATAGTTCTTCATGATCTTTCTGAAGTAGACTAGCCAAGTCATTTTGCAGAAGTACAAAATTCTGTAACTCTACCAATAGGCGATGGAGTCTGGATACAAATGAAAATTCCAAAATATTTTCAATTACCATCCCCTTTTTTGATCAGTGTTGCAACTTGTGTGTCTCTAGCAGATCCCATTAGGTAATCTGAATGTCACCACGACTAAGTGGTGTAAGAAACGCTAGATCACCAAGTTGCACCATTTGCTTTCCCACAGGTTCATGCTGTACTTATTCCACAATATACCTGCTTGTTGATACACTAGTATCTACATTAACTTTTTCATTTTGAAATAATTTGTTGGATGCTAAATTGATTCAATATAAAATTTTGATACCTGACTTGTCCTTTATGACATGCTTGAAACAGTTGATACTGAAAATGGGTAAAATCAATACTTAGCTTAATATACTGTAGGACAATGATTGATGTCACATCATAAACAACAGATGTTTTTCTTCAATAATTAATGAGAGTACTAAGAATTTTTATGTCAGAACTACTTAAGTTTGTTAGCTAAAAATGGATTTATAACAGAATTTGACCACTGCGGTAGCTCAGTTAGTAGAGCGCTTGCTTCGTATGTGAGAGGTGGAATGGAACCCTTGCGAGGGGCTGACCAAGACTTGAAAAATAGGTACTGACTTTTGCCAAGCACTTGACATTTAGAAATGAAAGTCATGGGGTCCTGTAGAAGAAACATCAAAATTGAATTACTATAACAGGTGATGTCTTGGTATAAGTAAAAAATTCTTGACTGGGTTGTAAAATCCCATTCAATCAATACAACAGAATTTGCATAATGTCTATGTTTCCATTCCTGGTAGCCAAAATCGCCATTGGCTACTAATTTCTGAGGAATTCTTTCAAAAAGTAACCTATTTTAGCAAATTTGTGGAAAAATACTTTAAAAATGACTATATTTTCACAAATTTTGGAAATTTGGCTACTAATTATTTCAAATTTGTGGAAACCTAGTAATGTAATAAATGTTCCTGGTAATTTTGTTATTCCATCATTTTTATTGAGCAATAGATTCTCAGTAATAAAGTTTTCATGTGATGATGGCTGATCATGTGTACTTTCTGTTTTAGCCGCGATCAGAGACGGTGGATTTGTCTACAGATACATCATTGTTAGTAGATATATCAGATGCTCTAAGTGAGAGAGACAAAGTAAAATTTACAGTTCATACAAAGGTTAGTATTTCTATTATGTAATTTCATATAAAAACTACATGTGTTTTGTTTAGCGTATTAGGGCGGGGTGGGGGAGGATTTCATTTATTTTTGTATATCGGATCAGGGATCGAAGTCTTGATAGGTTTCTTGGCTTCAAAGTGAGAATCTTGTAAAATTTCAGTGCTTATAGTTTCTGAATTTTATATTCCAATAATATATGAATTATTATAATTAGAGGTCTTTCTTTATGCATTTGAAATATTCATATAATTCATTGACTCTTTGAAGTATAGGCCTGTAGAATGGTCTAAAACACATGTTTACAGATCACAAGATCACAGGACCTCTCATTGCCAAGTAATTATACTTGAATCAGTTTTTATTGTTAGAAAGTTTGTCAGTTCATTTGCTGAAATTTGGTGGCTTTTTCTTGGCACTCCAGCTTCCTCCACTATCCAAAAGCTGACCACCTCAGTATACCGGTAAGTTAAAGGATCTTGACTTGGAGGCATAAAACTGTATTACTCCACTCCACTCTTTGATTATGTTATATATGTCATAATAACTGTAAATAATGTATATGTAGTTTCTGGTATGTTGTAGTAGTGCAATTTAAGCATGTTAAGGTCAAAACATGCATTATAATACTGGTATTGATTTCTTTTATAGACCACCTTACAGAGATTTAAAGAAGGAGAATTTTCAGTGGTTAGACAACATGAAGAGTTTATATGGTTACATGCTAGATATGAAGAGAATGAGGAATATGCTGGTATTGTTGTAAGTATAGGAATACTAAATATGTAAGTGTATAGAAATCATAGCCATAGTTCTAAGAAAATACATGTATGTGATGGGCTATTGAGGCTTATCTGACACATTTGATGTAGTACCCAGATGATATATTAATGAGTTGAGTTGAGTAATGGTGTTTATTGTCTCAGTCAAGAATATTTCACTTATATCGAGACTTCGCCAGATTTAGGCAAAGGTGCAGAAATTTTGCCTGTGCATTGCGCTGATGGCATTATACAGCAGGGTTCTTTAGCGTGCCAAGCCCACCGTGACACGGGACCTCGTTTATTTTAAGTTCCCATCCGAAAGAACCGTGACTTTCATTTCGTAATGCTGAGTGCTTGGCGAAAGAACAGTCACTACCCACTTTCAAGTCTTGGGTCAAACCCGGCCGGGGATCGAACCCACGACCACCCACTTGATATATTAATGAGGTCAAGGACAAATGTCAAGTTTTAACCTTTATGGTTTTTGCCGTTTCATTTTCAGTTATCAAAATACAGTCAAAGGTAACAGACATGACAAAGCTGTGTGCATACAGAATTTTACAAAGTTTAAAAATAATAAATTTTGTTAAATTCAGATTCCCCCTGCTCCTCCTCGACCAGATTTTGATGCTTCCAGAGAGAAATTACAAAGACTTGGTGAAGGCGAAGGTACCATGACCAAAGAAGAATTTACTAAAATGAAACAGGAGTTGGAAGCGTATGTTACATTTTATATTTCTTTTACATGAATTGATTGGGTCTTTAAAGCAACTGTCATACATTTTAATGACTTGGAGTAGAATAGATAGTGTTTACAGTAGTCTCCACATTTAAATAGTCAGATGTGTTTGGCAATTGAAACCCATTTATTACAGTCATATGTGTTTTATCTTCAGAAAGGTTGCCATTGGTCACAAATAGCAGGATTAATGCATTTATTTCAGAAAAATTGGAGACATGTATATAAGATGATGTAAATATTTGTCAAAGAAAATCATTCTTGTATTAGCCTTTGTTTGTCTTTTTGACATTTTCAGATTTAAATAAAATAGCTTGTTATTCTCCAATACATGCGTTATACAAAATTAAAAACCTTTAAATGGTCAATGATATTTTCTTGCTTTTTTTCCAGAGAATATTTAGCTACATTTAAGAAGACTGTGGCCATGCATGAAGTTTTCTTACAACGATTAGCCGCCCATCCTCTATTACGACATGATGTTAACTTTGAAGTATTTCTGGAATATGACCAAGATGTAAGTATATATGTAGTCTTATTTTAGGATAAAAGGGCAAATGTAATTTTATTGAAAGGCCTGGAAGGCTTAAAGATGTGTAAAGAACATAGTCTCTCACACTCTGGTCATATCTAGATTTAGATTAAAGGACTATCATAAACAATTCAGATAACATAAATTTTGTGAAAATATACATATAGAGTATGTCATGGTTAAGATTTATGAGTTATGTTTACCATTTGCAGAACTATTGCTTCTGTAATTTCTACATCTCAATCTATAGGACTAGATTTTTTTGTGACATAAACATCTACCTGCTGCTTGAACTAAAAACTGCTTCAGCAACATACTGTTCCATTCAGAATGGAGATGTTTTTGTTTTAATAAATCAGTTAATAAAATATGCCATTTTCTGCTGTAATAAATGAATATTTAAGTGTATATGAACCTAGACATGACATTCCTAGTGATGCTAAACTTTCACAAAGTTTAAAGTTTTGTATCGTATCAAAAGTAATTGTATCGTGAGTAATGTAAATAATCATTTATCATTCTAGCCCTATCAATTTTATTAGAAATCTATTAGGCAATCCCCCATCTACATCTATTACTAATTACCAGATATGAAATAATTTGTTATTGGATATCTTTATTACAGTTGAGTGTTAGAGGAAAGAACAAAAAAGAAAAATTAGGAGGATTTTTTAAAAGTATTACAAAATCTGCTGATGAAGTTTTATTATCAGGACAAAAGGTAAGCATAAATATTTTAATTTCATCTTGAATTTTTCCTCTTAAACTGTCAATCAAAGTCTCGTTATTTACATTATTTATCAGTTTATATACACATGTATGTAGCTTGGAAATTTTGGTTCATTTTAAGTTCACCTGCACTTTAGCATGTTAGTATAACTGATTAGTTTGCAATCTTTTGATTGACGATAAATGTTCAAAGTTTTTGGTGTCAGTTCACTGATGAGCTAGATGTACAGGTAGCAGGGCTGAAAAAATGCCAATATATCTTGCTGCTATAGTTCCCAATTACTCATGGTATGCATTTCAAAATCATCCACACAAAATGTGCAGACGTTATTGATGGTTATTCTAAAAATACCTCTGTTTTATTCAAAACATTTTCTAGAGCTCTGGCAGACACATTAAACTGTTACTTGGATACTGTACTCAAGTTTCCCTTGATTATAATATTTATGTCTGGAGCTCTGGCAGACACATTACACTGTTACTTGGATACTGTACTCAAGTTTCCCTGCTTAATTATAATATTTATGTATTTATAGGATGTAGATGAATTTTTTGAGTCAGAAAAAGGTTTTCTAATAGAATATCACGCAAAGATTAAAGATTCTACAGCTAAAGGAGATAAAATGACAAAATCTCATAAAAGTAAGTGGAGTAAAACTAAGGATAAAGAGTTAACAATACTGCAGTAAATTTCTATGTTTCACATGAGTTCAAATGCAATGTTTTTTATGCTTTAAAAGATGTTTTGGCAGTTTTTGGTCAATATCACCATTACGATGCTGACAAAAAGTAAATACAACTTGGACTTCATTGAAATACATGAACTTTTTTGTATGCAGTTGATTAGGAATTAATTTGGCTGAACCGAAAATGTAACTCTTAAGTTTCCACAAATTTAAAATTATTAGTAGCCAAATTTTCAAAATTTGTGAAAATATAATCTTTTTCAAAATGTTTTTTATTTTCACTTGGTTAAAATTTGTTGTGTTTTGAAACAATTTTTCAGAAAAGTATCCAATGGCGATTTTGGCTACCAAAAAATGAAATATAGAACTTGTTTGTCTGTAATTAATAAGTAATTAATTACTGTGAATTTATTAGACAAAGTCTGATTATAACAGATATCCCTTATAACATGTTAAATTTGTTGTTCTGTGTATTGATTTGTTCTGTGTATTGATTGATTTGTTGTTCTGTGTATTGATTGATTTGTTGTTCTGTGTATTGATTTGTTGTTCTGTGTATTGATTGATTTGTTGTTCTGTGTATTGATTGATTTGTTGTTCTGTGTATTGATTTGTTGTTCTGTGTATTGATTGATTTGTTGTTCTGTGTATTGATTGATTTGTTGTTCTGTGTATTGATTGATTTGTTGTTCTGTGTATTGATTTGTTGTTCTGTGTATTGATTGATTTGTTGTTCTGTGTATTGATTTGTTGTTCTGTGTATTGATTGATTTGTTGTTCTGTGTATTGATTGTGATTGGTTGTTCTGTGTATTGATTTGTTGTTCTGTGTATTGATTGATTTGTTGTTCTGTGTATTGATTTGTTGTTCTGTGTATTGATTGATTTGTTGTTCTGTGTATTGATTGATTTGTTGTTCTGTGTATTGATTTGTTGTTCTGTGTATTGATTGATTTGTTGTTCTGTGTATTGATTGATTTGTTGTTCTGTGTATTGATTTGTTGTTCTGTGTATTGATTTGTTGTTCTGTGTATTGATTGATTTGTTGTTCTGTGTATTGATTGATTTGTTGTTCTGTGTATTGATTTGTTGTTCTGTGTATTGATTGATTTGTTGTTCTGTGTATTGATTGATTTGTTGTTCTGTGTATTGATTTGTTGTTCTGTGTATTGATTTGTTGTTCTGTGTATTGATTGATTGGTTGTTCTGTGTATTGATTGATTTGTTGTTCTGTGTATTGATTTGTTGTTCTGTGTATTGATTTGTTGTTCTGTGTATTGATTGATCTGTTGTTCTGTGTATTGATTGATTTGTTGTTCTGTGTATTGATTGATTTGTTGTTCTGTGTATTGATTTGTTGTTATGTGTATTGATTGATTTGTTGTTCTGTGTATTGATTGATTGGTTGTTCTGTGTATTGATTGATTTGTTGTTCTGTGTATTGATTAATTTGTTGTTCTGTGTATTGATTGATTTGTTGTTCTGTGTATTGATTTGTTGTTCTGTGTATTGATTTGTTGTTCTGTGTATTGATTGATTTGTTGTTCTGTGTATTGATTGATTTGTTGTTCTGTGTATTGATTTGTTGTTCTGTGTATTGATTTGTTGTTCTGTGTATTGATTGATTTGTTGTTCTGTGTATTGATTGATTTGTTGTTCTGTGTATTGATTGATTTGTTGTTCTGTGTATTGATTAATTTGTTGTTCTGTGTATTGATTGATTTGTTGTTCTGTGTATTGATTTGTTGTTCTGTGTATTGATTGATTTGTTGTTCTGTGTATTGATTGATTTGTTGTTCTGTGTATTGATTTGTTGTTCTGTGTATTGATTGATTTGTTGTTCTGTGTATTGATTTATTTGTTGTTCTGTGTATTGATTGATTTGTTGTTCTGTGTATTGATTTTTTGTTCTGTGTATTGATTTGTTGTTCTGTTCTGTGTATTGATTTGTTGTTTGTATTGATTTGTTGTTCTGTTCTGTGTATTGATTTGTTGTTCTGTGTATTGATTTGCTGATTTTGTTGTTTTTTAGCCGTAGCAGATAATTATATACAAATATCATCAGGGTTTGTACAGATAGCAACTATAGAAAATACTGAATTAGACAAGTAAGTTATAAACAAGCTTCTATTATGGTTTAACATGTACTTGCACATTATTTACTAATACAATCATGCTTTGATGGCTCAAATGCAGATGCCTAAAATACCCTGGATAACTCAAAGATATCTGCCGGTCCTGACCAAATTCTTATTATTTCCTATGTAAGTAAACCTTGATGGCTCGAACGTCAATACCTCAAATACCCTGGGTAACTCTAAGTAAACTGATGGTCCCAGCCATATTCCTATTACATTTGTATACCATATGTAAATAAACTTTGATTGCTCAAACATCGATACCTCAAATAACCCTGGATACCTCTTAAGTTCATCTGCCAGTCCTGACTAAATTCCTATTATATCCTATGTAAATAAACCTTTATGGCTAAAACTTGACAACTTGAATACCCCTGCTCACTCAAACAATGAATATTTTTCAAGTGTGAATTAAGTGGAAATTCAACTTTTTTACTCAAATACAGTTTTTGCCAGAATAACGTGACTGGTCATTAAACAAATCTTTGTTATAGTTTAACATTATTTAATATATATACATTGTATATTTGTTTGTAGTTTCAATTATAATGCCTAATTTAATTATTAGAATTTCATTTTGAGAAAATCTTAAAATTGAAAACAGTGGGGGGGATTAATTTTAAAGAATATACAAGAAAAACCTAACACTTGTTTTCACTACATTCCACATTATTAATGAAAACAATGTGTAACTAAATGCCCAATATTTGTAGATATAATAGAAATTGCATTTATTGAGTGTTTTTGTTTTGTTTTGTTTCAGGGTGTTTACAAAAGTAGCAGAAGCATTAGAGAAGGCAAGGGTAAGGCTTCATTATATGAGTAATTGTACCTTTCAGACCTTATTGAATAATGTGTTACATAATTTAGTATGATCAAATCATGAAAATGCCATCATGCCATCTCATAAGTGGATTTTAAAAACTCTAATTGAAAATAAATCTAAAGTTCGCTGATCTTATTGATGAAATAGATTTTCACATTTTGATGTCATTACCGAATATTTCACTTGTATTGAAAGTTCACCAGCTTTAAGTGACGTTACCTCTTGCAGTGTGCCCAGGGTAATGTTTAGAGAGGGCAGAGTCTTTAGCATACCATGCCCACCATGACACAGGTAACAGTTTTGGGAGATCTCTTCCGAAAGACCATGGGACTTTCTAAATGCTGAGTGCTTTGCCAGTGACATCTAGATATAAATGGAATAATCTTTGTATGAAAAAACCTAATTCAATTGATTGATCTACCTCCTACAATATTATAGTTGGTAATCTTATATTAATGAATAATTGCAATATTTTAATTTACAGAAATTGGAAGGCAGAGTTGCTTCAGATGAAGATTTAAAATTAAGTGATACTTTACGATATTACATGAGAGACTCCTCCGCAGCTAAAGATTTATTGTATAGAAGAACAAAATCATTATCAGATTATGAAGCCGCTAATAAAGCCTTAGAAAAAGCTAGAACTAAAAATAAAGAAGTTGCTCAGGTAAATCTGAATATATACATTTGTAGTAAATTTATATTAGCTGAATATCTTTTTGGATTTTTGCATTTTGGATTAGACAGTGATTTGAAGAATTTCTGGGTTTATACTGGAGTCATCTCTTTAATTGCACTATTGTTTATTTGGTTAGATGTAAAATATTGCAATATATTTCCACCATCAGTGGATAAGAATTTACTAAGTTACAGAAGGGAAAATTGACATGCATCTAGCAAACTGTTCTGTTGTGGAAAGGATATAAACCTTGGTAAAATAGGTGAAAGTCCTGAAAGGTCTTATATGAAGGGAGTAAAACATTAACTGTATTAGGAATTGTTCTTCAACAGGAATGTGGTTTATATGTTTGTTAAAAAATATAAAATTGAGTTTTGGAAATGCAAATGTTGCCATTGCTTGTGATTGTACAAATGAACCCTCAGTAACATTAACTACACTATCTTCTCCTTAATATAACAATGTTTTGAGTATTTATTGCTAAATGATATGTGTATATTAACCATCATAAATGAATTTTCAAGAGTCCTTGAAAAATGGTTGATGTATGCTTCTTGAATTTTGCTTGTTGACCATGGTTGGATCATTTAGGTCTGTTCTTGATATTTTGTTTGGCCAGTATACCAGTATAGTTTTGTTGATTTTATTCACTGGGGATTTAATATCGTTATATTCACATTTTGAATTGATAGCGTGAAATTTAACACCAAGTGAATATTTTCATATACCAGTAGCATGCATTAAACGTAGACATAGATTATCCGTACAGAAAAATTTTAACACTGGCCACTGCACCGCAAAATTTTATGCTGATGAATAAGTTCCAGTGTCTGAACCATGAAATCTATTCCCTGCAAAATTAAACATCTATACTGTACGTCTTCAACATAACCATACAGTTAATGTACTCTTCTCTTGTTTAGATGTTAATTTCATAGTTGTTGACTTTATTTTATTTTTAGGCAGAAAAACATCAATCAACTTGTTGTGAAAAATTTGAAAAAATATCAGAGACTGCTAAAAAAGGTACTTCATATCTATATTATATTTATTTGATAGATTGAGTAACCTAAAGAAATGGTAATAAATATAAATAAATAAAATTAGGATTTGAAAATCATGAACTTAAATGACTTTATTGATTAAATATAGTCCATCGAGTTACATATAAAATCTACATGTATATGCTAAGATCCATTTCAGATGAAATTAAAAATTAAAATTGTAAAACATTATTAATACTGCATGTTTTATTATTTATTTATTTATTATTTATTTATTTATTTATTTATTTATTTATTTATTTATTTCAGAATTAACAGAATTTAAAACTAGAAGAATAGCATATTTTAGGAAGAATTTTGTAGATTTAGTTGAATTAGAACTTAAACATGCAAAGGTAAGAATATACTTTTTATTTTAGTATAAAAAATAAGAAATTAAATGCTTTCATTCTGTTTTCTGGTTTTGTAGCCAACAATGAAATAGCTACTCTGTAGTTGCTATGCGCCCAAAGAATATATGTATGTAATTACAATTTTCTGGAAATGAGAATGCACGCCAGGAATATTCCACAATAAATTATGTATTCAATTTCTGGAAATATGAATATCTTAAATGAGCTGTCAGAAGTGCTTTCAAAAATAGGCATGAATATTTCACTTATATCGAGTCGTTGCTAGCTATAGGCAAAAGTGCAGAAATTATGTCTGTGTGTTGTGCTTATGGGCGCTTATGACATTATACAACAGGGTTCTTTATCATGCCACACCTACTGTGACATAAGACCTTTTTTTTAAAGTTTCCATCTGAAAGAACCAAAAGTTTCATTTCGTAATGCTGATTGCTTGATGAAAGAACAATCACTACCCACTATCAAGTCATGGCTCAGACCGACTCAGAGTTCAAACTCACGACCTCCTACTTAGAGTAAGCAATCTACCAACTGATCTACCGCAGTGGTCCACATCTAGATTTGAGTTTTGAACTAGCTAGAATTTTAGCCAATTCTCCTACGTAACCCCAATATGTGTTTATCTTGTGTCTTGCACTCTTCAGTATACTCAAAGTTGCTCTTTTTGTTTTCCAATTACATGTATATTATTCAGATTTTGTGGTACATGTAATGAGTATTCATTTTCATATCTCTGTGGTGTTTGATATAACAAGATTAACCATGTATTAAAGTGAAAACAAGTTTGTAATTTGTGTTGTCTTGAATTATCTATCTTGCATAAGGGAAAAAAGACATGTACTAATAAGCAGGCATTCTTAATAAGATAGAAGATAAGTAATTTGACCAGGAGAATTCATGTGTAAAATACTATTTACTGTAATAATTACATTTTTCAATACTTCTATAACTCATTTTAACTCATAACTCTTGTGACTTCTTTGTTAACTTATTAATGGCCAATCGTACAAATTATAGAAATGCTTCTATAACTTGTTATAACTCATTGTAATGCCCAGGTTTGAGAGTACTTCCAAAACTTTCTAAATTTTCATCTACTTTTTTCAGTTTTCAGGTACTAATGTAAATTGTTTACACCACACTTTGACTATTACTTTTGTAAACAATTTAAATCGTCTAATGTATAACCTTTATTTTATCTAATTACAGGCACAAGTTCAGCTATTAAAGAATTGTATAACTGCGTTAAAAGAAGAAGCATAGCGATAGAACAAAGTTATACAAGATTGTGATAAGACTATATACACCTGTTGTTAGGAGAAGACGATAAAAACAAGTGTTTGGATGCTTGGATTCACTCACTCTAATTTTTGGTTTATTTTTTAAATATTTTTTGTGTAATCATTATTATGATAGTGATGACATGTATATATGATTGTGTACATGGTGTATTTGAGTGAATGAATGAGACATAATTTTAAGTGCTATTAAATCAAGCTGGTTGAATTATCATGTTACTTGCAGTCTTAAGAGATTATCGTATATCCTAGTGCATGTGATTTTATATACATGTATTAACAAGGCATGAAGAAAACTCCAGATTGAATGAGTTGGTGTAAGTTTTACATTTTTCATTACATGGTTAGATGGTTCAATATTATACAGTGTCCTTGTCAATTCATTATCCATTTATATTGATTAAGATATTACCAACGTATTGTTGTACCGTAATGTCCATATGGCCAAGTTATAGAACCCAAAGCAGGCTTGATAAGTTTTATGTGCATTTATTTTAATTTAATACAATTATTTCAGATTAATAACAGAAATTTGTGTAAAAATTCAATAATATAGTAAGGGCAGGCTGCCCAGTGTTCACTGTTCCTAATTTAAAAAAAATTATTTACTTGTCCGTCAATTTTTTATAGTATTTTCATGGATGAAGTGAGGAACTCAAATCATTAAAGTTTTTTCCAGTGAAATGGTTCTTCCACTGTTATTTGTGATTTTTCATTGCACCATAAATTACTCAACAGAAAATGGCAGGACCATTTAGAATTGTCAATTTTTTATGATTCTGTTATTTTCAGTAATTATTTCTGTTATTTTCAGTAATTATTTCTGTTATTTTCAGTAATTATTTCTATACTGTAAATTTTTTTTTTTAGAAATTGGTTTCATCATTTTATGTGTTCAAGTCTAAAATATATATTTTGACCAATTTTCATACATAAGTGATGCTAAGCCTATTGCTATATTTGCCTTTAATGGTCATATTTCTAATTTTATTACTAAATTACTAAACTGAATTTAATCATCATCTTTTTAAGGTGTGTATTAAAATTAATCAGATATAACATTTTAAAAATGAGATATATTGTACAATATTACAATCTGCGGTAAGGTTTTAATTTATGATATGTTTCATTTAGTTTGGCTTTTCACTGTCAGACATCTTTACCACCAAGTTTAAAATAGGAATGGAATTTTGAGGTTTGTTTCTTAATATTTATTATGTTCTTGTGGGGATTGAAGAATAAGTAGCATATATTTTTGTCTAATAAATCCATTCATATGTACATGTATTTATTTTCCAAATTTAAATTTTAACGCCTTCCATTTGTAGCACCGTTTGTTTGTAAAATTTTGTTAAAAATCATGCAATATTTTGTATTTTATTTGTCTTTTCTTTTTAAATAATTATTTTTGTCCATTCCATATATTTGTTAATTCATGTTTTGTAAATATTAAAGTCTGTGTTAGTGTATTTATATAAGACCCATTTAATTATATATTTCATGGTGAAATTAAGAAAAGTTTGTTTTGTTCTAAAGGAACTACTGCAGATTAGTGCTAAAATATTGTTAAAATCTACAGTTACATTTGATTATAAATCTGATTTTATCATATTCTTTATTATTGTCAGCCTAGTGATCTATCTATGATTTACATTTTGTCATCCACTTTGGCTTTAGGCAGTAAAAATATACATGTTTTAAGTTCATTAACTTCAATAAACATTCAGAATAAACAGAGCAGTTTCATCAGAAAGAAGCAAAAATTCCAACAATACATCAACCTACATGTGACAGGAGTTTTGTATAGTATTATCCCTTGAAAACATCAACCTACATGTACGTGATATATAAATATACTTGTGTGTTAAACCATTCTACATGTATTAACATTGAATCTATAATAGAGGGACCACTTTAATTTGATAACAATTCATAACGAAAGAACTACTTTATATAAGTTGTAAGAATCAATCAGGTTGTCGGTCATCTGTCCATCTGTGAATCATATACATGATGTACATGCATGTGAAGTCTTAAATCTACAAGATATTAAAAAGAAATAATAACTTATTACATAAGACACACAGGTTTTTAACTGACTACAAATACTGTATTATAGAGAGAAAACTGATTCTGAGTATCATTTATTTTTTGCATTTAAGTAGTCAAGTTACATTACTTATTTCTAAACTCAGACATGTTTTTCCCTCCTCAACCCCCCCCCCCGATTTGTTTCAAATTATTAGATCAATTTTTTTCCTTCACAAGTTGTTTTCTATAACTTCATTTTACTGGTATTTTATTTTTATTCTAAGGCATTTGATTGTTTAAGACATTATCATTTAAATATTTTTTGTCAGAGGTAGAACTCGTTTGTTTATGAATTTTTATGATAATCTATGAAAAGCAGAAAATCAAGTGTCGAATGAAATAGTTAATTAATGATATTTATAAAATTAAATAAATTTGGAAAATGTATATTTTAAATTTTGTTTGTAATTATTTATTCTCTCAAGATGTTGGTATTAAAAGAGTTGAGTTGAGTAATGGTGTTTAACGTCTCAGTCAAGAATATTTCACTTATATCGAGACATCGCCAGCTATAGGCGAAGGTGCAGAAATTTTGTTTGTGTGTTGCGCTGATGGCATTATACAGCAGGGTTCTTTAGGATGCCAAGCCCACCGTGACACGGGACCTCGTTTATTTTAAGTTCCCATCTGAAAGAACCGTGGCTTTCATTTCGTAATGCCGAGTGCTTGGCAAAAAAACAGTCACTACCCACTTTCAAGTCTTGGGTCAGACCCGGTCGGGGATTGAACCCACGACCTCCCACTTACAGAGCGAGCACTCTACCAACTGAGCTACCGCAGTGGTTTGGTATTGAAAGAGGGGCCTAAGTGGCCAAGAAAGTTTCATGAAAATCCATTGAAGGGTTTAGGAGGAGTTGCGGATAAGAGATAGGTACCCTAAGGTGTAACGGACGGACACCCCTATCACTATATACCCCCACTTTTTAAGTGGGGGGTATAATGAAGGAATAATACTAAACAGTCAACTTATGGATGTGAACACCAAATAGACGGGGAAGCTACTTACAGAAATATGTTTAAGACGTGTATTTAAACCATATAAAACTATGTTTAATAATAGTGAAAAACGAGAGTTTCTGTATAAACAATCTCCATTCATTTTCTTTATGGTTAAAATACATACTCCATACATTTTTCATATAATAGGCTAATCATGTCTGTATTGTGAATTTGTGTAAATTACAGTAAAATGTTATTGGTGTTAGAAGTGAGACAAGGAACTACATTTTGTGATAATTCCACTCATATAAGCTTAAAACAGGGTTACTATCGGATAAAATGGTCAGTACCCAAAAATATTTGTATGGAATAGGTTTCTGTCAAATATTACTAGAATCGGTTTTTCATAAAACATCAAATGCTGCAATCCTATATGCAATGGAAGTAAAAGTTCAACGGAAACTCGGATATCATGTAATAGGCTAGGCGAGTGAATCCAATGCAGACATTAGTTGACAACATAAACAAAGTTATATTATTCTATTAATTAATTGAGAAATTAATAGAATAATATAACTTAGTTTATGTTGTATCAGGTTTGTTAAAATGACTCGCTCTTGCCAAATGATTGAAAAAGTAAATTTTCATACTGTAGATTTATTAATATTGGCAAGTTCAAATTTTAGTATACATCTTAACTTGTGTAAAGTCATGTGGACTTGAAATGGTGTAAAACTTTGGATTAGCTTGTGCACTATGATCATACGTCCTTGGTGGATTTAAATTTGTGTTACTGTGTATCTTCACAAACTTGCTAAAATTAGTACACTACTAGAATTAATATGTTTACAGTATCACGGAAGTTCCTAGTAGTGTGATATTACTAGTAGAATAAAGGACTGCTATACTACTTGTACCTGCAATTATAACCTGTCGCTATAAGTAATTTTAAATACATGTATTGTGAAAATAAAGTGTTTGTTCAAAGAGGGAAGTTTAAGTATACCAACTGTACTATGTCTAATATTACTGGTTGGATTGAATGATGTTTTATGTCTAAGTTAAGAATATTTCACTTATATTAAGATATCTCCAACTATAGGTGAAGTGGCAGAAATTTTTACCTTTGCATTATGCTCAGAGCAATGGCAGGGAGGGTTCTTTAATGTACCATGCCTACTGTAACACGGGGCATACATTTTTAAGGTCTCTTCCGATGGGCAGTGATTTTCATTTCTAAATTTCCAAATGCTTGGTGAAAGAAGTCACTACCTACTTTCAACACTTGGTATTACCCTGGTCAGGGTTTGGACCTCCTAAATAAGAAGCGATCACTCTACCAACTGAGCTACTGTATTTATTACTAGTTGGAGGTAGGGGCACTATCCTAATGGCAATACATAGTATATGTGGTACTTCTCTGAACATGCTCATGAAAATATAAAAATCAGCCTGTTAAATTTAAAAACATTTTAATAAATAATATCACAGTTTTGCATTTCATTACATGTAATAAAAATCACTTATCAAAATGAAGTGACAATTTACTAAACCAAAATTCTCTAAATTAAAATAAGTCAAAATTCTGGTTTTTATTTAATGTACATGAATGATACATTTAATCTCCAATTTCAACATACTTGTCTATAACTTGTCAATTCTGAAGCTCTAACTGTACAATGTACAGTGTTTTAATTCTTGTTAATGTTTCCAGCACAACACTTTAAAAAAACAACATTAACATTGCCGTCTTTAATAACAAATGATCAACTGTCCTATGTCCATTTACTTTTGTGCTAATTAAGCTTGTACTTGAATTTAGGATTTCATCCTGGGTCATATAACCAGACTGATTATGTATAGATTCTGGAGAATTTTTCAAGTTTTATTTCAATTTAATTTGACATCCAGTTAGTCTTCTACAATGGTAACAGATTTTGGAAATGGACTTTTGACTTCACTTCGAGTTCCAGGACGACTTTTATGACTAGATCTAGCACTTCCCAGTGTGGTCTGTTCCTTGTCGTGGTAACTCTTTTGACTTAGCCGGCTTAAACGACCATCCAGGATTCTGTGGCTTGTTCTTGTGCTTCTTCCACTTACGGGGGTATCTGAAAGTGGTTAGATACAAACGAAGAATTAATAAAGGGGTATCTTAAAGTGGTTAAATAAAAACAAGGAATTACTGATAACTACTAATATAAACTGTGCAATGTATCTGTCACAAGTGAAAACATTTAATAAACTGATTCTGGAGTGCTGTAGGGACGCAGGGTAATATATGAATACAGATAACAAATATCTACAATATTACATGTTTAAAAGTAATTATCTTTTTATTTTTCTTAATATATGTACTGACAATACTGTTGGGAAGAAATATCGATTACTCTACATACATTACTGTGCTGGTATTCTTCGTGAGAATACCGTTATTTGGGTCTCATAATGGGAGGCTTACTAAAACTGTGAACAGACTATTTGAGATAATTGGAGGTCTCAGTTTAATATAAAGAAAAGATTATGCAAGAAAATATTTTCAACTGTTATTTCCAAGATAATAGAAAGGTTTAAGATTGAAAATAATTACTTGTATCAACTTAAGTAACAAATGAAGTGTCTCCAAGATAAAATATACCGGTAATTAAAAAAAATCCTTCTATATCAAACTGTTAGTATTTGTCACATTCTAATTATCTCCCAATACCTCCAAAATTATTTTTATACAAAAACAAAACAGATAATAAAAAATTGTATGAAAAACTTTGATCTATTTTCAGTTTAAATATTTCAATTTATTAACAAAATTTATAAAATTGCAATATGCAGATAAAAACTTTCAAAATATTTTTTTTTATTACACCTTATGTAAAAATCTAGCAATTTCATTGGATAAGAGGTATGTAACAATTTGTACTGTCACATACAATTTATAATTTCACATAGCGCTGCGCATGACTATGTGACAGTACTTCTGTTCGAGTCGCCTCCCTTCACTGGATCACATCAGCGCTTTGAACAAAACATGTTTTCAGTTGTGTTTACGGCAAGCGTCATTGTTATTGCTATTGTAACAACAGATGATGTTTGCCGAGGTTGACAATGACTATCTTGGCAATTTGTTAGAGTCTAAATACTCTGCATCAACTAAACATATCATTAAGTGGGCCGTGGATACGTTTCTTAAATTTCTTGGCTCAAATGACTGTGCATTTGAAGCATTCCCGGTCGATAAATTGAATGAAAAGACGAAGGATGCACATCATGTAGGGTATTGGTGAAATAAAACAAACATTCGGTGTAATAAAATAAATATTACATTTCTGACAGGGTGCCAGTACATATTGTCACTTCTCGAAAAGCATTGTCAGCCTCGGCTATCGCCTTGGCAAACTGCTTCCTCGAGGTGACAATATGTACTGGCACCCTGTCAGAAATGTAATATTTATATAATGCTACATTATTACTTTACAAAGACTATTATATTCTTGTATAGTCATTATCATCAAAATATGTACAAAAATATTTACTTTGTCGCCTACACTGTTACGAAATATAAATTAAATATTAATAGGACCTTTGTATTTATGGAAATGTTGATGATAAGTACTAATGTATTACTGTTTAGGAAGGGGATTTCCCTTTAGTGGAATCAATATAACATAGTCCAGAAGTACCTGGAATATGGCCATGTTCCACAACCTTTAATGGTACTCAAACGGATTAGAGGTGTGGGGTGGGGTGGAGTAGTATCAAATTTGATGTTTCTTCATTAATGCTTTATCAAAATAGCATACAGCATATTCTAATCAACATTCCAATGGATACAAAGGCCCAACATTGATTATAGCTGCAAATTTTTCCAATTCTAAACTACCAACACATCTCATAACACTTCTAAACCACCATGATCTTATTATCATGTTTATAAAATCATCATCAACATGTTATCTTCTTGACCCTAAACCTAATACCATGTAAACCATATATAGATATAAACTTCAGTTCATATTAATAAGATAAAACACAACATAACTATATAACTAAGGTTGTTATGGTCTATTGTTATAACATGTCTTCCATGACATTCCTGTAATACCTGAGAAGTCAGCTAATGACCTACTGCGGCGACCTGATTGTAAGGCTAGTTGTTGTTGTGCTGACTCTACAGCTTGTTTTGCTGCCTCAATAACCTCTGAGTTTAAAGATATTGCAAAATTAAATCAATGGTTGATGGCTTGGTAAAAATATCTTGAATATATGAATATGTACCACATATATGTCCCGTACATTCTGTTGGTTAAAAATTGGGCAAACACCTATTGTAACACAATGTAGGTAGCTGTTTAATTAACTGGACAAAGACCTATTGCAAATTGTTGTATAGCTGGTTGTGCTGACTGTGCAGTTAGCTATGTTGGTATGAACAGTTAGTGATGCTGAGTATCAGTTGTATTGACTACACAGTTAAATTCTGTGGTAGTCAGTTATATACAGTGCACAACTGTATTGACTGCAAAGTTAGATTCCTGAAAATTAAACATATCAAAACAACAAAATCTTCTAGCACTTGAAAATCGCCAACAAAACCAGCACAATCTCAGTCAATCATAAATCACATAGCAAAACATATTAATTTTTTATATTTTTATATCAAAATTTGTATAGAATGTTTGGCTATATTTTATAATACTAGGAGGAGTCATTATGGAATAAATATTAGGTCAGTACTTCATCACTTATTTATGCATACTATAACTACCTACTTCAATCTGGTTCACCTGGGGGGGTAGATTAGACTATTAAAGCTGGGTGGATGTATTAGGTGTATAACAATTATCTACTTGAAGAAGATAATCTGTCTAAAGTTATTATAATGCTGGGTTTAAGGCATTGGATAAAAGGATAAAAGCGCCACTGCCTTTGGAGATATTTAGGTATACAAAGATGTAGCTATCATGATAAAACTAACATAATCCAACTATGATGCCAAACTGTACTATTGATGATAATAATGCATATATTTACTCAAGCTGCAATGTTCAACAGAAGGCGGGCAGCTAGGAAACATGACAAGGACACATGTAATACATGTACAACATACAAAATACCTGGTATATATAGATACAAAGGGAGAGACATGATTACTGGACAACAGAAGGAGGGCAGCTAGGAAACATGACAAGGACACAGTATACATGTACAACATACAAAATACCTGGTATATATAGATACAAAGGGAGAGACATGATTACTGCGACAACATTAAAACATCATACAAATGACCACAAGTCTCATGGATACATAAAGGGTTGTTATTGTGTAGTCAAGGATACAACAGGGACATGAGGAAGGGAGACAACTATATATAGAGATTTTAACATTTAAAAATATTATGGGTTTATCTTGGGATACACATTACAACAAATGTCTGACAAAACACAGAAAACATGTATTCAAGAAATGCGTCAGTTTATATACAATTACTTGCTAATGATATAGATCATCAGATTAGTTAAGGATACTCTAATTAGGACATAAATGAGGTTAGCCTACTCCGGTCAATGAAAATTAGTAGAACAAAAATCTAGGTTTTGGATTTACATAGTCAACATACTAATACAGAAACCAGGTATGATTTTAGGAAAATTAGACGCTTATAATGGTCAAAAAGGACATGTAAGAGTAACTCAACTAAGTGGGTTGATATGGACATCCTAATGGTCTAGTCAACAGAACAGGAGTGAGGAAAATTATAAGGACAATGTCCACTATGTGGATATAACAGTGGTTACAGTACAGGAATTAGGAGAATTATAAGGACAATGTCCATTATGTGGACAACCTAATGCATGGTCAGCCAAGAGAACAGAAATGAAGAATAATTAATAGGACAATATTCACTATGTGGACAACCTAATGGTCAAGAGAACAGGAATAAGGACAACATCCACTATGTGGATATATTGGTGGTAAACTTGGTAATGCTAAAGGCTGGCTGCTGTCAAACTCAATACAAATAGACTGTCAGACAGATAGACAGGCAGCATGTAAACAAGTGTAACAGAACAAACAAACACAATGACATGGTCAAGCCAAATAGATTACTGGACACTTCATTGTATACTAATAGTTCATTTTTATTTTAAATCCTAAAAGGTTTTTTTTTCGAAATCTAAACATTTTCAATGACATTACTTAGTAACAAAATCCATTTATAAAGAGAGTTGGTCATCTGCACACCTAGCTCATTATAATCTCCAACACTGGAAACCTTGGAACATGGCAAAGGATAGACATAAGGTCTTCTTTACAGGTGAGCTAAAAAAATCAGACTAAAATTTGGCTGGGAAAATTCCTTTATCTGCCGTCTATTAGAATTCATGTGATTATTTTTTACCACTTGTGTAATAAGATAAAAATAATCTGAATCGGAGAAATTGGAAATAATAACATCACAGAAATTAGACAAGTTGATGTATTAACTAAGTACAGATAATCTGATATTCTGTATTTAAATATAGTATTTATAAGTTGGAACTGTTAACCTATTGGACTTGACCAGACAAAAACAGAACACAGAGAACAGCTGTTCTTTTTTCCCTAGATTTTCTTTTTTCCCTAAGATTAGTATTTTTTTGTTATTTATTATCAACAAGGTACACAATACACTGCCATACATAATTAATATATCACAAAACATAGTATATAACCTTATATACCTAATACTGAAATATTAAAACAAAAATGTCAATATTGTTTAAGCTGAGACATGAACCGAGACATGATAATACATCATAAGCATACAAATGCATCACTGACTTTTAACAGTAAACAAAATATTATGATGGTACAATATTAAGATGTTATACTTATACCTTGGACGTTCATATGATACACATGAGTGTTAATGATTAATATTGTTAATTTCACATTAATTCTTATATTCCGTCTGATATACTGTTAAACCATCACCACCATTTGTTCAGTCAGATTTTTGCATTATGTGTATGATAATAAATTGAGGGGAAAAACATAAGTGAAATAGACTAAACAACATGACAAAGTTATTAAGGGTTGTTATAACAGGGTTTTACTGTATGTATATATAGTGTTGATTTGTATTCAGATTTGTATTTTTGAGGATTTTAGACAGTCAACAAAACTATCATTGTTAATGCATGCTTGAATGAATGATTACCAGTACCAGTAAATTAATGAATCATGACAAAACAGTTATAGGTGTCAAATTAATTTGTGTTCAGAATTTATATGCAGACACTTAATGAACATGTGCTCATTCCTTTGTTCAATAAAACACCTTGTGAGTGAACAAAACAAGTGAACCTTTATAATGGAAAAAATGTGAACAGGTGCCCAAAAATGTGGTGAAAATTGTTCGTGAAAATAAAACAGTGTGAAAAGATGACTATGTATAGATGTGATAGTGATCAAGTAGTGAGCATGCAAGAAAGTGACTTTTTGTGAAGATTCAAACAATTAATTAAACAACTAAATATTATGTTGGGTGATTTTTTGTTGGTGATTTTTTTCAAATTGAAGTTTGTTGTGAGAGAAATTGCCATTAATAAAAGCAAGACCTATTTCCCATGTGTAACAATATATATGGTGTGTATATCATTGTATTTATAACAATGAAATTAATTCCAATTTTCCCAGAGAATTACTACCATTATATGCAGTATCTATATTCCACGTGTGCATTTAAGGAGTTATATATTGTGAGTGAAATAGTGGTAAATGTACATGCAATAACTACCGGTATATTATGCCAAGTGTGACAGCCAAGTGTATATAAGTGAACCAATAAGTGATCTTAGAACATGCATGTATTGTTTATTCATAAGACTATATATATGTCATTTTATTGCAAAGCATTTTGTGATTCCATTCCTGCTATGTATAAAAGCTTTGATGGAACTCACCTTGCTAAATAAAAATACAACTTATCTTTAATTATGAATATATCCATGTCAGATTGAAAGAAAAATTGAATACAAACAGTGATACTATCTCTCTATCAAATTTGTATAAATAAATTAAATGTATATGTAGAAAGAAGTATTGCAGTGGACTACTTCAAGTTTAGAATTGGTGTGTGGGGGATGTTGTATATGTTATGGATCTATACAGAATTAATTTGATGAGGAAATATAAAAATATTATTAATGAAAATAAGTTAGTATATATACATATGAAACAATAAAATTTCCAGTTGCATGTTTACAAAACAAAATAAAGGCCACAATTTGAGGAAAGCTTTCAATTTCTTTCATCTTTCATGAGACAAAGGGCAATGGTATTTAAGCTTGTAAAAATATTTGAGCCATTATAGAAGGAGGGGCAAAGGGCAGGGATTTGGTTTATTACAAACTTGACCCTTTAAAATTATTTATAAACATAATACGGACACAAATCAGAGAAACTGGACATATTTACAGAGTATACATGCATGAAAATGAGGAAAAAGTAAGGAAATTTAAACTTATAGCAAATGTTTCAGAAAAAAAATAATGTAAATATTTTGATAAGCACTGGGGATAGGATTTAATAAAAATATTTCCTAGTTGGCAAACTGTCAGCATTTATATCTAAGCAATTACCATAAAGCTAAGTATAAAATTAAGCCTAACAAAAAAAATTTAAAATAGAACTTAAAAAAATTATCAACTATGCTATTTCAAATATAAAATAAATATGAAAGAGAATAAAAAATGTTAGAAATTTCTGGTAGGAAAATAAGCTCAAATTCTTATATAATGTGATAAATTTATATGTGTATATAAAAATAAGTGATAAAAATTTTGCATAATTTGAAGTTACCATATATAATAAAATACAATACCTCTAGGTCGTCTTGTGGATAAATTGTCTAGAAACTCCCCTAACATAACTAACTCATCCTCCAGTCTGTGAGTGATGGAGGATATCTTTTTACCACGTTCCTCTGTCTTGTCTAGTAAATCACCAAAGTCATGGACAACCAACTCGTCACGATTAGCAAAATCCTAATTAAAACAACGATAAGAAATTATGACTTGTGTAAAAGAAGGGAAGATACCTTAGAAACAGTATACCTTGCAATGTTATGGCAGGGAATCAAACACCTCTGATTTGTATCAGTCAGGTACAGTATACCTTGCAATGTTATGGCAGGGAATCAAACGCCTCTGATTTGTATCAGTCAGGTTACTGCTGTAACACCTTGCAATGTTATGACAGGGAATCAAACGCCTCTGATTTGTATCAGTCAGGTTACTGCTGTAACACCTTGCAATGTTATGGCAGGGAATCAAACGCCTCTGATTTGTATCAGTCAGGTACAGTATACCTTGCAATGTTATGGCAGGGAATCAAACGCCTCTGATTTGTATCAGTCAGGTTACTGCTGTAACACCTTGCAATGTTATGACAGGGAATCAAACGCCTCTGATTTGTATCAGTCAGGTTACTGCTGTAACACCTTGCAATGTTATGGCAGGGAATCAAACGCCTCTGATTTGTATCAGTCAGGTTACTGCTGTAACACCTTGCAATGTTATGGCAGGGAATCAAACGCCTCTGATCTGTATCAGTCAGGTTACTGCTGTAACACCTTGCAATGTTATGGCAGGGAATCAAACGCCTCTGATTTGTATCAGTCAGGTTACTGCTGTAACACCTTGCAATGTTATGACAGGGAATCAAACGCCTCTGATTTGTATCAGTCAGGTTACTGCTGTAACACCTTGCAATGTTATGGCAGGAAATCAAACGCCTCTGATTTGTATCAGTCAGGTTACTGCTGTAACACCTTGCAATGTTATGGCAGGAAATCAAACGCCTCTGATTTGTATCAGTCAGGTTACTGCTGTAACACCTTGCAATGTTATGGCAGGAAATCAAACGCCTCTGATTTGTATCAGTCAGGTTACTGCTGTAACACCTTGCAATGTTATGGCAGGGAATCAAACACCTCTGATTTGTATCAGTCAGGTTACTGCTGTAACACCTTGCAATGTTATGGCAGGGAATCAAACGCCTCTGATTTGTATCAGTCAGGTTACTGCTGTAACACCTATTTGAAACACAATTACATATTTTGAAATATATCTTTGAAACATATCTTATTTTATTTCAACAGACATTGACATAGATTCATCTAATTAGATTGCTCTTATTTTTTCCAATATACCATAGTCATAATGTTCAATTACAATAACAGTGGATCAGGTGTGTGTGTGTGTGTGTGTGAGAGAGAGAGAGAGAGAGAGAGAGAGAGAGCTAGTTCACCTGTTGCATCTGGTAATCATCAAACCAACTATTCATCAAATCATCTGTAATACAAATCAAGAATCATATCAACAATGATCTATAATTTACAATTTAGGATGGACATTCACAATTAAAAATACTTATATTTTTCAAAGTCTCTGAAGTGTTCACTATGAAGCATAGTTATTACCGGTAAGTTGATGTGGTATTCATATTAATGTGAGAAAAGCATGAATTCTTTATAATCTTTATACACATGCAAAACTATGGACAAATGTTGACAGCTTTCCTGCAAATTTTGTAAAATTACTTAAAAATTATAATAAAAAACGTCAATAATGGACATGACTGATGTCGTGGTATGATTCAATTCAGCTCTTTGCAATCTGTACTGGTGAACTAAAATAGATTACCGCGGTATGAACATTAACTGAATTATCTTCAGTTTAACATTGATTGGTTTACCTTTAGTGTTTTCTAGTTTATCCAGTAATTTTGACCTCATTCTTTCATTCTCTTCAATCTGAGTTTCTAAATCTGCAATATTCTCCTCCAAATTCTTACATCCCTGTATATAACAAATAACAATGTGTGTTAAACTAACAATGTATTAGGCTATTGTTGTAACGGCAAGGAAAACTCTAATATGTCCAGTATTGGGGTACAATTAATGAAAAATAATAAAACAGATTCTTTTTAGTGCATATTAAGTGCTAACCCACTAATTGCATGTCTCCCCACTTATTGCCTGTCAATACATTTAATGCCATCCCACTTATTGTTGCCCAACTTACCACACCCAACTTACTCTGCCATATTTTTTTTAATTTGTAAATCTGCTTTGTTCTATACAGTTGTTATGTGTTGAGAGTATAAGAAGGTTAAACTGTTCTTTGTTTAATCTAAATTAAAGAGTTAAAGAACTAGTGGAAGCTCATGTTTAACACTGCAGAACATAAATAGGATGATGAACAGATTTTAGAGAGCTGTCTGCACACAGGAATTTGACATACAGATTTCAGATTAGTACTGTTTTAGGTATAATAATTATAAATCTGTATATACCTGTTCAAGTTTATTATTTTCCTCCATGATGGTTTTTAACTTAGTGGCAGATAAGTATATCTCTTTCTCTATTTCTTTTCTCTCCTCTCCGTGACGTTTTAGTTGACTTATGTTTTCTTCCCTCCTGTTCTTTAAATCTACTTTCAGCTGATCCTGTTGAATACACATTAATACAAAATTTTACCATTAAGAACTTATACATTTAATTTTAAGGAATCAAGTTAATTTTCATCACTGTAAATCTCTAAACTCATAAATGACAAGTTTAATGTGTGTACAATACAATGCATCAAATATTAATAAAACAGTATCATTTTCCAATTTCATCCAATTCCAAAAATATTTAAACTAATTAAAACCAACTGCTACACAAAGTATAAAACCCAGTAGACCATATTTTAACTCAAAATATTCACAAGTCAAATTTTACCTGTCCAATCTAACATACTGTCATAACTGTACTGACTTCCTTATATTTACAGAATTGATTTTAGATGGTCTAAAAATATGATTGAAGTAAGTGGATTAATAATGTTTTATGCCCCAGTCAAGATTTTTTCACACATATCCAAGGTTAGATGAACGGATTTGGGGAAGAAACCAGTGTCTTGAGAAAACTTAATTTAAATTTTAAGTTTTATTAAAAGTTTTGAGTTAACCTAATAGGTGTGTAAATTCATTTATGTCACCAGATTTTTTATAACATGACAATAAGCTAATATGAAACATGGTGCAAGAATAGTGTCCAGCAGACTTTTTTTTCACTTTAGAATTAGAATTTTCTGAAGAGACTTAAACATGCTAGAAATAGAGTGATCAAAATGAAAACACACAGGAGTAAACAGTGGTGAATAGATAAACAGACTTGCACATGGCACCAAGGCATGAAAACCTAACTAGAACATAATCAGGCTAATGAGAGGAAGGATGACATGCTTTATAGTGCTGGATATACATATACAGTCAAACCTGTCTATAAGGGCCACCTAAGGGAACTATTGAAAGTGGCCTTTATCAGGAGGTGGCCTTTATATACAGGTTCAAATATATGAATAAAGAACAAGTGGGATAAAATTTTACCGGCCTTTATAAGTAGGTGGTCGTTATATAGAGACGACCTTTAAGGCAGGTTGGATTGTACAGGCAAAGTACTAGAGGAGAAGGGTGTAAGAAAAATATAAATTGTGCATGGATAAAAATTTTATATGTCTATTTGAATACAAAGGTATCAAGATATGACCAAGGACAGTTGTACTCAGAGAACTAAAAAAATGTGATCTTAAATAAATATATAGTTTCTTGATTAAGTCTATAGTTTGGTCATTGTGTTAAATTTGGTCAAAAAAATAAGTTATCCAGTTTTGTGTTAAATTTATGAAAAATTCTAATATTGTAGCTGTGAATTGCAATATTTTAAATATATGAAAAAATAATGACATTGACTTTTCAGTTTTTTAAAATTCTTGCAAACAACCTTAAAATAAAGTTGAGGTCATGGAGTTTAAGGACACTACCATGGTAATAAGAGAGGCATTACATAAATAGGTTTTACTGTAAAGGAAACAAATGCAAAACATGTAACACAACTGTAACAAGAATATTTAAAAAATATAAAATAAATAAAATATATACTGGGTTCATCCTTACTCTGTATTACTTATATGGAAATGAATAAATTTTATGAAAAAGTACAAAAAATGTTCTAGTTATAGATGTAATTTTAGGAACATGTAACCGGTCACCAATATTAGAACAAAAGTTTGGTTTCAACTTCTCATACCTCCAATTATATGCCAAGAATATTTAAATATCAAGTAAGAATGATCACATTATATATACTCTGGTCTAATCTATGAATAAACTAAAGCTTGAAATTCTAAATAATAAGTGCAACTCGAGGAACTGTAAGTGCAGGTGCTGGCTGTAGGCTTTCTAGGTTTATCTCACCGTTGGTTTTTTCAGATTGTCTTTTTCTCTGTTGGTTTTGTTGATGGTATCCTCGAGTTTTGTCTTGTACTGTCTCCGTCCTGTGTTCATTCAACAAAGATTGACATTGTTACTGTTTTATTATAAGATGTTATATTACAGTTCTAACTATGACATACACTTACCGTTGCGTCAGCATATTTTTGTTTTTGTTCTAACAGCTTGTTAACAGCTTCTTGTTGTCCCGTTTTTTCACCCCTGAATCCTATTATTAGTCAATTTTTATGTGTTCAAAAATAAGTACATGAAGTTAATTTTCAAAAGAGCAAATAACAAGTTGTATCTTTATTTTTATCTTTTTTTCTCTCTTATTATTCTATTTTTACATTTATATGTCTAAATGTTTGTTAAATTGCTTGCATGTGTTCTATAATAAAATCATTAAATGCTAAATTAATCGAATAGTAAAAAGAAAAAAAATGAAAACAGGTTTTTATTATTTGCCAAAAGTAATTTTACATCAATTTATTTTGCATTTTACATGTAATCAATTATTTTTTAAATTAAAATATCATTTTAGAGTTTTTTTCAATTCTTTTTTGTTTATTCATTTAAACTGTAATGTAAAAAAATTTAAATGAACATAAAATTAGAATCTAAGCACCCATTTATTCGCTAGATTTGTTATAACAAAAGTAAGTTAAAACTTCACTGCAATATCAATATTAAAATAAAATGTTAACCTAACTAATCTATCATCTACTTCAACCTGGATTATCAAAAATGAGTTAATCTCCTGTCTTGATAGTCTGACTGTAACCTCAGCTAGCTTAGTCTTGTTTGTAGTTTTTCTTGTTCAAAACAAATTTCAAATCTCTATAACTTATCTACAATTGTCCATCAGAACATTTAACCACATACCTGGATTTCCCTCTGATTATAAAGCATTAAATATTAAATAAAATGTACATGCTTTACAGTTATGCCTAGTTATGTAAAACTCGATCAGTATTGTCTGAAAGTTGGTAATTTCCTTTCCATAATTGACTTTGAGAACTTGGAACTAAATATCACATAACATTTCCTTTACTGGGTCAGCATTCAAATTCTGTATAACTAACAGAAATAAGACTTTTTCTAACAAATATTGTGACTTGATGAGGAATTATTGAATTTAGAAATCCTAAAACATCTTCTTATAAATTATCATGAACATTTAAAGCAAAAACAACCAAAAATCAATTGATTTATGACAAACTAAAAATCAACTGATAGATGTAAATTAAACTCATTATTTAACATTTATTAAACAACATAACATTTGTTGCATGTGGGAACTACATGTATATCGTATAATATGCGATGCAGAAAAATGTACCCTTGAAGTTGTTTTAGGTAAAACCTGTTTAAATAAAAAAAAGATAGATGCATTGTTATTGTTCAACCCTGCTTTCTGGAATAGGAAAGTGAACAAATGAATTGTGTTCAAGTTATAAAGCAAATCCACATCAACTTTGAGGGTAAGTTAGAATTAAGCACAGCAGTAATACAAAGGGAGATAACTCCATCTGAACTCTGATAGGGTTTAAGTTAGGCAGGTAAAAACATTTGGGTTAAACACAACAAATCAGGTATTGACTGTTATCATTACTTTGTAAAAATGTTCATGTAAAAGATTTTAAAAAAAGTTAAATTTTCTTAAATACCATATCTTACTGTCAATAAACTTTACACAACAAAAAGTTGTCTTTCCATTTAGAAAGTTTTTTTTCTCATATTTTTGTATCTTGTATATTAAAATTCAATGAAAACAAGAAATCCATTGATATCAAATCTTGTTGGAACAGTAGTATTGTGTTGATGACAAAAAACTTTAACCAAAATTGAGAAAGTTGAGGACAACATTGATGACAGCAATTCTGTTACGTCCCTATTTTTTTAGGGAGATAAATACATCAGGTGACTTCAAAACATTTGAGTGTAATACATTTATTTAAATTAAAGTTACTAACATTGTTATTATTAGTTTTAACTTAGCATAGACAGGATGTGATATTATGATACATGAACATTTTTACATTTTACACACATATTGTGAATTTGATTAACACACAACACATGTACACATAATACATAATAAAAACTGTTACTACTACAA
The DNA here is from genome assembly GCA_021292105.1 of Anadara kagoshimensis. Taxonomy (NCBI): domain Eukaryota; kingdom Metazoa; phylum Mollusca; class Bivalvia; order Arcoida; family Arcidae; genus Anadara; species Anadara kagoshimensis. Next base: position 60,403,343 of record CM037858.1, on the reverse strand, counting down.
AATGGTATATATACATAGTTGACATGTGATAAAGTAGCCATTACAGGACCAACCATCTAAGTAGTTACCATGGTAACACAATGCTGATTTAAGATGTCAATGGCTCAGAGATACAAAGAGAAGCATTTTTACGACAAAATGTTTTCTCTTTTTAAAATTAAACTCTTGTTGGACCTTTCATTGAAACATGAAAGAAACAACTTGTTTTTGCTGGTTAATGGTAAAACACACAGGCAGCAAACAGGTAGGTATTTCACAGGGTAGGCTAGGATATTTTTTGTTAGTGATAACACACTGATCACACACAACATGTACTGATCTCTGAGCCTATATCTGATCCAGGCAAATCAAGGCCTATAATAATGGCTACAATTTCACATACCAGCTATGCTTTTTTCATCTGGTTGTAGTCCTCGGTCCTCTTTTCAAATCTGCCCTCCAGTTCTTGGAATCCTGGTGTTTTATCCTCTATTTCTTGTTTCTTACTAACAATGGCATGTTCCATCTCGATAATCTCCCTCTGTAATGGAGGATATAATGGATGATAAACTACCTTATATAACAGACTGATTACATGTTATTTGTCTTAGAGGAAAGATATGAAATTAATTTTAACTGAGAAAAAAATGAAGCATTGTCATTGGCTAAATAAAGTCAACAGAACCAATAACATGAAACAATATAAATAAATGATAGAAACAGTCAATCAAGACATGAAAAGAAAATAAATAAATAAAATTCTGACTTTGTAAAGGCACTGATGTAAATACCAAGTTGTATTATATAAATAACCCTCTTGGTTGCAAGAAACATAGAAGATCGGTCTCTATGGGAACATTAACTCTCGACATGATAGGTTATATCTTTTTAAATTTTACTTTTATTTTTGATCTATTTGTTTATAAACCAATATGGATTGCTTATGAGGTTTTGAAAAAAATTACTGTCCCTAACAACAATGTGTATTACGAGCTAACGACTTCAACTACATGTTAAGCAGTTGAGTTTCAAGGAAAAATATGAAATAAAGTGAGTTGATGTAAAAAAGATGAAGTGTTGTTGTAAATGTTAATGCATAAGCTAGCATGACAAGTGTATATAACAAACTTGTACTACTGTATGGATGATTTACATACCTCCATATTATTAAGTTTATACTGCATGGCTGAGAACATGTTCTCGTAGTCTTTCTGCGCTTTTTCTAACTCATCTTTCATGGTTTGTACTTTTTCTTCTTCTTTCTTCATCTCTCGTTGTAGCTGGGCTCCCTGGTAAATAATACACAACATCAATCAACAATCATCTTTATATACACTATAATCACTGATGAATACAATCAAATACAATATACTTACCGAAGCTGAATTGAAACTTTGGAATTTAGAACAATGTTCACTATTAAAACAGAAAATAAGCAGTTATACCACTTACCAAAATCAGATTATATACATGTACTATGTAATATCAAAACCTAGTACCAAATTTATGTTATATAATTTTTTTGCACTGCTGTTTTTGTTATAAATCAGTCACCATACATGTATGTAAACCCAACGTACCAATATGTATTATTCAGTACCATATATTCCTTTTTTATATAGTACATGTACATCCCACTAACCACCTTTAAACATTTCTTGTAAACCTATAATTAACCATTTATATTAAAACACCATGTACCATTTTTTTAATCCATTATTAAACATCCCAATAGATAACAAACTGTCCCACACACTCAACGAGTTGAGGGTAAAATGTCTACAAGCTAATACACATGTAGCATATGTTGATGTCATGATTTTATTGATTTATTAATTAGTAATAACACTAGATGTTCTGTCTTTGTTATTAAAAGCATTAAGTTAGGCACAGCCAAATGCTTTAAAAAACTATCATACACAAAAAATACACCTAAAATACCACCAAAAACTTGCAAACATTTTAGTTAGTGTATTATGGTCCAAAAAAACTTTACATCAAAATGTTGAATTTCTGAAATATGACAGGTTGGAAAAACCAAATTTCAATTTGCAAATAATTAAACATGAAAAAAATTTCTAAATTCTATGTTTAGACTCTAATCTCACTACAATACAATTATACTCAATGTTACCACAATTTACTTTATTTATTCAAAATTGCATCATATATAAGATATGCTAAGATATATATGAAACAAAAAATGTTTCCAAATACTAGAGAAATTGACTCAATTCTGTCAATAGCAACCTATCTTTAAATTATTAAAATTTTGAAAAATTTCAAATTATGTTTATCTTCTATGATATACATGTATAGAATAATACATCAAGATTTTCAAAATGCATTTTCGGTAAAATAAATAAAATATAAAGTGTGGTAAAGAAACTCAATTCTTTCACCCTATATTCACAATGGTATAATCCACTTCTGTAGTTTTAGATAATACCACTGATGTATAAAGGGGTGATAAGGTACAAACAATTTTTATGTCACATCAACCTGACTTACTCTCTCTTCATCTTCAGAATCAGTTTCTGTCTCTGACCCCTAGTTAGAGTAACCTATACAGCTGTAACATTTTATGATTATCTCCCTTATATATCCCCAAACCCAGTATATTATCATTTTCATCATGTTAATAATTATAATGAGACACATATTTTAGCGATTATTAGAAATAAAATTCTTATGAAAATATTATAGAATATTATGAAATCATGACATACAAGTTCTGATTTTTCTTTTTCTTTTTACTTGTTATATATCATATTGAGCCATTAACTGAATTTTGGGGAAAACACTATTAAAGACACATTAATGTATCAAGATCAATTTCCATACAAGACTCTCTGCCGAAAACTGTTATTTCCACATAGGCACATAACGTGATCCTGAGATTCAAGGGTCTGGAGTTTAAACCATGTTCTGACTGTAGACATTTAAGTTACTTCATATCATTTGTTGATCTACCTAGTCAGATAACTAAGCAGTCACTTGGAAAACATACTGAAAAATAAATACTTCTGAAATACTAAAACATTACAAAGTTGATTAGATAAGTCCATATATTATTTGAAGCTTCCTTATTTGATAATGGTCTATTTTCATAAATGACTATGAAAACCTTGAATAATTTATAAAACCTAAATATACCCCATAGTAAAATTTACCAACCTTATAAGTCTTATAAACGGGTTGTCGGTCTGATATTGGGGTCTAGGTCAGATATAGCATATGGTATGGATTTCATTATTCTCTATACCTCCCCTCCCCCATAATAAAATATACAAACCTCGTTAGATAAGTCTATATGTTCTTTCTTTCCTTCTTGTATCTCTTTGTTCATATTATTTAAATATGTCTGATTTTCATACTTATAATCTTCAACTTCTTTAGATGTAGAATTTTTTCTTTCCTGAACCTCCAACCTAAATCAAAAACAAAAAAACTAATTAATTAACTGTAATTCACCCTAAACTTTCCATTTATAAATCTCTAGTTACTGTAATGTTACACATGTACTTTGGGATAAAGATGTATATGTTTGCAGGTGTGGGTTAAGGGTATATTGCGTAATTTACTTCAACTGTTACTATGGATCAATTCACCTCACAAGACTAAACCCTACATGTAACTGAATAAAATGCCTATAAATTATTCAGTCACGGCAATGTCAATGATTATACTATACTTTAACACATACATTAAATGTGAATTATCTCCCTTTATAAATAAATCGCTAAGTAGATACATTGTGACGTAGAACAGATTGTATAAACATATATTTAATAATCACTAAAACTTTTCAGGTCATAACATCTTTAAGTCACAAAATCCAGAAGTCCTCCAAGTTCTGTATTGCCTCTCTTTGTCTTCCAAGTTGTATTTTTCATTAAAAATCTTCCACAGTAGTTCAAAAATTAATATGTTAATCACACAATCTTATATAATGTATGCAAAAACGCTCACAAATTACAAAATAATTAGTCTAAAGCATTACTTAATTATAAACACAATCAGCAACCTTTGTTTTCTGATACAAATTTTGTTAATAAGCATTTTGCCACTCACTGGTACATGCATGACCAGAGAATGTGGATATAAAACACATCACACTAAATGTTTATACAAATTTGTCATCAATTAAAAACCACGTCAACAAATTCATTCAAATCACCATAGAGATAAGTTAATACAAAAATAAGTTATTAATTACTGTATTTTATGTAAATAAACTCTACATTCAGTAATCTTTGTTAATAATGGTAACTTTAAGATGTAGATATAATGAGGTCCCTCTGGCCTATATACTAGTTTGAACAAAAATTATTTTCTAAAAAATGAGTACCATTACTGAATGTTGAATTACTGAATACATGTTGCTCATAATATAATGGTATATCAATTAATGAATTGAAAATTTTTCCTTACACATGTATCTCTCTTTTTTATATCTTAATCATGATTCATACTGAATTCAAAGCGATTAAAGAAAGATAATAGTTCCCTTTTTATATGAAATAGTTGAATCCAATACTAGTACATGTATATAGGCCAGAAATGACTTTATTTATACCCCATCTTTTAATACATGTACAGTAAAACCTGAACCAGAATTACAATTAATTACACATCATTATATAATATAAGGCTAAACAATTACAATGTCACCTTGTTTATTGCCAAAGTTTTTAAGGTACCTATTTATATATATGTCTTCTATAACAAATTGCCTATTACCTTTATTGCAGAACTGTATAGCACACACTGTACGATATTAGACATAATACTGTCATTCACACAACTAAATGTATATTATGTACATTAAATATTACAAAAGTTTAAATCATGCACATCAGATAATAACTTCATCACAGTATTATATGTCACATCAAATCCAGCAGCCATGTCTGACTGATCTTACCCATGAACCATCATTGGTAATTCTGAAGGGGCCTCATCATCTTCCTCTTCTTCTGATGAACTATAACTAATTCTAATGATGTAACAAATATGTTTTATGTGCATGTACATTGATGATATAAGAAATATATAAATTCTCAATCCACTAGGTATTACTGTTTTTAAATGAGGATGCAAAGTAACCCTTCAAAATAACTCTTGGAAACAATCAGAAACAGTTGTTAGAAAATTGAATTTATGCATTATGTATGACCTTGATACACACTTTACTCTTATACATACAGTTTATGGCAACCTAAATAAAAACTTTTTTTCTTTATATGACATTTACATTGCAAACGGTGCAGATGTCTCATGTAGATTGCACAACTGTCGATTGCATGTGTGAGCAAAAGGTGCTCAACTGTTATCTGTCATGGGAACCTATTATGTCTTATATTTGAGGAAAGTATTAGTAAAGATTCTGAAAGGTCTGAAATGTGGAAAAAGTATGACGTAAAGGTATTGCACTGTCCGTAAGTCATTCCTCAATCATTTATGATTATAATACACTAAATCGTAAAAAGTGAATTTTTATGTGTAACTAAAATATACACACAATGACATGCACAAAATTAATTAATTTATTTAATAGTTTTTATAATTATTTAATACTGTAAAGACACTTAATTAAAGATTAATTTTTATATAAATATTACAATCAACTGTTAAAAATATACTACCATACTATATTCATATTAAGTTTATTGATTTAAATAAAGCTTATCTGTCTTTCTGTTATGATATATTTTTAAATAATATATTTTGAATTAAATTCAAGCTAGTTAAATGTGGTAGTAATAAAATATCAGAAGAACATTATCAGAAAATTGATAAATAATATAGAGAGATAGATTCTATGTTCTACTAGAAAATTAGAAAAATAAGGCAAACAATTTTGACATTATTTGACATTATATAATGTTTTGCAATATGATTTACTTCAATCAAAATCATAATGTCAAAACTACTTGTCAAACGCTTTGCTGTAGATAATTATTTTGTAAATTCTTAAAGCTTTTTTATAATGATTTTAAAGCTACTCTATAATGATAATGGTATTTGTGTTAGCTAAGAGTATACACAAGCATGCTTGTTACCTCCTGGCCCTGGGGGGAGGGGGAGCATCGCTGACCCTGAGACGGTTTAACTGATCAGCCATCTCCTGTTTTCTAGCTTCACCAGCTCTGTATTTCAGAATAACAACCACATCAATTTTATACATATTTCAAACAACAAAATCTGTCAGAAGATCACCATAGCTTGGTTGCAAATCTAGCCCATCAAATTAATGTATCAAAAAATTTTTTATTTCAGATACCAATGCTCACACCAGGGGTACTGTAAACATATTTATAATCACTGTGTTCTAATTTTTGCTTATTTCGCAGTAGTTTGTTTTGCACAAAAATTAATACCAAGTGAAAACTATATTATTCTGATTGTGTTATAGAAAATGTGAAAATTTAACTACGAGAATAAGTCTAAAAATAAAAAATAAATAAACCAGAAATTGAATATGTTTACAGTGTGACATAAACTCTTAAATCTGTATATATACAGACTAAGAGTAAAAAGTACCCTGTAGACAACCTTGCCATGATGATAGTCACAGTTCTATATGTGGCCTGTTAGCCAATGTGCAGACCAGGTGTTACCAGCTTGTGACTTCATACAGTATCTTATATAGATAGTATTTGTTCTCTAAGAACAGTCATCTAATGAAGACTAAAATGAAGAAATCTAACTTTAAGATAAAAGATGAAACACCATAGATTAAAAACATCTCCATACATATAAATATAGGCAGGTATTAAGTATCTACATTGTATTTAGTTTTTTTTCTAAATTCCTGAATTGTATATTGATAAGAGCCCCTACTGGCATTATACCTATTCTTGTCACGTACACATTCTTACCATACTCTTGTCATCAACCACAGATCTTTGTTTCTGTTTGATAACATTGATTTTCTTCCCAAATCATGAGATAGCAAATGGCCAGAATAATTACTGGTTCATGATGAGAATAGGTACAACCCCAGTGCAGTTTACTAAAGAATTCTAAAATGCATTTAAAAAGACCAACTTCAGTACCAGAATCAACGTTATGCATAAATAACATCAATTTCAGATAACTATCATATGATGGCAATGTTTTTGCATACACATTTGTATTTCAGTTTTCTACTACAGGTGGATACTAGTATGTTGTTTGCAAAGCAATAAAACTTTTGTTGTTTGTCCGTCTTATTGTATTTTAGATAATTGATTTTGATAGTGGAGTTGGTCATAAACTTAACATTACTATTTTTGTGACATATATCATATATAAACATAGACAACTTGTTTCATACTTTGTACATATAATAAGCCAAGTACAAGCAGAAATTGTTATTTCGCAAAACAAAGCAAACAATAAACAAATCAATATACATGTATATCTTAAAATCAACAGTCCATGCAATTACAAAATATATATCAATCAAATTTGTTAAATAATCAAAATTACTAGAAAAGACAGAAAGAATAAAACTGGTATAAAATTGATGATAAAAAGGATTTAAAACAAGCAAATTAGTTGAATTAGTTCCCCCTCCCCATAGGCACTTTTTTGTGATTTGGACTTATGTTCAAAGTTAAATAACTCCCAGAAAAATGAACAAACCAATTCAGGTTAATGATAAGCATCTCTTATCAAGGTTGATGCATTAAGTTTTGTGAAATACTGCTTCATAGTTATGGAAAATTATTCTGGAAGTTTCTGGACATTACAATTTGAAGGCATTTTTCAATTTTTTCACATGTGTAACCTATTTTTGGAGCAAATTTCCCAAAATGAATTAATTATTAGCATAAGACTATAGAAAATACAAATATCACATCAGATTTTGGGTCCAGTCATGCATTTTAGAAATCTTAATATTTTAGGTTTTTCAGTCAAAGGGCCATAACTCCCAGGAAAACAAGCAAACCAGGTTAATAATATGTGCCACTTTTAAAATTGTTGATGCTTTGCACGGATGGAAACTCACATTTAATATCCCCCTCTTTATTCGAAAGGCAGGGGATTAAAAGTTAAAACCCATAACACCATTAAACAATGTAATGAAAAACCATATTATAAAACCTAATTGAAAAAAATGTTAAATAAGATATATAAATCAACCACAAAAGAAATATATCTGTCAAACATTAATGAATCAGTATAACTGATATGCTGTATCAATCAGAGGACATAATTATTATAATAAAAACAGCATTGATTTATCCAGTACAAGTAGAGACTATAGTTATATCAAACATGTTAAGTTTAACACTCTGTATCATTGGTATTATATAACTTACTGCTCAGCTTCCTCCTCCTCTCTATAATACAGTGTAGTATATATATACAATATCTTAATAACAATAATAAATACATATTATATACACAGTGTGTATGTACAACACTCAGTATCAGGTCGAGTCCTTTTTTTCATAGCCGTATCACTACGAGTCGTGCTTGCACAGTGTGGTGATACAAGATTCTGTATCATACGTGTTCGATAAAACTTGTATTTCGTCAAATCAGATAGAAAAACTAGTCTAATGTTAGATAACACTGATTCTAAGACAAAACCCTTCATTAGAATTAGCTTAACACATTTAGAGGTAATTGATTAAAATACTTAATATGAAAAAATAGTTTCATCATGCTTTAAAGCTTTTGAAATAAAAGTTTAAAAAAGTTTAACTTTATTTACTGCTGCTAGAATGTGAAGTTAAAATGTAACTGTCTGAGTAATAAAAAAAAACACAATATTCACTTAGTTAAGAAGGTATTTTCTACTAGCAGAGTTTGAAATATTGAGAAAAAAACAAAAAAAAAACTATAAAATATGTCAGGGAACATCAATTCATTTAACTTCAAATAAATACCCAATATAAAAAAATATAAAAATTTGCTTAAACAACCCCCATAAAACTTACATTTACATATATAAAAAAAATCACTGCAAAATTTTAAAACATTTACTTATGTTATAACATGTGACGCTTAAATAAGCTGATTTGATAAATCTGCATGAAAAACAACAAAAGGTTTCACTGTCAATGACAAACTTGTTGTAAGTCAATTTTTTTAACTTAAGTTTGCCATATTTTATACAATTAGTTACAAATACAACATAGATACAAATAAAATCTACATAAAAGAAAAACAGGTTTTAATTTGATGATAAAACAATAACCTTCACCATAGATGAACACATCAATACCAAAAATTTAAAATATTTACAAATTAAAACCAGCATAAACAGTTTTGTAACCAACAATTCAAACATTTACACCATAATAATATCACATATTTCAAAAAGACATGTAGATACATGTGGACAATAAAGCATTACCATACAATAGTACACACAGTAAACTTACAATATCTCATCCTCGTCTCCCCTGTTAATATTGTATATATCATAATCTTGTAATACAAATATCAATTATATCTTTACGTATACCCAAATGGTAAAATTTATTAAATGAACATTTATAAAAAATTGAGCCTTTGTTTTTTAAACACTGACGTCAGATTCAGCTAAAAGTTAAATAAAAGATATTAATGAGAACACATTTTGGCATGTCATAAAAGACAGAATTTTGATTAGCATACTCTGTAAATGCATAAAAATTATGTCATTTATGAATGCAATAATGAGAAGTAAAAGAAAGTACAATATATAACTGTACAACTACCCTAATGTGAATAATACAAAACTAAAGGAAAACTGAAAAACTTTAAATCACTAATAAATACATAACAAAAATCCAGGGAAAATTTTACCTGATCAATTGACCTCAACACTTGCACTGAGACATGAGACTTTAAGTGTCATTGAATACTTTTTTACAGCTTAAGTGTGGACAGAAATTAAAAACAACTGAGAAGACTTCCAAGCAACATCAAGGTTCTAACCCACAATCCGTAACTTAGATAGGGGCCATAATGGTGGCTTTTCTCACAGCCTAGGTCGAAATTCCACTCTGGCAGATCCAAAATATTGTGAGAAATTTTGTGAGTTTGCTTGCCAAAGGTTGATAAGTTTTCTCTCATCATTCCAATTCATTCATCATCCTGGAACTCAACCTAACTGAAAACACATTGACTGAGGCATAAAGGAACATCAGGCTATAGTTGACCATGACATTTGATCAAAGATATGACAATATGGTTGTTGTGTTTTGTTGGTTTTATTTTTATAGATTTTCCTTATTGTTTAAAAAACAATTTATTGTGGAAAGGGGAATTTGATGTAGATTTGAATACTACTGATAACTTAGGGAAAATGTTTCAAGCAAAAAAATCAATATTACTGTTGGTTAAGTCAAAATGCACATTTTTTCATTACAAACTGTCCAAAATTCTAGGATTGGATTAGAATCACTATGGAGGGATAAGAGCATATGTCATCATGAAAATGGACTAAGCCGCAATTCAGTAGGTGAGAAATGTCTATTAAAGTGTATGCATAGCACTAGTTATCTCCCTTGTGTTTACGTTACCTTTCTTTACGTTCTTTAGCTAGCTGTTCTCTAAAGTCTTCTACCTGTTTGCTTAACTGTGCTTTAACAGCCCTGAAATTAAATAAACAATATCACATATAATACAAAAACTAGTTTTATACCGGTTTTAGAAGTTTAACAAAAACTGAATCACTATAATGAAAAAAGCCCAAACAGAAAATCAATTCTGGTGTTTAAAATCCTGCAATTCAAATGCTGTAAAACGAATCTATAACATAAAAGAATTCCCGTTACTTTTCCTAATAACAAAAAGAAAACAAGAATGAACATATTTAACTTAATACATGTATAAAATGTATAAAAATTTACTTTTGTTCTGTGTACGAGTGTAATAGATAATTAAGAGACAATTCCCTACAATCAATATAAATCATTTTAGTCTGTAACACAATCTTGTAATAATGACAACTAACAATTATAAAGTTTTCTGCAGAATCACACTAAATCAGGTTATATTCTTACTTATGAGATTCATCTAATTCTTCAATCTGTTCCTGCATTTCAACATTTTCTGCCTGCATCCTACCAACCTCTTCTGCCTTCAATGCTAGTTGTCGCTTCTCATTCTGTAAACTGAAAACAGATAAAATATATATAAAATATTTGAACAAAATTCAAACTCTTCTTTTCAAATTTAAAATGCAAATTATTGTTTCCAACAAAACTAAGAACATAATTATACTCATTTTTGTTATTCTTTTGTTTTAAACAGTCTCTTATTTATAACTTGATATTTTTTTAAATTGTAAAATATTGAATTAATCTTATTACTCATGGTCTAAATCAGCCACTCTTTCAGCATCCATCTGACGGACTTTCATTTTCTCTTCTAAATCTGTTAATGTATAAAAAACAATTATGAAAACAAACCAGCATTTTTAATAGTCTATTACTTACAAAAAATCTAATTCTTTTAAATATGCATTAATCAGACATTGCAACCTTTATTTCATTATGTGCTTATTTTTTTCAATCAAGTAAACTTTGAGTGATTTTATCGAAATTATTAAATATATATTATGTATATAAAAAGTAAGACACATAGTGCAGAATGTTTAAAAAAATCAAGATGGAGTTGTATCCCTTTGACCATTTCTTGTTAGTATATATACTCTACATTAGAGTATGATTCCACTTGCCAATATGCTCGTGTAAGCAATATGTGTGTCAATTGAACGGCAGGAATCAATATTAGCGTGTTTGCATCATCTTAATGTTTTTTTCAGTTATTTCCTTTGGATATGGCCACACGCACTGGCTAGACAAAAAATGTCAAATAAATTTCAGGTGTCTGCACACAAATATTCATCATATCCTGTTCCAGAATAATATAATACATTTGCACTAATATGCAAACAGAAAGCATGTTGTCAACAGCTGGATTTATTAAAACAATCTCTTTGAATTATGTCTTTTGGATGCCGTCTTGAATCTATGACAAATAACCTTGCAACATGGACTGTGAATGACTGTGTTTGCTTGCGCGGTCAGTCAATCTTGAACAGTATGTTGGTCAATACTATCGCACACACACACACACACACACACACACACACACACACACACACCACCTTAAACAGGCATCTGTTAACTTACCAACGTGTAGTTCTAATTTTTGACCTTCCAATTCTTTCAGTCGAGCAGTTTCTTTTATTGTTTCACTATCAAGCTGATTAAATATATAATAGAATATACATATTTTAATAAAAGTTTATGACATAAAAGACTTTATGCAAAAAACTTAAACATAGGTGCCAGTATAACTTACTTATTGTCTGCATGTGAGCTTAAATGATCCACAACTGTCAATAAACATAACTCTATGTTATTTCAAGAGTTTTCATCTTGTCTCATAATTAATTTATAATTAATGATGCAGTGGACAGAAAGGAATATGTTAAAATATGTGCAAGCTAATAAATAAAACCACTTTTTAAGGTAAAATTCTTTTTCTATGTGACGACCAGTAAAGATAGATTTTGTGAAATCGGCCTGTGAATCATTATACAGCATTCCGCTGGTAGTTGTTGAGTACTTAATTACAATAATGAAGTTCTGTGTCTGTGTGACAATTATTTTTTATATAAATGTACCTTTTTTAATTTCTTTGATAGTTGTTTTTCATTATCTTCAAATTCTTTTTGTAACTTTAAATCTTCATTAATGATTTGTGCACTGAAAAGAAATAAAAAAAATCAGTTTACTGTTTATCAAATTAGGTAAAAATACAGATCTATTATAGTTGACCAATGGCAATCATTTGATATCTAGTCTTATTTCTAACAGTTTTATTTTACCTGACTTTATGTTTAAAGGGAACATGTTTGAAAATGTCTTTTTGCTAAATTTTCTTCAATAACACCTTTTGAGTGATTCCATTCTACACTTGTTCTGTAATATGCATCATCTTGATTTACCATGGAAATAGGTGTGTGTGTGTGTGTGTGTGTGTGTGTCTGTCTGTCTGTCTGTGTGTGTGTGTGTGTGTGTGTGGTGTGTGTGTGTGTGTGTGTGTGTGTGTGTGTTTCACATACCCTTTCTTTCTAAGTTCTTCATTTGTTTTAGTTGTTTTGTAAGTTGTGTACTAAGTGCTCTCTCCTGCCCTTCAAGTTTTGCCTTTGATGTCTCATACCTTTCAAACTCTGTCAAATAAAAATATATTGCTGTTATAATGTTACAATGCTAATTGCTTATATTTTTGGTAAATATCAATTACATTACAGAAATTTTTTGTGTGTTGTCGTCAGTATTTACTGTTAAAATATCAAATAATATTTAATGACTTACTTTTCTAAGACCTTCAAGTTTACCCTCGCTGTCCATCAGTTGTTCATGGATCTCATCTAGTTCCCTGAAATAAAAATATGATAAAAATAATGAAAAAACCCACAGAACTAAAATGGTGTATGAAAGATGATATCTCACATCCAGGTATAAAAAGCCAATCTTAAAAAATCTTTTTGAAATTTTTACCCATAATAAACAATTGTTTACAAAATCAACGAGATGTCTAAATGCATGGTATATTATTTAATTCAGAAAGACTCAGTAAGTTATAAATCTATCAAGAGGACCTAGGAATTCAAACCAAAGTTCTGGCTGAAGTGTATGACTAGACTAATGCAGGTAGTATATTCAGTGATCAAATTTTAGCAAAGAACATATGTCCAGTTAATAATGATCTGACCAGAATACATTAAATACTTGACCACAAAAACAGTAGCTACAGTTCTACCACATACAATTACAGGTATTTTTCTTATTTTCATTCTACATTGTACTTTGTTAATCAAAGTACAGTATATAATTGTAAATGTATTTACCGTTTCTTGACTATGTTTTGTTCTCTCTGCGATTTTGTCATTCCTGTTGTATCTGTCTGTAAATGAATAAATAAATATTTCAGTTTGTGGATACTTCTTCAACAAAAATAGAAAAACATGGCAAAATCTTACTTTGGATAAAACTGTGTCTAAACTGAGCCTTGAGTAATTTGGGGTAAAAATACTTAATGGTTTGCAGTTTAGACATGTTTTACTGTGAAGACCAAAGCATATAATAAATACATTGTATAAGTCTACATACATGTACTACTTCTTTCGTTCTACTGAAGTTACTTACTTCACTGAAATCAAAGACAGGTGGCTCTTATATAGAGGCGACCTACCTAGTAAATTCAGTTATACTGGAGTAACTATACATACCACTGCTCTCCTTGGTTCTGTATGTTTGTGTTTGACTTCTACTTAACATAAAGGAGAAAAGAGTTCTTATTTCACTGACATTAAAGACAGTTGATTCTTATATTGACAGGACAAATTCAGTGATACTGGTGTAGCTATACATACCACTGCTTTCTTTAATTTCTTTCTCTCTACTCTAGCTTCTGTTCTTTCTTGTATTAAATCTTCTTTAAGTTGTAAAATATTATCTTCTAAGTCTACAATCTATTACAAACATTGTACATATAACACAAGATGTACTGGGAACAAATAATGACCCCTCCCACATATCAAACAAGACATACTGGATACACATTATAACCCATTCAATTGAATACAAAAACTATAATCTAGATTAATTATCATATATTTCTCAAACCTTTGACAACATAAATTTAATCTTTTTTTATGACCAGATTAAAATATTTAATTTTATTTCCCCATAAACCATCACAGACAGAAGTTTTTTTTTATATACAACATCTTATATCAGTGTATAATATACATGTGCAATTATTCAAGTATATACTGTATCTTAAAAGCTAAAATCTGTCAGGTTTTAGCCTCACCAGATTGGTGTTTATTCTGGTCTGAGAAATTTCTAATGTTAACCTTATAATGAACAAGATTGCCATCTCATCCAAGGTTAGTCACTTGACACCAGGATAAATTTACAGTTCTGAAAATAACTAGCGAAAAGATGCCACCTAAAAACAGTTTCTGATCAGTGAAGTCAGACTAGCACAAAATACTCTATATAAAAAAAACAAATGGGTTCTATATCTAAAGGACAAAACTACATTGTAACTGACATTGTGGGACATTATGTTAGTAATAGGTAAGCATTGTTATTACAATATAGACATACGTTCTGATTGGTCTGTCTGACTTTATCTCTTGTTTCATTTAATATAATCTGCATGCTGAAATAGAAATTAAAATCATTATAAACAATTAGTTATATTAATTAAATATTTATACATCAAACACAAATTAATTCTGAATGTGATGTACATTTCTACTACTAAGGTCAACATATAAAAGTCATCCATCATGGACCATGTCATAACAGCAATATGAAATATGAAGTAACCAAACAGTCCTCAAAATGACATCGGTTCCTGGTGCTATGCTTTACCACATAAGTTAAACTTAAAAACTTGATACTAAAATACTACATCTATCCAGAATTTAATGAATTAAGTATCTTGTCTACTCTGTAGCCACTGTAAGGATCAATTTAAAAGTTACACCATTTTTAACATACGACTTTCATATTTTTTCATAGACATCATAGTTAAAGTAAGTAAAAAAACCAAAGCCACCAATCAAAACAAGAACATTACTAAAGATTTTACGTCATTTTAATATTATGACAAACCAGTATATCACAAGTATCCAAACCATAATATATAGTACAGTATATACACTTACCTTGCTTTTTCTGCCATACGCTGATTAAGTTGTGATATAATCAACTCATGTTGTTCTCTGACTAGTTCATTCTCAGGGCTGACAAAAAAAAAGAGAAAACAAGTCAGCTCAATTTACCCTTACAAACAACATAAGTCTTAATTTTGATATACTGGTAAATGTACTAATGCTGATTTTGTCAAATTTTCCTACAAGTTGAATATCCCCTCCCTCAAAGAAAAAAAAATAACAATAATAAATACAAACATATTGAAAATATTGAAATGACTAAACTGCAAAAGTTCAGATTGACGACTATCTATATAACAGCTGATTCTACTGTTTATTTAAAAGTGAATCAATGCAGTAGAACATCATTAAGTACTTACTGTAGTTTGGCATTTTCTTTCTCTAATTCTTTCTGTCTGTTATCAAGGTAATCTATATTTTTGTTTATGCCGTCTAGGTTACCCTGTAAGTTATTTAATGCTGTAGCATTTGATTGTCTGGCAGAACCAATGGCACCTAAAAACAAAACAAATATTGCTTCAGTAAAAGAATATATCTTCTAGAAAAAATAATAGTCAGTATTGCAGATTATATAAATAGGAATCAATTCATTAAATACATGTACAATTAAAGTTACAATATACGCTAAACATTTCTTATGATTTTTGTAGCATCTCTCCGATACATGGGTGGACTGATGCAGATCTAGAATCAGGAGATTAGACACCATGTACGACCCCCTCCTCTTCTATGGCTGGCAGGATAAAAATACCTGGTAACTTTATTTTGAAAACAAAGTAAAACTGTTGACGGTTTCCATGTATATTCCACAGAAATACAATTTCTGTGAAAGGTGTAAAATTTGTGTGTGGAAGTGGCTTTAGCATTTCTATGATTATCATTATAACATCTAGACAACTAAAACTACTAACTTCAGCTTGACCCCTCTGTCTCTAAAATATGTTTACAATAAGAGAAGTTATCCAGTTTACCTTTAATTTCTTCATTAATCTGAGCTGGTAGTAACTGTAACTTATGTCGCAGAATACTGGCGTGGATTGTCTCTGTCTCAAGTATTTCATGTTGTCGTAATCTTTCCTTGTCCTAAAATAAATAAAAGTAAGATCAAAATCAATCCACTTAATAGTGTCAGCTCTGAGACTAAACATTTGTATGTTGAAATCTGTAGTGAAGCAGATGAACATTTCTTTAAAACTCTTATTATTTTGTTATAGATATTCATATGAGATAGGATTTCATGTCATGTGAAAGGACTGAGATCTCAGAAATGATATTTCACATCAGTGAAGTCATAATCATCAAAAACAATGACATCACACGGCCCTGTTGGGAAGATGAAATAAGGCCATGAGAAAAAAACACCCGGGTCTCCTAAAATGAGAAATTTTCACTGCATTTTAAATGTTAATTCTTAAGATCTTAAACTGAAAAACTTTGTTCTCTACTTTATACATTAAGTTTAAACCATATTAAGATACAGTCTTTTAATGGTCATGTTTATTTTGGTATTAAATGTTGAATAACAAAGTAAGATTTTGTAAACATGGCATCAGAGTCTATACAAAGATTATTATTATTATATATACCTAATTAGGAAAATATGATACAATCTGTTATTTGATTGCATTGTTGGATCATGTGATAAGGGTGGAGAAATTGTGTATCCCTCTGAAAACATCGATTTATATCCCATCTCTTCGGAACACAGTGTGGTGTCACAATGATATGACGTCATTGATGGATTGGAATATCAGTTATGACATTCTAGCGTTTGCCTCCGATGAGTTCCGATAGGATGAAAAATCAATGAAAGCCTGATGTTTTACCCTTCCAGACTGTCTTCTTTAAAATATTTTTCTCTTTCTTTCTGCTTTTCTTATTACCATGGTTATCTTTCTGTATAATCAACAATTTATTGCCTTTGTTTGAGAAGATATGACTTGTTGTGGGTGAACAAATGCAGGGATAAAGCTTAACTATTTTGAGTAGGGGGCCCAGCTCTCTTTTGAAGATAAGTTGCAATAGCAATACATAACAAAAATCTTTAAAACTTTGGGGACCCAGACAAATTTCTGGGGGCCATGGACTACTGGACCCCTGTTAATATTAATCCCTGAAATGTTCATATCTCCCACACTTAAAGGCAATTAATGTATATTGGAACCCAAGCACTGGCATAAAAGGAAGGAGAATAGCTAGAATACATTATCCATGTTGGATATACAACCTGACTTTTAGTGTTTGTATAGTGGGGTTTTTATGGAATACGTACCAATTCATGTATTGCATCAATAACTTTGTCAATATTTAGAACATCATTGTTAGTAAAACCAAAATCCTCTCCTCTCATGCGATCAGCTGAAATTTTAAAGAAATGATAAGATTTATAGAAATAATTGAGTACTACTAACATATTACACAAAACAATATTTTAACAATATCAGCATATCAACAATTTACTTCGGTCATTTTTTCTAGAATTTATTTCTTGTAACTTTTTATTCTGAAAATAAGCATAAAAGATTATTCTTAAAACAGTGAACATATTGCTAAGATCAAAGGTGATATGAGACAATGCATTAAAATTTGAATAGGTGCATTGTGAGTCCTAAAAAAACCTTTGGCTTTGTTATTGTGTAAACAATAAGAGTGAAATAAGTCAAAAGTATTATTTATTTTTCTGCATTTCTGTCAGCTCGAGTGCCAAACTGGGTGATCAACGATGGAAAGAATATATTTCAACATATTCCACAAGACACATAAGTAAATACACCAATAAAAACAAGTGTTAGTGGGGCAGCCATTCAAGCTCGATCTACAGTATCAGTGGCCAAGCACCTGCTAAAATGAGCTTAATTTTTTTTAACTTTGAAAAAAGCGTTCTTAAATTTGACACAGCAAATACAAACCAAGTTCGTAAAGTCTTTCGACCGCATTATTAACATGTGGAAGCTCAGTATGTGTCGACATAATTGCAGAAATTAGAGAAAACGAAAAATTAAGTCACAACCGCCATCTTTGAAAACAAATTTGTTGTCAACTACAATCTTATTTCCAACAGCAAAGAGTGCACTAAGGGAGATAATCGCAACCTGGGCATATATAGAGAGTCAATGAAGGTCGGAATGTATGATTCAAGATTTAATCGATCATCAGATGATAACTGAATGAACCATGTCAAATTTTTTTTTTGAAAAACATCAAGATTAAAAAATATTGTTTAAATTCAATTCTTTTGATTTTACTATTATAAATTTATTTCATTTTGTTATTGACGTTAATTTAGGAGTAGTGTTTTTTTCGCTTATTCCAAACTCTGAAAATTTATATTTAATAGGGGTAGAATAGATTTATCTTATCACATGATTTAAGAGGTGTATATAATAAATAATAATAATAATAATAATAATATATAATATAACTTTATTGCTCAAACACAGTACAGGTTGTGGCAAATGACAAATAGACATACAACAGTAACATACATACAAAAACAGATGCATAAAAAGAAATGTAATAAATTTCATAAACTTGAAATTGTGAGTTTTTAAGCAACATCCCTGGGTTCAATTACTTATATATTTACAAAGCGATCATGTTAAAAGAGAATTTCTTATATTATAACAGGTAACAATATTGTGAAGCATATCAAAATTATTATTATTAAGAACAAGTTTTAATTTAGTGAAATCTGAGCATTTGTCAAAGTATAAATATTTCTCTTTCATCTTTGAGAATAAGTTTTGTCATTGTGGGTCATATTTTTTACAGGTGACAAGGAAGTGGAGTTCATCATCAATTGAGTCTGAATAACAACAAGGACAAATTCTGTCAGCAATTTTAATATTTGTGTATCTGCCTGTTTCTATTAAGAGTTTATGAGCACTTAGCCTACGCTTAGCAAGAGCAGACATTTCTCTAGTGTTTTTAATTGGTCAATATATGCAGGACGAGAATATGGTGATATAAGTCTTTGAAATAAAATTAACTTTTTGAATGATTTAATATTACTGAGTTGATTTTGACTGATTATGTCATTAATTCTTTTTTCAATTATAGGAAAGTAGTTACTAATTAAAGCTTTTGGTTGCTTCAAAATATATGAAAGTCCTAAGTTATTCAAAATTCTTTCAACATTTTTAGTCCAAGTACTAACTTGTTGTGTTCCTTTATAGATTTTATAAAGTAAAGGGTTTTCATTATTTATTCAATGATATGTATAAAATATTTTATAATGCTTAGTAATATTTTTGCCTTCAATGGTTTTCTCACCAGTTCTAATCTACATGCACCATTGCATGCTTTTAAATGTATTCCAAGTAATTCTTTTATAAATTTCAAATGTAGATTTTCACAAGGCTCTGAATCTTTAAAACTAGAATAAGCCCCCCATATTTCACTGCAGTAGAGCAGTATTGGTGATATGTGTATCAAATAATTTTTCAAGTAATTTTGCTGCATGATTTAATCCAATGTTTTTTAAATTTTAAAATAAGCTTTTCGAGCTTTATCTCCAAGATTTATTAATGACTGATAAAACTGTATATGTCTTATCACCTGTATATAGTTAAAGTGTCTCATAAGTCTTTTAAGACTGGATGTCATATATTTTATACTGACTGTACACATTGTATTTATTTTATGCTTATATGTCATGTGACACTATAATAAAATACTCATATATATTATATTCTGGAATCATTTCCTTCATGTTAAAAGAAGACGTGGCGCATTTCATTTCAAGTTTCATAATATTCAAGTTAACGAAATACACACCAGGTACCTCACATAATCAGTGATTATTGCCAGTAACAAATTTCAAATAAATAATAAATAAATAAATAAATAAATAAATAATAAATAATAAATACAATATTACTAAAAATGACACCATGACAGGATTATTCAGTTTCAAATATATCTTTATTTAGAAATAAGAAAATCTAAAGAATTAAAAAAACCTTAATTTTGAGAAAGACGAAGTTTCAGAATGAGAAAAAAATTGCAATCATTTACAAAATGCTTGCTTTGTTTAACCAAACAAAATAACATTAAATAACAGCTGGAATAGCAAGACAGACGCTTTACCAGAGAAAACCGGGGGTAAACTTTATACGGCCATTAACTGGTAATCTCTTCATTTGTCGGGCATTTATTTCCCTATAGATGGGTCACTGTCCCATCATTTTCATTGATTTACATACGATTTCCCACTTCGATTTTATCGGGAAAATATTAGTTTTCTATTAACTCCGACCCAATGACGACATATTTCAAATTCATGTCAGAAACGTGACAAATTAAGCAAACCAAATGTCAAAATTAAGTGAAATATAAGTCCTTCGTGAGAAAATCCGGCGATGATACAAAGATTAAAATGATAATTATTATTTAGATTGAGTTACTTTAGTGGAGATATTATCGAACTAAATTTAATCACCAATACTGGTAATCAGTAACCATTCAGATTTTTATAAATATCAGTCTGTTTTAGATGCGAATGGTTTTTAGTTAGGATTGTTCCAGGTGCTTCGAAGTGCCGGATGATATTGGATGAAGAGCTTCCGATTGAATAAGAATTTGATATACATGTATTAAAAAGCAGTAACGCTTATCTTTGATTTGTAACTTTAAGTAATGCCTTTACACACAGAAATTAATAAGAACTTAATGGTTAAAGGTTATAAATAAAATACATGTAGGTATTTAAGGTGGTCGTGTGATGTTTTTAATTTAATTTTTAACGCCTCCCTTGTCCCTTTTCCTTTAGACTCGCGTGATTTTTTTCTTAACCCACAGGAGAAACGGTTTTAGAAATTTTTCTTAAACGGTTCTGTAACCGTTGTTCTGATATATTGGTTAGCCGTTGTTACCCCGAAACGCTGATAACAGTTGTTCCGCTAATACAGTCACCGGTTGTTACCCCGAAACGCTTATATCCGTTGTCCCGCTAATGCAATGGTAGGAATAAGCCGTTGTTCCGCTGATACACTGGTAGTTGTTAGCCGTTGTTACCCTGAAACGCTGGTATGCGTTGTTCCGCTAATGCAATGGTAGCCGTTCTTGTAGCCGTTAGCCGTTGTTACCCTGAAACGCTGATAACAGTTGTTCCGCTAATACAATGGTAGCCGTTAGCCGTTGTTACCCTGAAACGCTGATAACAGTTGTTCCGCTAATACACTTGTAGCCGTTAGCCGTTGTTACCCCGAAACGCTGGTATCTGTTGTTCCGCTAATGCAATGGTAGCAATAAGCCGTTGTTCCGCTGATACACTGGTAGCCGTTAGCCGTTGTTACCCTGAAACGCTGGTATCTGTTGTTCCGCTAATGCAATGGTAGCAATAAGCCGTTGTTCCGCTGATACACTTGTAGCCGTTAGCCGTTGTTACCCTGAAACGCTGGTATCCGTTGTTCCGCTAATGCAATGGTAGCAATAAGCCGTTGTTCCGCTGATACACTGGTAGCCGTTAGCCGTTGTTACCCTGAAACGCCGGTATCCGTTGTTCTGCTAATACAATGGTAGCCGTTGTTGCGCTAATACACTTGTAGCCGTTAGCCGTTGTTACCCTGAAACGCTGGTATCCGTTGTTCCGTTAATACAATGGTAGCAATAAGCCGTTGTTCCGCTGATACACTGGTAGCCGTTAGCCGTTGTTACCCTGAAACGCTGGTATCCGTTGTTCCGCTCATGAAATGGTAGCAATAAGCCGTTGTTCCGCTGATACACTGGTAGCCGTTAGCCGTTGTTACCCTGAAACGCTGGTATCTGTTGTTCCGTTAATACAATGGTAGCGATAAGCCGTTGTTTCGCTGATACACTGGTGATTGTTAGTCGTTGTTCCGCTGAAACGTTGGTAGCATCTCTGATATGCTGGTTATCGCTGCCCCGCTAATACAATGGTAACAGTTAGCCGCTGTTCCGCTGATACGCTGGTTACTGTTGTTCCGCTGAAACACTGGTGTTCCGCATGTAAACACGCTGGGTAACTTAATAATTTTATACTAAGAGTTATCTTTCATTAATCACAATCATAAGTTACAAAGCTCTGTGGCCATTATTGCACATTGTGTCATATTATAAATATGTGTTTCATCCTGATACATGTATCAGTATTGTTTGATGATCAGGTTATACATGTATATACTCAGTTTTCCATAAAGATATTTTATGTATAGAGAGAAATACTACCCTTAATATGACATGTATAGAAATACTACCCTTAATTACAAACAAGTTTATGTTTAATATCATATTATATCATATTATAAGTATACCAAATACAGATTTGCATTTAATGAAGGAAACACTGATATTAGAAATGATAACGGAGATTTTTCAGAACAAATCGATAGCAATTCCTCCTGACGTAATTGACAGCTAATAGATCTGAAAAGAAAAAAAAAACCACACAGTACACGTAATCCTGACCATTCTCCACCACGAGCGAGCGAGCGACATTCTCTCTGACTACTGACTCCTCACTGTTGTAATTAATGTATGTCATTAATCATAGTCTGATACTGTAGGCATCATTCATTACAATAAAGATCTTTAATTTATAAGAGAGAAAAAACCCCAAAAACAAACCTACTTCATTAACCAATACGCTTTTAAAAATGTTTTTTGCGTGATTAATTTTTTTATCATCATCATATCAGTATGTGTTTATTTTATGTTTTGCAGTATTCTTAGTTCCATTGGCCTTCACTGATGTGTAGTAGGAATTACTAGAGCCCAAAACTTACCATCTTAAACACTTGGAAAAAGAAGATTATGACGTCATAGACACTGCTTATATTCATATTAATCAATAGTTGGTTTCAATGTTTGTTTTATGTTGAGTTTAGTTTCTTTGGTGGCTTGGTCAAATAATTGCACATACTATCCAGCGTGTCCTGCTGTGCCAGTTGAATATGTTTTTGGTGTCTCTGTCAAGTACACGGAATTAAGCTGTGGTGTTATCAATTAGTGGTTCTGGGTTTTGTAAATTACCTTAATCCCACTCAAAACACCCATTAATACATATATGTGTTTATCTTGAGCCTTGCTTTACAGTCAGTTAGTATTGCATAAATACTATTGGTTGTTCTGGGTTTTAAGTAAGCTGTAAATAGCTATTTCATTTAATTTGTTTCTCCAATTTTGTCGATGTGCATTTTTGGTTGCTCCAGCTGTCGCAAGTATATCTTGTTTTTCAGTTATAAGTTATCATTCATTAGTTTCATTTTTATGTGTGTTTGTATCTTGTGTATTGTTTCTGAACTCGTTTATGTTTGTCGTTTACAACTGTAGCTTGATGTCGATGGCAGTAAATTTTGTTGTAGTTTTATATTGTAGTTTGTCGTTTGCGTTTGTAGCTTATGTTTTTTACTGTGACATCTTTTAATTTTCTTTTCATTTAATGACATTTGTTTCATTTAATGCTACAGATTGATGTCGCTTGCATTTGTAGCTTGTTTGCACTTGTGATTTCCTATAGCTTGTTTCAGTTTGCTGTTGTAGCTTGTTAGCGTTTGCTAGTGTTTCTTGCTGTCTTTTGTTGTTAAAGATTTTTCTTATTTGTTGGTGCCTTTTGGTGACATAGCTTGTTGTTTGTTGTTGTAGTGTGTTTTCGATTGTTATTGAATGTTTCTGTGGCTTGCTATTGCATTTTCTTGTCGTTTGTTGTTGCAGCGTCTGCTGTCCTTTGCTGGTGTAGCTGTTCCGTCTTTTGCTGATATAGCTAGTTGTTGTTTACGATTGTACATGTAGTTTGTTCTCGTTTGTTGATGCAATGTTTTTCTTTGCCGTTGTAATTTGGTGTGGCTTGTTGCTACAGTTTGTTTTTGTTTGCTGTTGCATATCGTTTGTTTTTTGCTGTTGTAGCTGTTTGTAGCTTTTTGTAGGTTTCTTGTTGTTCTTTGTTGTTGTATGTTTGTAGTTTTCTGCTGTTGTTTGTTTTGGTTTTTGTTGTAGCTTGTTGTCGTTTTTTGATATAGCATGCTTTCGTTTGATTTGGAAATTGCCGAGTATAAACGTACATGTAATTGTGAATGGAATATTAATTGATTTGTTTGTTTTTGATTTGTCACCGATTTAAAACTAAAATCGAATAGTGGACGTCTTATTACCGTATGTGATGTGTTATTACCATATGTGGTCATATCGACAGTGGTTTATCTGATAGACTCGTACAAATCAATTATAAACACATTGCTATTACTATGATGTCTATCTACGTCTAGTTGTCTTTATCTGTTGTTCAATCTCTCGACAAATCTGTTTTTAATGATGATATTTGGTACAATGTCAGTGAATAACCGATCTAATCTCAACAACGTTTATACATGTAGAAAATTGTATTGTACAAATAAAAGTTGTCATAATTCATTGTTAGCCTGTAAATATTGTAACTACTGTGTTACAATGTGTCTGATTGGTGTTTTAGGTCTTAATTACATGTTTTAAACCGTCTTTGTAAATTATTTAATTCAATTTTTTGATAATGCATGTGTCATATACCATTTTTAACATTTTTTTCATTTAATCATAAAATACATTAAAAAAACAGGAGGTGCCTACCCTTCCGGAGCACCCGGCCTCACTTCCCTGGTGGAAGTTCACGTGTCTAACCTAACTTGTCAGTTCCAAAGTTTTTACTTTGCTTCTGGATTGTGATTCGGACATGGATTAGTATGATTGTTTTTTATATGACACATGTAATAAATTTTTGGAACATTAAGAAGTTTACATAAATACCTAAGCTATACTTCTGTACACCATATTGTCTTGTGTTAATCAAGACTTGATAGTTTAGTTTACTGCTTCATTTAACTCAGATGACGTTTTCACAATCTTGGTATTATCTAACACATTTATACTACTAGCAATTACAAGTAAAACAAAATAGTGGTCTTGGATTTCTAGATAATACTAAGATTTACTAGTATTGCAAGAACCCTTTGATAGGCATCTTGGTATCCACAAAAAGCTCATCCATAGACCTTATGAACACGAAGAGAGTAAACTGAACTGGATACAAAGATAAAATTAACGAAAAAAGCGTACACTACATACAGTTTATAAATGGGTATACAATGTGGAATGATATACTTAGAACACCGTTATCTTATTTCATAGAAGGTTAGAATCATTTATTGATATTAATGGGGTTCTGGTCCAAAAGCCTTATGTTCATGTGAAAGATATTTACTTGATTAAATTATTTCATATTTTACAATTATTTAGAAAATCAATGCGACCAAAACTAAACTAAGTAATTGGGGCTTTTGAATGGATTAACTTTTAAATCTGTAGTTGAATCCTCGAAAAGCCCCAATTTAATTTACTGCTGGTTGGCACAAACTTCATCGTTAAAACAGAAGATGTATTTTTGAATGGCATGATTGAGTTAGGAGGTTCTTTAACGTCAACATTATATATCTGCCCGATAAAGTGTTTGTTATATATGGTTTTTATGTTAGTAACTTTTTGAAGCCTTCACCAGGGGTAGGTAGTAAGGTGACCATCTTCAATTACACCTGTATGACAATGTTTGAATTGAAGACTCAATGTCAGACCTTTGGTTGAAATTATCTTTGATGTTCAGGAATTCTGATATATTATTATATAACAAGACTTGTTCTGTAACCCGAGTCACTAATTAATAGAATTTCACTTGTACAGGTAAGATTCTGACAAAAAACAAATATTTATGTTGTAAATATCATTACACAATCTTTGATCATACAAGCGTGATTGAGCATCCAAATATGTACCATTACGTAACTCTTAGACTATATAATAATTAGAGAATATTGAACAGAAACATTACATAATATAAACCGACTTAACACGTCAAAAAGCAGCGATGTTCAATTGTAATATGTCTGTAAACATTGCCCTATATAAATCAATGATAGATCATGTATTCTGTGTTTTTTGTATGATATTCCTAGTGATAGGGAAATGAAGCATTCCAATCAGTGGCTGTATAATACGTACACCAGCTACTAATGAAGATTCATTAAGTTTTAAAAATCTCTAATCAGTGTGTAGATGTTAGCTTGTCTAGAAATATCCCGCCATCAATCAATGTCGGATGTTTTCTGGGCTTCAGTGACCTTGAAAATTAACCTTATAATTCCAAGCAATGCCTTGCCTAATGCATGTCCACAGCATTACCTAGTGGCGTTTTCTCTGTGTGAATTTATAAAGCATCAATCATGGATGGAACATGACAAAGATGAGACGGTTTTTATAATTATTTAGATTAGTAATGACGAGTCAAATGATCACTGAGGCGTGTAATCCCCCATCATGGCTCGTGTCCATTGCTAATGATAAAAGGAAATAGTGATACAATGTGTAAACATCAATAAGGCACATGTTAAACTTGTTAAGGGATGCTGAATGTGCTTTAATAATGATAATTAACCGTATTCATGTCTCTTAGGATTTTTGGACTTTGCAGAAACATTTATTTAGACGTACTTCGTCTTTGTAACGGCATGTCTGGACATTGTGGTGAAACCCATAATCTCTTGTTTTTGAGTCATTAGTATGCATTTTGTCAGTAAAATGAAAAGGCTGGTGGACTATCGCATTTTCCTATGAAATAGAAGAAGGAAATGTTCAAACTAAAAAAAACAGCTAATGAAACCAAAAATACAACAGTCAGACAAGACAAGAATAGGCAAACACGAATTGTAACTAACGGCCAAACAAATCTATTCCTCACTTTGGACTGACACGTGGGTTAATGTTCAGTGATAATCCCAATTTCACTGGCATTGTTTTTCTTTTCTACGTATTTAGAAGTCGTTTGTATGCATTATTTACTTAGTCCCTGGTAGTTCTGATTGGTCAAAGTTCCTGGTAGTTCTGATTGGTCAAAGTTCCTGGTGGTTCTGATTGGACAAAGTTCCTGGTAGTTCTGATTGTACGAATTCCCTGGTACTTCTGATTGGACAAAGTCCCTGATAGTTCTGATAAGACAAAGGTCCTGGTAGTTCTGATTGGACAAAGTTCCTGGTAGTTCTGATTGGACAAAGTTCCTGGTAGTTCTGATTGGACAAAGTCCCTGGTAGTTCTGATTAGATAAAGTTTTTGGTAGTTCTGATTGGACAAAGTTCCTGGTAGTTCTGATTGGACAAAGTCCCTGGTAGTTCTGATTGGGCAAAGTCCCTGGTAGTTCTGATTGGACAAAGTTCCTGGTAGTTCTGATTGGACAAAGTCCCTGATAGTTCTGATTGGACAAAGTTCCTGGTAGTTCTGATTGTACAAATTCCCTGGTACTTCTGATTGGACAAAGTCCCTGATAGTTCTGATTGGATAAAGTTCTTGGTAGTTCTGATTGGACAAAGTTCCTAGTAGTTCTGATTAGACAAAGTTCCTGGTAATTCTGATTGTACAAAGTCCCTGATAGTTCTGATTGGACAAAGTCCCTGATAGTTCTGATTTGACAATCTCCCTGATAGTTCTGATTGGACAAAGTTCCTGGTAGTTCTGATTGGACTTAGTCCCTGGTAGTTCTGATTGTACAAAATTCCTGGTAGTTCTGTTTGGACATATTCCCTGGTAGTTCTGATTGGACAAAGTCCCTGGTAGTTCTGATTGGACAAAGTTCCTGGTAGTTCTGATTGGACAAATTTCCTGATAGTTCTGATTGGACAAAGTCCCTGATAGTTCTGATTGGACAAAGTCCCTGGTTGTTCTGATTGGATAAAGTTCTTGGTAGCTCTGATTGGACAAAGTTCCTGGTAATTCTGATTGTACAAAGTCCCTGATAGTTCTGATTGGACAAAGTCCCTGGTAGTTCTGATTGGACAAAGTCCCTGGTAGTTCTGATTGGACAACGTCCCTGGTAGTTGTGATTGGACAAAGTTCCTGGTCGTTGTGATTGGACAAAGTTCCTGGTAGTTCTGATTGGACAAAGTCCCTGGTAGTTCTGATTGGACAAAGTCCCTGGTAGTTCTGATTGGACAAAGTTCCTGGTAGTTCTGATTGGACAAAGTCCCTGGTAGTTCTGATTGGTCAGAGGTTCTAGTAGTTCAGATTAGTCAGATTTTCTAGTAGTTTTGATTGGTCAAAATTCCCGATAATTCTAATTGGTAAAAGTTCCCGGCAGTTCTGAATGGTCAGTTTTCTTGGTACTAGTAGTTCTAATTGGTCAAAGTTCCCGGTAGTTCTAATTGGTCAAAGTTCTTGGCAGTTCTGAATGGTCAGTTTTCTTGGTACTAGTAGTTCTGATTGGTCAAAGGGGTAGGTCTATTCCGTCAGAGTTCCTATCAGTTCTATTGGTCAGAGTTCCTAATAGTTTTGATTGGTCAGCGTTCTAATAGATCTGATTGGTCAAATTTGCCGGTAGTTCTGATTGTCACCAACTCTATGTTTTCAACTAAAACATGTTTCTATATTTTATTTCACATACCACGTCATTGAAGTAGCCTTAATTGACTAATTA
Source organism: Anadara kagoshimensis (assembly GCA_021292105.1). Taxonomy (NCBI): domain Eukaryota; kingdom Metazoa; phylum Mollusca; class Bivalvia; order Arcoida; family Arcidae; genus Anadara; species Anadara kagoshimensis. The sequence continues at coordinate 60,374,226 of CM037858.1, read as the reverse complement.
GCATAATAAAAACATAAAAAGATCGTTGTCCTCATGTAATAAATAAATTGAACAGAAGCACCAGTTCTTGAGAGGGTAGCTCCAATAAAAACTTTTCCAGTTATATAAAATTCCTATAATTATAATATTGAGAAATCGAGAAAACCATAAATATATATAAACCTGTCAATTATTTTGATATCATATCCTTATCTAATTATTATTACGGTTTTATTGGGTCTAGTAAACTGAACCGCTTAAACCACACAGATGTTTGAAGGTATCATTAACAATATTAATACCATAGAGATAATTCACTCCTAGGGTTGTATCGGTGTTGTTAATGAATAATTAATTCATGTCATTTCAAATAAAAAAAATAAATTTGTGGCTGGAATGCATTTACTTGACAATTAAGTAATACGAAAGAAGAAGACGGAACAACAAATGATACGAAACATTCAAACAAATCAAGAAAAGACTAACATATATAGGGACTACTTATATAAATAACGGTATAAATACACATCATCGATATCTGGATGTCTGAATACCTTTGTACAATGTATGAATGCCTTTATACAATGTCTGAAAACATTATACAATGTCTGAATGCTGCACAATGTCTGAACACCTTTGTTAATGTCTGGATACGTTATACATTGCCTGAATACTGTAAGATGTCTGAATACATTTATACAATATCTGAATATGTTATACAATGTCCGAACCTTGTACAATGTCTGACAACGTTATACAATGTCTGAACACGTTATACATTGTCTGAATGCTGTGCAATATCTGAAAACGTTATGCAATACGTTATACAATGTCTGAATACTGTGCAATGTCTGAAAACGTTATATAATGTCAGATTGCTCAACAATGTCTGAAAACGTAATACAATGTCTGAACACGTTATACAAGGTCTGAATGCTGTACAATGTCTGAAAACGTTATACAATGTCTGAATACTGTGCATTGTCTGAAAACGTTATACAATATCTGAATACGTTATACAATGTCTGAATGCTGTACACTGTCTGAAAAGTTATACAATATCTAAATACGTTATACGAAGGCTGAACACTGTACAATGTCTGAAAACGTTATACAAAGTCTTAATGCTGTACAATGTCTGAAAATGTTATACAATATCCAAATACGTTATACGATGCCTGAACACTGTACAATGTCTGAAAACGTTATACAAAGTCTTAATGCTGTACAATGTCTGAAAATGTTATACAATATCCAAATACGTTATACGATGCCTGAACACTGTACAATGTCTGAAAACGTTATACAATATCTAAATATGTTATACGATGCCTGAACACTGTACAATGTCTGAAAACGTTATACAATATCTAAATATGTTATACGATGCCTGAACACTGTACAATGTCTGAAAACGTTATACAATATCTAAATATGTTATACGATGCCTGAACACTGTACAATGTCTGAAAATGTTATACAATATCTAAATATGTTATACGATGCCTGAACACTGTACAATGTCTGAAAACGTTATACAATGTCTGGATGCTGTAAGATGTATGAATACATTTATACAATATCGTAATACGTTATACGATGCCTGAACACTATAAGATGTCTGAGTACCTTTGTACAATATCTGAACACTGTACGATTTCTGAAAACTGTACAATGTATGAATACTTTGTACAATCTAGTATCAAAAGCGTGGAATGGATTGACCAATAGCTACCATATTTAAAGTATAAGGTCAAATTGAGCCACGCCAGCACCATGGAATATCGTTTGTAACAATGTTGATAAATTCAGCCTCTCTAATGTAGAACATCTTTTATCAAGAGATGACATATTTAATACTGCAGGATGGAAAATTATAAAACAACAAAAACAATTGTTGTGCAATAGCAAAGCTATGATTTGAAACCTAAACACGTTGGCATTTTTATACGAGTTTCGGAAAAAAATCTCTGTATAAAACATTTCAGGCAAAAACATTTTTCAAGAGTTTTGGAAATTCTGTAAAATTAAAATGAATAATAATATGTAATTTTTAAAAGTGTATAATGTGTAACCAAAAAAAAACATGTACATGGCGCGGATACATTACTCATCCACAACCGCGGAGCTTTAGGAAGGCGTCTTCGATTTTACCATTCAGCCTTACAGAGAATAACAACCACAATACTGGGTAACATTTTATCATTTTACCAGAAGATTTCATAATCAGTAATCTTATTGTTTTGTATATCATGTTTTGTGTAAATATACTAATCATCAGTATTATTGCAGTATTTACATTTTATTATACATAAGCTTATTTTATCTAACTGCAATTTTCTACATTTTATTGAAGACAATAAAGTTCCAGTGTATTGCACTATTGTCAATGTATGGCTTCTTACTTAGGTCATGGGTTCTTATTTATGTCGATCAAAAAGTACAGATAACCCGCGGTTTGTTTTGCATCAATTTTACCAATACGCAGAGAGAAAAATAGAAATCTATCATTTCCATTTTTCTATTTAAAGCAACAACTATATTGTCTAATTACAAATGTACATTACTTCAATTAGAATTTTCGTCTTTGAAATACAACAAATTATTATCAAACCGTTATCGTCTTTGATGGAATCAAGCTGTTCCGGCACATCAAATATTATTTTCATTAAAATTGCTCCAATTGTGACCAAATACGTGACCACGGTTAATTAAAGAGAGCTAAATAAGTTTTTGATGTATAAAATTGTCGTGCCGAAAATGACTTTTTTTATCATATGTCGTTAAACGTGTTTAAAATTGCTTTGTTAAAACATGACTTATTTTATCATATTTCAATGATACACAAAATGTGTATAAAAATAAATTTATATTTTTTTCAAAATATAATCATCAAGTCTTTACTAAGTCGTCGTCCGGTCAGACAAGGGGTGATGGTCATCTAAAGTAAAGATCAAACCATTATGAAAGGTTACATGACGTCCACATCTAATAATTACGGTCAGATAGTCAGACATGCAGCCAGTCACCCCGCCAGCCAGCGAGCCAGCCAGCCAGCCAGGCAGTGTGTAAGATGGCAGGTGTATTTATTGTGTTACATATAGCGGACATCTATATTATCTGTTTTCCCGTCTTTGTTGCTGTCCTAATCAAGCATTACTTATACACACACAAAGTCGACCAAGGATAGCGTAGATTACTCGTTACTATTATAACTCTATTAAGATAAGTCGTCCATGAAACGCGCAAGAAAACTTAGAAGAAAAAAATTGAAGGCTCAACTAGAAATGTTTTCAAAGTTCTTAAATCGGATGGTTTCTATTGGAAAATTGCTTATATGTTCTTTTAGAATGTATTCGTAATCTTTTTAAAAAATACATTCGTGAATTTCGCTGCCTTGTTACGCCACATAGCGGTGTTCCCGCATAAACGTGTCCCAACACGTCTATGCGGGGAATTTCAACGCATAAAATTGACACGTTTATGCGGCAGAAAGGCTACATTCCGCCGCATAGAGAAACATTTACTATCATCACCTACACTTCCATCATTATAACCACATTCACTAAAACACAACCACAATCATTATCATCGTGATGATCATCATCATCATTGTCAACATTATATAATGAAAATAATAATAATTATTATTATTAAAAGCAAAAGTCGAAATTCTGCCAAAATCACAATTTAACGACCATCAAAATTACAGTCACCATCGCCACCGCCGTCGGCACGACGACGGTAACATCGTCGTTGAGCTTATACGGTCCCCGTCATCATCCTCCACCTCCTCCTTACAATTACTATTACCAGTATCAACAAAAATTCTCAATTGTCACCGTCGTCGTCATCATTAAAGTCTCCACAACCGTTCTTTTAAGCTTTTTTAAAATTCATTGAGTCGTTAAAATTAGTCCTCTTTAATTTATGCGTCAAAAAGGCAGCCTTGCGCCTCATATAAGCAACACAGCTTTATGCGTTGAACGTCCCCGCATAAACGTGACCAACCTCTTTATGCGTTGAAATTCCCCGCATAGACGTGTCGGGCGCGTTTATGCGGCAACACCGCTATGTGGCGTAACACTGCCTCATTATCTTTGCCAAGAACACAACACGAGATAAAGTTGAACAACACTTGGAAATCCCTACAATTATTCATGTTGTCCTAAAATCTCCTGTGTTATCGGAGATGTCCATTTATTTGGTAACTTGTATTTGAAATCTCCAAAGCAAATAAATACGTTTCTTTGTAAGTAACTAGGCGTATCTAGCCATTAATATCAATTAAAAGATATGGCTTTTATAAGATGCAATTCCAAAAGTGTCTCCAAAACGAAATCAAACTGGGAAATCCATGTTTCTCCATTCATGCGAATGATCAAAATAACCAGCGCAACATCTAATTCTTCAAAGATTCTAGCTGTGGAGTTTCATAAAGATCTGTTTAATAGTTTTCGAGAAAAGTGGCAAACAAAATACTGACGAAAGAAATTGGTAATCACTATATATCCAAATCTAAAAATCCGTGAAATAATTTATTTTGGTTGTGTCCCATTTTCGTGGTTCGAAGAAAAAAAGCAATTTCGTGGGGTTATAAATTCGTGATTTGTAGTAAATGTTCAATGTATGTATGTAATATTTCATATTCAAACTCGCAGATAAGGGTGTCCACGAAAACAACGAAAATTGGGACATCACGAAAATAACTGATTTCACTGTTTATACATCTTGAAGCGCAGATTAGATTAGATTAGATTAGATAGTACACTGATTCTGGATCAAGTATAATGTAAATAATCGGGAGAATGGAGCGTGAATATCACTTTTACACATAAAACGAAAGACATTTACCACACACACTTTTTAACATTAGAGGAACACCGGTTGTCATTGTTGTGGGTCAAGTATGTTTGTTAGATATTAATAATCCCTCTTAATGTACCGCAGTAAATTCTGCAGGAACACAAAAATACAAACTCTGAAGGAAAAGTCGCATCTGCAGAAACACGCCAGTTCTGCAGGAAAACTGGGGAATTACGTCAACACAAACCGTTCGAGAACACACAAATGCAAGCTCTGAAGAAAATGTCGCCTCTTAAGAAACTCGCCAGCTCTGCAGGAAAACACCATCGCCAGATCTGGGGAATTACGTCAACGCCAACTCTGCGGGAACATGCCGACGTCCTAATATACGGTGATGTGGGTCAAGTATCTATGATGGACACTAAATATCCTTCGAATATTGAAATGGATGAATGATATGCTTGAATGTTTAATTATACCTCCAGTTTTATTTGAAATGGTCATCTAGTTGGTCATCTCGGCTAACTTGCAATTCGCAACACTTACGCCCTAGTCTGATTAACGAATATGCAAATTGCTCCTTATTAGCTTGAAAGCTAAGATACATTGCTAGATATAAAAAGGGGCTTGCCTTTCAGGAGAACCCCATCTTATCTCCACATTAAAGTACCTGTTATACTCCTGATTATTTTAAGGGTATTTTCGTGCATTGTTTTAAGTTATGTCTTTGGACCAGATAAGTCGTGCAGACCATCACGTTGTCTATCACTGATTGATACTATTCTGATTTGGCCCCTAATCTAACAATTTGCACTTATAATCCCATCGTAAACTTATATAAATGATCTCTATAAATCACTTGATATAATTGTCCCCAGGGCCAAAATATTGTCACCCTAGACAGAAATTCGTCGCCAAATAATCTACCAATGGTGTGGAAAATTATTTTTTTCAAAACAATTCTCTTTAATTTTTCAGTTTTTCTTATTAAAAAGTAAGTTTGGATTTTCTAATTACATTAAATGATTAAATTCTGATAATTAATCATTAAGATTTAATATTAAAACTCTGTACATTTCAAAACCTGTGCTCGTAGTAGTATTAAGTTTTAATATTCTGAAGTGTTTTTTTAAGTTGATATTTCAATTAAAGATCGACATTATACTAGTGGTTAAAAGGTTCTTGTTATTAAAGAGAAAATTTAAGCAATTCATCTTTAATAACTATTATTTTTGATTTGTTTACTGAATAGATTGTAAACTCTATTTTATGAAATGTATTTTCCAGCAATAAGTTATAGATTTAAATGAGAGTTTTGAACAGGTTTTTATCTTTAACAGTTGGTAACAATGCTTGAAATACGACTTTTAACGTTTTCACAATTTTTCAATATTATCTATATTGTCGATTCTAACGACAGGTCTGCAAGAACAAGGCAACAAGAAATTTGCAGGAATAACGAAACGGCACTAACTCGCCAACTCTTCAGAGACACATTAACGCCTACTCTGCAGGAACTCGCCAACTCTTCAGAGACACATTAACGCCTACTCTGCAGGAACTCGCCAACTCTTCAGAGACACATTAACTCGCCAACTCTTCAGAGACACATTAACGCCTACTCTGCAAGAACGCGCCAACTCTTCAGAGACACATTAACTCGCCAACTCTTCAGAGACACATTAACGCCTACTCTGCAGGAACTCGCCAACTCTTCAGAGACACATTAACTCGCCAACTCTTCAGAGACACATTAACGCCTACTCTGCAGGAACTCGCCAACTCTGTGGGAACACACAAACTCCAACCTGCAGGGACACATAAAAGCCAATCCTGCAGGAACACATAAAAGCCAATCCTACAGGAACAAACGCCAACTCTGTGGGAACAGCTGCAGGAACATGTCATCTTTCAAGGAGCATGGCAACTTTGGAAGAACATGCCAACTATGAAGGAATATGCCATCTTTGCAGAAACATGTCAACTTTGAAGGAACATGTCATCTTTGCAGGAACGTGTCAATTTTGCTGGAACATACCAACTTTCCTAAAACATTCCAACTCTGCATGAACATTGCAGGAACATTTCGTCTTTGCAGGAGATGGCAACGCCATCTTTGCAGAAGCATACCAAATCTAGAAACATGCCAATTTTGCAGGAACATGCCTACTTTGCAGAAACATACCAAATCTAGGAACAGGCTAATGTCAACTCTGAAAGAACACTCCAACTTTATACGAACACATTAATTATGTTCCATGCGTGTTCTACGTGCATGGTTATATATGTTGTACAATTTTTTAATTTGATATTGGTATCTCTTGTATTTCTAAGTTGTGCACAAACTTAGCAACAAGAATACGATACAATTAAAGAAAGAAACGCCAAGAAGACAAGACACTCGAAACTCAACTTACAATTTGGATCCAATTGATATTCTGATGAGAAGTTGACAATTGAAACACAAGAGTACATAATAATGTATAAAATACATAAATATTACATTATAATGATACAGAGGAGGAAATCATAACGGCAAGGAATATCAACGGAAATTAATTCGAGCGACATCACTATATCACAGCATGTGTCAAAGGAACCGATAAGTAATACATCAGATACGAGTCGTGTTTTCTAACGTGTAACTGGCTTAGTATCAACAATAGGTGACAAATCTGTCACATCATACATCATACAATAACGGAAAATTTCATTTTAACCAAAGAATAAATGACCAATTGATTCTAATTTAATACCAGTATTTCTTCTAGAGGTGAAACTGATTATTCTGATATTGTATAGAATATCGTGAAGATAATGACGAGGTCAAGTGTTGGCCAACGTAATATTAGACCGTATAGTAGAGCTATATTGAGCAATGTTTATTGTATAACGACAAAACTGACATTGTATCAGAGGTTCCCACACTTTTTTGTAAGAATTTACATTGTATTAGATTGTTATTTGACGTGAAAGAATTTTGTTACAAAACAAGGTATAAAGAAATAAGAAAATCACGGTTGGTTTTTATTAATCCAGTCCAGATCTTCCTTTTAACTAGCTATAAGTGTTATGGCGGATGACCTAAGTGGTTTTTTTTATTTCGTCAAGACCTTCATGATACAACAATACCACAACAACGACAACCTAATATTATTTTTGGAGATGTTTCTGGGTGATTTTGTATTTAAATTTGGATATTATATTAAATACAACTTTTATTTATCTATTTAAAATTCCGTTGATCATATTAATAAACTCTTAAATTATGTTTGGAAAAATTCGATTTCATCATTATAGAATTTAGATGTTAGTGTACCAATGGTTTAAATTTTTTTTTTTATTCAATTTTACGAATGCATTTAATAAAAAACGAATGCATTTAATTAAAGCAGCAGAATGTTACAGTAAACAAAAAAAAAAAAAAAAAAAAAAAAAAAAAAAAAAAAAAACGATAATAAAACTACAGACTCTGCAGAAATTGGAAATACATAATATATATATATATTCATTATTGGGATGTAAATAATTCCATTGGGTTAATACTATCCCACTTTCTTTTCTACGTCCATTGATCCCGAAACACGTACACATTTGAGAAACAAAACAACAACAATGATACTAATAATAATAATAAAAATTAATAAAAAGGCATATATTACCAAACTGTCAGCCACATCTGCGTAATGTATATTGTAATTTTGTGTCCTATTTCGTGTTTGTTTTGATTATGTCGGGTTGTGCCATGTTCTCATTTGTTCTATCTATAGATAATTGTCATGTCTTATTTCTAAATATTTCATTCAATATTGAAGGAAATATATGACACAAGCAGGTGACAGTAAAAGTTGCAACATAATACATCCCATATTATTTTGTAAATACATGATATTAATTAAAATAAAAATGTTCTGAAAACAAAAGACTTTCCATCATGAATGTATCCATCTTGCCAGCTTTAACGTTTTTATTTTTGTTTTGCTTCGGGATTGTTGTTTTGGCATGGATTGGTGTGTTTGTTTTTGATATAGAATATTAATATGGGCAATTGTGTATAACATATTGTATACAGACAATAACACCGAACACCTAACACAGAGCCAGGTAAACCTGAAATATAAAGATGTTTTATTGTGACATCCTAGAGTGGAAAACTCGTAAACACGGAGTCAATGATTGCGTTGTCCAGTTGGAGGCAAAAGTTCAAATAAAATGAATCAAAGACACTAACGGTCACCAATGACGCGTGATATTATTTTAATAATACACATAAAAACATAACTTCACATAAACCCTGATATATTTAATTGTGATGCATACGGCGACATGGAAATTAGGAAATAATTAGAAAAATTGATGAAATTATCAACAGCCACCAATAGTCTAAAAGCTTATATCAGGCGTAAAAAGTTATGATTGAAATGAGAAACCGCTGCAAGTTTTTCCCACACTATATCCCCTCTCTCCCTGCCTGCCTAACAATTGTGTGTATACATATAAATTTTGTATTCAGGGGTTACGATTGATTGTGAAACATAACAATGACCAGGTGGAACGTTTAACACACCTGGTGACCTTCAAGTCGTTAAGGTTAACCTTGTAAACGATTCTTTGGACAAATATCCACCCATTAATGTCAGACAAATTCTTTGTCAATTTTTAACAAGACACTTTAAAAGCAAGAAAAAGCATTTGTATTTAAGAAATTACGCAAAAACACATTATATAAAAATGTACTCATTAAATGGCGAGATATTGTGAAAAGGTTAATTTGTAGTTTAAAAAGCTTTCACAATTAACATGCTGCACAGAACACGTTATTTTCAAGTAAAGAATCTATGGGCATTTGTTTATTTTTTGGTTTTATTTAAATCGTGACATTGAAAACAACCAAAATTAATCATTGACAAATTTGTTTTTTTGTTACATTTTCAGACAACTTTTAGCATTGATATGCTTGCATTAAGCCAGTTTTTTTCTGAAAAAAACCTTGATGTATCTACGAACAAGTGTTTTTGTCGGAATTTAAAAATATGATATTATGGGGAAAAAACATTTATCGCCAAATATCACGGTTTTTTTGTAATATTTATTATCATAGTTTGTCCATTAACAGGAATTTTTAAGATGTTGTGGATTTAATTTTAATTTTCTGTAACCTTCTGTCGAACGACAAACGTGGAATCTTATGTTAATTACCAGCAGATAATCTCTTTATTGTCTTAACATTAACACAAATCGCGAATCTTTATTTTTATGAATAAAAAATCACACGACTTTTATGTGAATTCTATCAATTATAATGTTGTTAGTTTGGTTATTTTTTCAGAGTTCAATTAGTATGACGCGTAACCTTTCAAAGTGGCAGTAAACAGCTGTAGTTTGGATGGTTTTTTTTAAATTAAGTTTTAAGATCATTGTCATCAATTGTTTTAGATGCAGCGGTAACTGTCCTTCATAAACACTGCGTTTTGGTTAATAAATGGAATTCATAAAAACACGTTTATATAATTATTTTATATAATTTTATTTCAGCTGTTTGGATTGTTTAGGTAAGTTATGATGTCACTGCCATCGATTGTTTAAGATGCAGAAGATGTCCTTCAAAAATACTACATTTTGGTTAATTAATAAATGGTATTCATAAAAACACGTTTATAGAATTATTTTATATCAGTTTATTTTACTCTGAAAAAATAGGCATAACAAAATGCTAAAATCCAGAAAAAATATGTCACCTTTTCTCTCTTATCCACGTTTAATATTTATAGTACAGCCTTTCGGGTTCAGCGCACCTGCATTTATAGAATTATTTTTTTTTATAGAAAATTGATTCTAATTGGTTTATGAAATTATTTGTAAATTTGTAAATTAAAATTCATTTTCCAATCTATTAAATATTTGACAGTTATGTATGGCTGCAAGTAATTAACCTGTAATTGGTACTCTTAACAGATACACCTGTATCATCACTACAGATACACCTGTATCATCACTACAGATACACCTGTATCATCACTACAAATACGGTACTGATGTGTACTTAAAGTCAAGTTACTTAGAATTTACTTTATCTGTCTAATAATAATAATAATAATAATAATAATAATAATAATAATAATAATAATAATAATGATAGATGCTTTCTGTTTGTATGTCATGCAATGAGAGAAATAAAGATATTTGTGTTGTTATTCGTTATGGTAAGTCGTGAAATCAAATATTGAATAATGTTCATGATAAGGGAATCAGCTCAAAAATAATTATACACATTCCTAAATATTCCTATTATATATTTTTAATTTTTTTTTACAAATTCTTATTTTAATTTTAATAATAATAATAATAATAATAATAATAATAATAATAATAATAATAATAATAATAATAATGATTGCAGTTGTATTTTGTTTATATGTGGTTTACATGTAACAATATAATATATATTATTACAGAATTATTTACAGAACTATTTACACAATTTAAAGATTAGAAATATATATTTTAATAAACTTTTTAAAAAATAATACTACAGAAACTCATACTGAATATTCGTTTGAAATAAACATTTATAATACAATATCTCATAGTGTTATATGATTTTTTTTCAAGCGCTTGTATTCAAATTATAAAATATTTCTTAATTCTGGATTATGGCGTAAATCATTTAAAATTTAGTTTACATGTAAAATTGCAGTTAAAATGCCGAAAATAATTTATAATGGATGTAATTTTATTAAGAAGATATTCGTTGAAGTTTTTAATTTTTACATAAAAGATAGGACGTATCATGGTTAAAACTATTGCTAAAGGCTAGTTTACACTATAAAATTTGTCACAATAAGATTGATCATATATGAGCTTCACAGTGAAGTTACAAGTGATGATATTTATATCAAAATATCTATTTTACCTTTATATAATAATAATAATAATATATAATTAAAAGCATGGTCAATTTAACCTAACATTGGCTAACCTTCGAGTAAAAATACACGTAATTTTACCTATATAAATATGATTTAAAGCATGGTCAATTCAACCTAACATTGGCTAACCTTCGAGAAAAATACACGTAATTTTACATATATAAATATCACTTAAAGCATGGTCAATTCAACCCAACATTGGCTAATGGCTAAGCTTAGAGTAAAATTATAAGTGATTTTGTATTTTACCTATACCAATACCATAAAAAGCATGGTCCATCAAAGCTTACGTTATCAATACATATGTGTATATAATTAAGTTCTAACCAGGGATATTGAAATGTTGGAGATATTACTGGATATAAGAATGATTTATTGTGTATCAGGACTTAGTTCTAATAAATATATTGATATAAAGCATAAATAAATTTATATGATGTTGAAGTTTGATTTTCCTGTTTACATAGAAGATATGACTGAGTAGAGATAGTCATCTTCCTTCAATTCATTTCAATTTTACCACAATATGTTATGTTATATTATATTGACCTCCATAGAATTATCCGGATTTGCTTCCAATTTTATCTATTTTGTGTAGTCGAAAATTATTTTTACGTCGAAGTTTATACATGTATATTATTAATATTTGCCTTTTCATAGCAAACATTTTCCCTGATTCTTGCAAAATTACAAATTATTTATTTCCAAATTGATGCGAGAGTTGCATTTTTATTCCTTAAATACAAATGTACTTCAAATCAAATTATTTGTAATTTCTCAATTCAATTTTTCTTGGCAAAATCCATTCATTTAGGATTTTATGTTTTAATTGATTTTTGTGCGGTTTTAAACCTCGAGATTATGCATTGAAACATATATTTTAATTTTCCAGCGATAGTTGTAACATGAAAATTGAAATTAATTTTGTTTGATCCAGTCTATGATAATTGAAATTATTTTTAATTGTTTTGCCAGAATTCAACCATCGATTAATTTTTTATGGTTTCAGTGATCCCACTAATTAGAATTTTTCTTAATAATAGTTTTTCTTCAGGTGCACATGTTAATAAATTTAAACATGATTTAAATCAATCATTGCTGTTAAACACGCAGTACGTGAATTTTACAGTAAGGATACCCACTTTAACGGTTTTGTCTATTTTTAAGCATTTTAAATATGTCAAAATGGGCACATTAAAAATATGAATTTCTATATTCTTTATGCCTTAAAGTATCCATTTGTATTAAGTTGCAGCAAAAATTATTAATTTTAACAAAACAAAATAAATCATATGTATATCAGAAAGAAATTCTTGTACGAGATCTAACAGAATCAGATCTCCAGGTTCATAATCATTCCTTAATTAACACTTTCCTTAACATAAATTTTGCAAATATTGGCAATATTTTTGGGACTCTGAATAAACATTTTTGTCAAAACTAAATACAAACGTTATAAGCCTTAAGTGGTTTTAAAAACGATACCTTAAATTTTTGAATATATAACAAATTAACAAAATTATTAAGATGTTAAATTTGATAGATCTAAGTTAAGTGTAATATCATTTAAGAAATGATTATATCTATGCTTAAAATTAATTTAAATTTCACTTATTTGAAGTAAGATCCCATCGGTAAAAACTTTATGCTGTGTTTTGTTCTAAGGAATGCAAGGATACATAAAGGAAAAATAGAAACAAAACTGTTGAATCAAGGACCTTGTTTCAAACTTTAAAAGTACCCCTACTTTAAAATCCCAAACTTAAAAAACCCATGTACATAAAAGTTAATGATATACAATTTATTTGACATGGAGTCAACAACACCATTTGTAACATGCAGATGTGTAACTTAATGAAGCATCTTATAGATTTAAAAACAGCTGAATTTGTAAGTCTGAGAAAATCGCCTTAAAAACTATTGTTATCAAGCTGAAATATCTTTTGGTCAATTTTTGTACTTATTGTTACGTTTACTGGGATCTATTGTGGAGGGGGAGGTACATTTTGTGTGTGTATCCTCCATGCCCTACTGTTGAATAACTCGCTATAAAGAAAGCTAATAATGTTATGTCCAAGTTTGACAGCGGGATATCGAAATATTTAAATATCAACTTGGAAAGGTGTAAGAAGGACAGTGTCCATCCATTAGTTTCTTCAGTGACAGATTAAAATGCTCGGGGCCTGTAAGAGATGACCCCATGTAAACATCGGTCAGAATATTTCAGATGTGTTCATATTATAGTTGTTATTAAGTGTTGTCCAATAGTGTGTCACCTAACAAAGAAATCAGAGAAACGCCGATAGGGACGAGATATCAATCTAACATCCAACATCCATAATTACGGTATATTAACGGACACCTCGCTTTTAAGACGCGTTAAGACGCGAGGGAATTTGTCCGGATTGAAGAATAGGATCAAATAAACCTTTATGACACTTATTTGTCATCAGCATGCTCGGATGCAACATTGAAGGTGTTGGCCAGTCCTCCCCTTTACAAAATCTTTTGAATTAAATGATATAGTGTACATGTTGTAATAATTTACCTTTAGCGCAAACTGACCACCTGCCGGACACAACTATCCCACCTGTTTCCAAATTTTTAAATTTTTGAACTTTTCAAAATAAAGATTTTAAAGAAGATTGTTTGTACTATCTATTCTAACTTATATGAAGCTGTCGTCCAGTAACGATTAATTGTATTGATCAAGGATAAATGAAGTCCTGTAATTTAATCTTGCATACCAATTAAGTCCTAATGAATACTTAGCGTTTTACTTTGACATTACTTCTTTGTGAAGCAGTCCACCAGGAAGGACATTTGTTATTTTTGTAACACAAGAAATACGGACATTATACAAAATCAAAATATCTCTCACGATTAAGGCTAGTGTGTGAATGACTCTAACCTTCTGTAATGGTGATTTGAAATTTGGGACTTTCCAGATTCAACAAACTAAAGACCAATGTGGTCATTTTGATGCCTGACTTGTGATATTGGTTTGATACTTGATAAATGTTTAATCGTATTGCATACTGAGAAATATTTATTTTGTCCGTCTGGACATTAAAGTTAGCTATGTTAGATCATATCTAAATAAAAAATTTTAAGAGAGAAACCGAATATCGATTTAATTTTGTCATGGACGACGCTGTTGACAGTTTGGGGTTTCTTACAAAATAGAAATTGCTCACCACTCTACCTCTATTCTTTTTCACTTACTAACAAAACATCTGTGAATGTTTGTAATACTTTCACGTTCTTATTGTTTAAGTCTTGGAATAAAATATTCAACAATAAACACAAAGCAACTAGATGGTTTATCTGTAGACTTACGTTTGTCGTTGACCAAACAGAAAACAAAAACACTTTTACAAATTCTTTTGTTTTTGACAAAACAATAAAAACGTTCTAAAATGTTTGGTGAATCAGAACCATTACTAATAATGTAAAACCAAAATATATTACCGGCTCGGGTTCATTGGAGACGTTCATCTAGCCGGAGGTATGAAATCTACAATACACCTACATACGTTTATCTGGAAACATAGCTGGCAAAATTAAAAGTGGATACTCACATGAAATGGAAGCGTGATGGCACAGTTGTGTATTAGTTTTTAATTCATTTTCTGTACCATACTATTTCTTTTTCGACGACAGAGTTATTTCGACGATGACGTTTGTAGTATCGACAAATGTCTAAGGTCGAATTTCGATGATTATTTATCATGATATTATTGTTACAATCAGCAACCTTTATTGGAGATGCTCAACTAGTGAAAATCTTCAAAGAGACACACTATATCTAATTTGTGTTTCAGAACCTGTAAATACGTATCACAAATACATACCAGTCTATATGTCCGAATTACAATCGCAAAAGCAAAGTAAACTGTGAAAACTAGCAAATTAAGCTAAACACGTGTACTTCCACCAGGGAAGCGAGACCGGGTGTTCCGGAAGGGGTAAGCACCTACTGTCTATCTAGCTAGCTACACCGCCACGTAAAATCAAAATTGAGAATTAAGGAATATAGACCTATGGGATGTCAAATATATTCAGGATAAAATCGAATATAAATCAGAGTTTAAACTGTAATATTGAAATTTGAAAATCAGGACCGCATTAAAAAAACGAACAAAAGGCAGAAAGAAAACAAGACACAAATAACATAATATGAAATAAATAACGAATAAACAGAGATTGCCAGAATGTTCTTCTTTGTTCCAGTGTAACTCAATATAACCACGTAATGGAGTAATATATGGTCGTTAGGGTAATAAAGTGATACAAATTGTAATCGGAAGTTGTTGTAGAATTACCGGAACTATCTTAATAATCTGTAGATGATTTGTTATAACGAAACCTTATAACATCAATATCACAAAATATAGTATGTATGAACAAAACACAAATTGAGCTATTTATCTGATAAAAAGTAGAAGAAATACAACTGATGTGGAAGTCCGTCCACATCATGACATATCCAATGCCTGTCCAAAGTTAGGAGTTTGAAAGCCCTTCCAGAGCACCTGGTCTCACTTCCCTGGTTGAAGTTCACGTGTCTGGCCGGACTTGTCAGATCCAAAGTTTTTACTTTGCTTCTGGATTGTGATTTAGACATGGATTAGTATGTTTGTTTTTGATTACACATTATCTCGATATATGTGTTTCCAACTTTGTATTTCATCATGTAATGTGTCATTTTGTTGTAGTGCGTTATTGGTTGCGTTATAATGTGTGTGTCACGTTATAAATTGTTTTAGTTACTGAAAGATATATTCAAAACTTTTTAACATGACAACAAATTGGCAATTATTATTTCCAGATAATTCAAAATGTCATGACATATCACGGTTCAGTGTTGAAACAATCAAAACGTCAATTCGGAAGGTTGAATGTGCAATGTAACAACCCACTTTGAAAAAATTACGCACTTTGAAAAATTTTTTCAAATCGCGTTAAATTCGGGACAAGCTCAACGCACTTTGAAAAATTTTTTCAAAGTGCGTTAAAAAATTGTTCAGCTCAACGCACTTTGAAAAAAATATTTTTTTATTTCAAAAAGCGTTAAAAAACACCTGTGACAACCCACTTTGAAAAAATTACGCACTTTGAAAAATTTTCTTCTCAACCATAAAACATCTTTGATTTCAACAATTTTCTTGGAGCTCTTCTTTAAGGGGGACCCAATAATAACCAACAGGAATAAACGTGCACCAGGCAGTTTGATAGATACTACGTTCAAAATGGCAAAGCCCACAGAGAGAGAGAGAGCGAGAGAGAGAGAGAGAGAGAGAGAGAGAGAGAGAGAGAGAGAGAGAGATCTTGAGATTTTATTAAAAGAAAACGAATTGCCAACTTGTCGACCTTTGTCAATTTGGTGTGTGTGTGTGTGTGTGTGTGTGTGTGTGTGTGTGTGTGCTAGCATATTCTAGTAATATAAACAGGTCTGGAATACAACTATATAACGACATGAGAACCCTTGATAGTTAAGCAGTCAGGACGTCGGAACAATGGCAATTATAGCCGATATAACTGCAATTGATGTAGCAGGCAAAATTAATAATGTGCTTTACTACAAGAAAAGTAGGAGGTTTGGGGCGTGTGGGACCCCTATATGTAGTAACTACCACAAATGTAGTAACTTTTACAAATCTGAAATGTAATAAAAAAAAAGTGTCACATATGTAGTATCGAACCACAAATGTAGTAAGTTTGGTCATAAATGTAGTAAATGTTTTTCACAAATGTAGTAAAATTATACCACAAATGCAACAACTAAAATAAAATGATAAAGTGTAATTTTTTTCACAATTGGTAATATCTCGGCTATTCATGGTTCATGTATATGTGAACAGTCATTTTCAGCTGTGACAAGGCTACTACAAGGGAGTTCCGAGATGAATTTCACGTCCCCAGGATATTTACTAGTCGCCGTTTCGAAGATATAATTTTTTGATTTGTTATTGCTCACCCCCGCCCCATCTTCGATGTGTTGAATTTTATTTATTTGTTATGGCATGTTTAATAATGTACTTTCTATCACGGAAGATAATTTCCGTGTGTGAGAGATCACTGGTTCGAACCCGGCATGATCTGACCAAGACTTCTTGAAAATGATATCGTGAAATAAAAGCCATTGGGGTTATTCGGATAAGACCTTACAACCGATGCCCCATGTCGACGCAGATGTTACACGATAAAGTGCACTCCTTAACCCTAAATTTCAAATTCCAAACAGGAAACATCTCTCATCTATATATGTTTAAATTCTTTTGCTAATAAAATTTATGAAATGTAATGTGTAATATAATGCATTACTTTAGTAAAGTAATTGTAATATAATGCATTACTTTCCAAAATGCAAGTAATTGTAATTGTAATATAATGCTAGTTTTGCCAAAGTAATTGTAATGTAATGCATTACATGTACATTGCAATGTAATTTGCCCCATGTCTGACATATAGGGTCTCACAGCCCGCCATAAACCGGTTAACCACACCACCCCTTTATATCGAATGTAGGTCCAAGTCGTACCATGATGGCAACGGACCATAAATTTTTATTGTATTGTCTATTGTTGTTGGTGGGTTTTTTCGGGGGGGGGGGGCCTTTTGGTTACTGGCATTTGTCCAGTTCCACAATTTTAGACATCTTTAACACCAATTAAATATTTGTGTTTCCTCTCTTGAACATACAACTACTACCATACTACGCATTTGAGCAGGAGATACTACTCCCGGAGCACCTGATCTCACTTCCATGTCTGTCTGGAGATCCGCGGTTCTTTTCGTACACATATTTGCAAGCTATTTAGTTTCGCGAGAAAGGAATACACATTGGTATTGTTTGTGTGGATTTATGTGTTCAATGGCCAAACTTATATATATATATATATTCCATTTTCAAATTTGAACTAAATCGGACAACAAATAAGACTAAAACGGCCGATTATGCGTTTATAGTAACGGCGGGTATCTTGGATATGGCTCGGGAACGCCAACAAAACTTTTAATCTTTACAAACCATGGGCCTTTCACACCAAATTTGGTTCAAATTGGCCCAGTGGTTTCATTGTAAATATACATGGTTTACGGTCAGGATATATATGGTATACGTGCTAAATATCGCAAAGATAGGTGTTTTCCCAAAATGTCCCCCCTTGTAACCCCCTCCTCCTGACCCCGACACCCTAGGCTGCTGACCACATTTTGAAACTGGTTTTCACATTCTGCGACATACAAACGCTAACCCTGCTATTAGTTATGTTGGTTAAAACTTGTGTTGGCTGTTGTAGATCATTCAATCACAAATGAAAATATGCGTTGAACGAAGTGAAATAAATTTAAATGTACCTTATTAACGCAGTTTGATTTTTTTTTTCAATTCGCGTTGAACTTGTCCCGCATTCAACACAGTTTGAAAAACAATTCAAAGTGCGTAATTTTTTCAAAGTGGGTCGAATTTTATATGTACCTCATTAACGCACTTTGAAGTATTTTTCAAAGTGCGTTGAGCTGAACCATTTTTAACGCACTTTGAAAAAATTTTTCAAAGTGCGTTGAGCTTGTCCCGAATTTAACGCGATTTGAAAAAATTTTTCAAAGTGCGTAATTTTTTCAAAGTGGGTTGCTACAGTGCAACCTTACTGGGTATTCCAAGTTACAATTCTTTGCCTATACATACCTGAAATATATACTATAATATACTAAAACATTATACAAAGCCTGTAATAGAAGCTCCAATTAGACTCTGGTATATATCTAATGAAGATACTGTGAATAATCTGTAATGCAAGAAGATACTCCAAAATACTTACTTTAGCATTCATCGCTCAAGTCACTGCTTTGATAATTTGACATTTACAAATTAATCTTTTTATTTTAAAGTCAATTAAAGGATGTTGTTCAATAAAACATTGTTTGTTGTTTATATTCACTGACCAGTCTAGACAGATCTGATGATTTATTTATGGTAAGTCAATGGAGTAAGTAATTATCAGTATTAAATAAGAGATTAATGGCTTTAGATATTAAAAAATACAATTTGCATTCTACAAAATGATTTGTGATTATACCCAGTGTCTGTCCGAAAACAAAACTTAATGTTCAGTATACGCGAGCAGTGCAAGTCTTATTAGTTTTAAAGATACTGATTTTAGAAATTCTAAATTTGAAAACTTATGCATCATCAGTTACAAAATTGTTAGGATTCCTCAACTGATAATCTCAATATGTGATTGTCTTATCTTGTATTGTTTCCGTTTTTTTTGTTTCGTTTGGTGTTTTGCGCTCTTGTTTGCATTGGATATTGGCAAATGCATGCAATGCATGTATTGTTTTTCAACTATATTCATTTGTATAAATGGTTTAAGGAACGTTGGTACCAATTGTATTTTCAACTTAACATAATATATATATATATATATATATATATATATATATATATATATATATATATATATATATATATATATATATATATAGTTGTCATTGTATATTCTGTAGGAACAACAAACTAAGTACAATGCCATAAACCATTACAATATCTACAAACAGAATTCCTTCCAGATGGTTCTGATTAATTTTTTGTTTTTTGTTGTCATCCGAATTCTAAACTCTTCCTTTCGTTTAATTCCGGATGCACGCTATGCACGGTATTTGATGCAGCAAATGAAAACAGAGAGATGATAGTTGTATATACTGCCGAGTACTCATATGGCTAATTGTTTTAATCTCTTATGGATTGGTTTGTTATATAACAATGTCACAAATAAAATCTGAATTTTATTTTTTTTTACTTTGGGTAAAATGTAACTATCATGGGGATATTCAGACAGAAGTCACAATTTCACAATTATTACGCTATATTAGAGCTTATTCCCACTACAAAAACTTTATACAACGAAACAAGCTGCTTGTTGGCACAAGGGTATTGCAGGTCTAGGTTTATCGAGGCCCTCAAAAAGTTTTATGGATGACATCACGTCATTATTGATAATTATGACTTCTCTATCCAAAATATTATTACTCATATATTTGACATCCCATAGTCCCATGTTCCTTTCATCCAAATTTTCATTACACATGTGACGGGTGAAGCTTTGAAGGCAAGAGGTGCTTACCCTTCCGGAGCACCCGGCCTCACTATTCCTGGTGGAAAATCACATACTTCACCTAATTTGCCAGCTCCAAAGTTTTTGCGTTGCTTTGGGATGATGGTTAGATAGAGATTGATATGTTTGTTTTTAAAGGCAAATAGTAGATTAATGACGATTCTGATTCTTTTTAACGTTAAATGTATTGGATTTAAGAACGATAAAATATAATATAATAAAATAAAAATAAATAAAATAACATAAAATAAAAAGAAATAAAATAAAAAAATAAAAAAATAGGCTGTGGTTACCTTATGACCTCTTAACAACAGAGGTTAAGTGCAGCCGCACTTCTAAAAGAGTAATAGTTTTACATTTCATTTAATGAGTGAAAGTGTTTATTTGCATGGAAACAGACTTAATAAAAATCATCAAAACATGTAACAATAATTGCTTCAACTTTGTAAATAACGCTATATTACTTGACAAATCAAAGAAATTTTTCAAGCATGTTGATTTGGCGCGAAATATAGTTATAGATATGAAAATACGTAAACACTCTTATACACGTGTAATATGTATTCCTTTTTTCTTAATCAAAAACTGCTGCCCGGTCAGCGAACTTTAAGTTTATTTTTAAGTAATAAAAGGTGTAAGCTTTGTAATCTGTTGCCTAATCTACGGCAGGTGATGTAATCACGTGACTTTTAAAATGAAATCAACCTTTGATACAAAAAGTATTATATTAATCGGAAGAGGTTTAAATTCGGAAAAACTTGAGATAGCGTCTTAATTAATCCAGGATTCATTTCTTAGGTAGAAGTATTTAGACGATACAGATGTCAGGGGACCGGTTATTAGTTTACTGTTTGGCATAAATGGTCAACCCCTCTTAATTCTTCTTTCTGGTTTAACCTGGTGTTTTGAATCTGTTTATGATAGGAAGAGATGGCTTGTTTAATCACCGTGAAATTGATGGTACATTGTTAAGACAAAATCGTAAATCCTCCCAGCTAATATTTGTGACATTTAATAATGGTGTTTTTACATTTTCTTTTTCTTTCTTTGTATTTATAAATTGTGAATAAATTTACATCAATTTAAATAAAATCAGTTCATCATCAAAACACATAACAGTTCATCATTTTCACAGAAATTGACATTTCCAATGTTTAATTATCTGAAATGTTATTATTTCTTGTAACGTTTTTATTTTGAAACACTTAAAGAGGAGTCCCTTGGCTATAATTCAAAGTATTTTCATTTCAAATTTTTCTAAAAACTTAACATAATCATATTATGTATTACTTTGAAACAAAGTTGATGTTGTTTGTAATAATTTGCTACGTTTGCTAGACAGTAATGAATGCAATGATTTAAATTTGTTGTGTTATAAATAATAAATAGTTTTTATCTTAAATTTAATTCAATGCATTATTCTCCAAAATAGATATTAATGATGCCGGAATAATCTGAAAAATTGCCCTAGCCTTACCATGTTCGTCCTATAACAAAATATATAAACACATTAATTTTTCTAGTTACTGAGCTTATAGAATTATTATTTATTGTGTTCTATAAACCTTATTGTTATTTGATTAAAGGTTAATTGTATACTGCATTTGTTAACATGAATCTGGTAAATTTGAATTTCAATTACATTTTGTATTTGAGATTTCAAAACAAACTAGGCATTTTCACCAAAACAACAACAACAATAACAATAACAACACCAGCACAGGAACAGCAGCAGCAACAGTTACATCCTCAACAGCAGCGACAACACCAGCAGCAGGAACAGTATCAGCAACAGTTACATCCTCAACAGCATCGACAACACCAGCAGCAGGAACAGCAGCAGCAACAGTTACATCCTCAACAGCAACGACAACATTAGCAGCAGGAACAGCAGCAGCAACAGTTACATCCTCAACAGCAGCGACAACACCAGCAGCAGGAACAGTATCAGCAACAGTTACATCCTCAACAGCAGCGACAACACCAGCAGCAGGAACAGTATCAGCAACAGTTACATCCTCAACAGCAGCGACAACACCAGCAGCAGGAACAGCAGCAGCAACAGTTACATCCTCAACAGCAGCGACAACACCAGCAGCAGGAACAGTATCAGCAACAGTTACATCCTCAACAGCAGCGACAACACCAGCAGCAGGAACAGTAGCAGCAACAGTTACATCCTCAACAGCAGCGACAACATTAGCAACAAAACAATTATTGTCTTATACATTCGGTATACATTGTAACCGTATGCATACTATATGGCGGTGACAAATAAATATTTTGACCCACATCACTAGACAGACATCATTTTTTCAGTGTCCACCGTCTTGTCTTCATTTGTTTGTTGCGTTTGTATCGTGTCCTGTTACATTGGTTATTGTATTGTCAAGTACTTCGTTTCCAACTACAAACAATTACTTAAAACATATTGGAAATTGAAAAACCCATTAACAGTCTTTTTCCCACAACACACCAATGGTTCGACATTTAACATTTTTTCTGGATCTTGGATTGCTACATTTTCTGTAATTCTAATTAAATTTTCCCCATTATATTGTTTTTCTTAGCTGTGATAATCTAAAAGTACCGAGGAACATTGAACTCCAGTATGTTATATAGTAGAGATCAGTAACTCCTGAAGTTTTATAATGATGCATTAAAACCAATTTATATTATATAAACATCAGAAAAACCACTGTCAATGGAATTCAGTGACGATACTTAATCATCAATAAAATGTTTTGATGGAGAAACATGGGCAACATGTTTGCTGTGTTTAGTGATGTATAAAACAAACAATAAGTATACAAATTGTCACAAACTGAGTACGACTGCCTTCTGATTTGGTACTTTATTCATATGAAGCAGACTTTTGGTTAAATATTGAGAGAAGACTCAAAATCATTCAACTTCACATACAGATATAGAGATGGCTTTTTGTATCTTAATAATCCTGAATTTGGAGATTATGCGAATGTCATCTGTCCTAGTGACCTTGAAATAAAAGGCACGATTTAGTCTTCTCATATTTGTACTTATACCTTAATTTTGATACCTACGAAAGGTGTATGACAAACATGTAGTCTTATTTATTCTATTGCCAACTTCCTTTTGATGTAGCAAATTCCTACTTTTGCTTTTGGTGCAATTATTTCACAGTTAATGCGCGATAATAGAGCTTGTTTCTATCACAAAATTTTAGGCAACGAATGAATTGTTAACACAGGGCTATTGCAGGCCTAGGCTTATGAAGGCCCTCAAACAATTTTATGGTCGTCATCACGATCTTGTTGATAAATATGATGTCTGTATCCAAATTATCCTGGATATATTTTATGTTACATAGTTCCATGTTCCTTTCATTCTCAATTTTGATTAACACAGATGGCAGGTGTAGTTAGCTAAATAGGAGGTGCTTGCACTTCCAAAGTACATTGCCTCATTTCTCTGGTGGAAGTGTATTGTTAAACTTATTTTGCCAGTTTTCAAAGTTTTTGCTTTGCATTTTTTATTGTGATTTGGACATGGACCGGTATGAATGTTTTTATTAAAGCACTTTTGCATTGGTGTTAATACCATCTTTCTTATTCCACAGTCATCTGTATTCTCTGAAAATAAAAAAATAAAATTATATTATAATAAGTACTATAAATGGTATTAATAACAAAAAACAAACATACTTATCCATCAAAAATCCAGAATCAAAAACTGATAAGTTAGGTTACACACGTGAACTTCAACCAGGGAAATGAGGCCTTGTGCTCCAGAAATGTAAGCACCTCCTGTTAAGCTACCTGTACCCGCCACATGTGTAATCAAGTGAAAAGAGCATGGAACTAGTGTACGTCAAATATATCCAGGGCAATCCTGGACACAGAGACACAAAAACGTATCAACAATTTTAAATTATCAAAAACAACCACACAAACATAATGACTATGGCAGAGCTTCTTCTTATTGCGGAAACTTTATACAACGGAGCAAGCTGCGTTCAATAACATATTATAAAAGTTTTAATTTTACAGCATTAGACGGCCGTTTCGGAATATTTCGGAATACAATTCCTCATCAGTAGTGCTTGGACCAAAATTGTGAAACCAAAATTAATTTCAAGATGAAAAGATAACGTAATAACCAAATATATTTAACCAATTTAGCCAAGGAATTACTTTGCATGATGGAGTATACATTAGTTTTGAGGAAATTTAAGATTTTCAGTAGCAGAAAATTTATACAATAACGAAAAAAACACAATTATTGCCTACCAGCAGATACCGGTTCAGTTGTTAAAATTACATATTATACCGTTTTTATTTCACAGCATAAGACTGCCATTGCGGTATTCAATTCCTCATTAGTAGTGCTTGGACAAAAATTGTGAAACCATAATTTAAAAAATAAAAACATACTCAAAGGACCAAATATATTTAAAATTTTTAAGCTCATGAACATTAGAAGCTTTAGCTTATCAGGGCCATCGGATAGTTTTGTGATCATCATCACGCCATTTTTGATAAGTACGATGTCTCTGTACCACAATTATTATTTTCCTGGAAATATTTGACGCCATATAATTCAATTTCCCTTCCTTTCTCTTTAATTATCACTTTTGAATATACGTGTAATCCTTTAATAAATTAGCCAGTTTTTCATAGTTTTTACTTTGTTTTTTTAATATGTGATTTTGAAAATAGCTACAGCAACAACGGTCAACTTACAATCCTTGGTAGAATAGATATTTTTTACAATATTAATTTTAAGCTTCGTCATGCAATCATTGAGTGACATCTTCATGCAATTATTCCAAAGCTTTGTCTAAGGTTAATATTGATCATTTTTACTACCGTCCGTAACACAAATCAAATCAACGTCTGTTTTGTATTACGTTTGATGAAAAATGTCCATTTGATTTATTTTACGGCCAAAACCCATGATTCAATTTCAGTTTTGTAATGGCTAGCAGATGATGAAACTCATAAAATTGCATTGGGTCATTAGTTTGAACAATATACATTATGCAGCTATAGTGTTACTTCATCCGATAATAAATCCAAAAGTTCACGATCTCGGGCATTTCCCACAAAATATCGGAAATACTGTAAGTTTACAAAAAGCAGCGTCCATCTTACATTAAGATAGCCAGGACAGACCTATTGAGGTGATTTTAACCCTATTCAATTTGAACAATAAGGGGCGTTTTAGCCGCAAGTCACCAAATTATAGCCTGTCAAGTCTGAATAGACTACGGCCTCCCTAGTGGTGCATGTCTCGTAATTGGTCACTTGATCCGTCTCCTGTCCAGATCACATTGAGTAACAAAATAACAGCCTTTTTGGTATGAATAAATGGATGGGCAGTACTCGGACAATTTAATTTTATGATTAAATATTTGATCTTGTACAATATCTCCGCCTCTGAATTTGCCCCGAGGTAATGTGGCATTTTTGACCACTGACATTAAGTGCTGTTTGTCAGTCTGATGTGCAGATTTTTAGGGTAGCTCAAAAGATTTCGAAAATTTTTCTGTGAGGGTTTATATGTTGTTAATTGAAATTTATCGTTAACAGACTAATTTTAATCCTGTTCTATAATTAACTTGTTAAATAGGAAAGTAAAAATGTTTTATCAAATTGACAAATATAATACTGTTTTGCATTGGCCGTTTCCGAGTACAAGTTTTCAGTTACAAATGTTTTTCTTTTATACCTGCTAGTCAAATATCTCCAAACTAATATTTTTGTGAGAGAGATATTACAATATATAAAATTATGCAGTAAATAATTAAATATTTTAGAACTAAAATGGTGCTAAAATCATTTTTTTTTTGCAAAACACGCAATCATGGTACATGTATTAGACTACATGTATTACAGTTAGAATATATTGCAATTATTTATCATAAGAATTAATTATTTCATCATTGATTAAAAAATTGGTCCTTCAATTTGTGCTTTTGAAGTAAGTTACGGATATTTCATTGATTTCATTCAAATGATTTTAATTTTGTAAAGTTGAGTCTTTTAATAGTTCAAACTATACTTTCTATCACTTACAAAGCAGACAAAACAATAGATTTGATCGTAACCTTTTGCAGATGAATTTCATTGTCTTGACATTTGGACGAAAGCGCACGGTGTCCTCTTTCCAATGTTGCAAAATAAAGATTTTACTTTGTGTAACATTATGCCTTACCTTCCCATGCAATTGTTGTAAATTTTTATGCACAAAGAACAGATTGGATTCTAAAACATGCATTATAACCATAATGCTCTTAATTGTAATAAATGAAATATTGAAACACAAAATCCCTTAAATTATTCCGCTTTGTTTCACATAGACTCCAATGTCACAAAGCAAATAATATTTCTGAACAGTCTGCTTAATTGGGCGTGAGGAAGTTATATTAATCTAGTCTATTATTCTTAAATTATCTTCAAATACAACATAATTTTGAAACTGAAATGCTTTTAGGCAATCAAATTAGGTATACGTCTTCTTTATTCAATCGGGTCAAATGTTATGAAATAATAATTCAAGAAAATAAAATCTAATAACTAGCAATCTATTACAATTTATCATTTCTTCCAAAAACAAAATTTTAATTTTAATAAACAAGTAAGCAAGATCAGTATATGACCAAAACGTTATTTGTCTTTGAAAATATCGTGCTTTATGTTCTTACAAATTGATAAAACTATGCTATTTCTAACATAAACCTGACTTTGATAAAACCAAAGCTCATTTTCAAGTCACATTCTTTTCTTTTAGAGTTAATAATACAAATCCTGTCGATAAAGAACCACACGTTTATTTAGATTTAGAGTGTAGTTTTGTTAATTCCTTAATTTTCTCTTACTGGAATCTTTGTTTCAAATTGCAAATAAAATTGTAATAAACATGTGAAATAAACAAAGATCAATTATTCTAAATTAAACATTATAATTGTAAAATAGTTTTGTTAAATTCACCGAAGCTGTAACATCACGTTTATAAATTTTCTGTTCATTAGGCGTTAAGAATACTCGTTCGTCTAGTTTATTATTCTGAAATAACCATACGATTATAATTCAGATTTTATTTTTGGATTACTAAAACCATGAAAAAATAAATATTATTTCTAAGAACCAAATTTGATTCTTCCGCTTAAATATGAAGTTTGTACAAAGTCAGTAGGCAATGATTGTGTATTATAGTCAGATAAATTTGCTGCTACAGTAGTTTACATTTGAAATTCCTCAAAAAATAAGGTATACTCCCTCATGCAATGTATTTCCTTAGCTGATTTTGGTAAAATATATTTTGGTCCTTGGGATTTCTGTTTAACACCTTGGAAAAAAGTTTTGGTGGCTTTATTTTGACCCAAGCACTACAGATGAGGAATTGAATTCCGAAACGGACGTCTAGTGCTGTAAAATTAAAACTGGTATACTATGTAATATAAACCCCTGGGCCGGTATCTCTACTGGTGGCTGGTGCCTTGAGGATATCACAAAATCAATAGGCAATAATTGTGTATTGTTGTCGGAAATATACTATTGTCTAAATTTGCTGCTAGTAAAAACCTAAAAACTTAGCTGATTTTGGTAATATATAATTTGGTCATTTGAGTTTCTTTTGAACAAATTGGAAAAAAGTTTTGGTTTTATAATTTTGGTCCAAGCACTACTAATGAGGAATTGTATTCCGAAACGGTCGTCTAGTGCTGTAAAATTAAGACTTGTATAATACATAATTAAAACTTGATTTCTAAATTGAAACATGCGGTATTTAAGAATTAAGACGAGCAATGCAGGATCTTTGAGAAATGTTTTCAATATATTTAATTATATTTAATAACTATTCATAATCAAATAGAAACATACTAATCCATGTTTAAACCACAATCCCAGAGCAAAGTTAAATGTTTAAAGCTGAGGAATTGGGTTAAATACGTAAACTTTCATCAGAGGTCGGGTGCTTCGGAAGGGTAAGTGCCTCCTGTTAAGCAAGCTTCTCCAACAATGTGTGTAATTAATATTGGGAATGAAAGCAACAGAATTATGGAACGTAAAAATATTCAGGGTAATTTTTAATATAGAGACATCATACTTATCAACCGTATTTTGATAACGGCCATATAATTTCTTGAAGACTTGAAAAATTTAGGTCAACAATTTATTTGTAAGTAACTTCCTCGGTTTATAGAGTCACTGTAATGGAAACAAACTCTACCATAATAATTTTTTGTGAAACAAATTCACAATAAACAGGAGAAGCAGATATATTGCTGCAAAGAAAGCGAATTATTTCTGATGAATTAATTTTAATTTGCTATACACGAGATATATCTAAATTTAATTAAATTTGGGAATTGAGTATATTGTAGAAAAAAAATGGGTCCGAAAGTATTCATATTTCATCAGACTTTCAATGAATGTAGGGCGCTGTAAAATTCAATTCCTATATTTTCAAATAAAGATTACATTTTAAGGAGAAATCCAAGCTGGATCACGTTATGCATGTCTGTTATTAATTCACATATTGATAATAATTGTTATATTATATTGTATTCTATGAGTTATGATAGAACAAAGACGTTTACAGATAAAACTTTTACGTTCCAATAAGGCAAATTTCCAATACATTTTATTACGATGGGCTCAGCAGTGTCTTCTCACTTAAATTTCTTACTACGTTTTCAATATTCAAATATGTATATTGTCTAAGCAAAATCAAACAAACCAATCCCTGTCCAATCACAAAGCAAAGTAAAAACTTTGAGACTAGGTAATTTAAGTTCAACATGTTAACGTCCACCAGGGAAAACGAGGAAGGGCGTTTCGGCAGAGCATGCACCCCCTGTTAAGCTAGCTGCACCCACCTTATATGAAATCAAAAGTGAGCATTAAAGAAACATGGAAATATGAAACGACAAATATATCAAGGATAGTTTTATATAGAGAGGTATCGCACTTATCAACAATATTGTCGCCCATTACTCTTTTCGAAGGCATCGATAAGCATATGTTTTCAATATCCCAGAGTCAATAATTTATTTCTAATTGGTTTTCTTATGCAATACCTAGGTATTTTTATAACTAAAACACGATTTTAAAATGGCAATGAAACCAAAACCAGCACAATACAAAAATCAAATACAAAGTAATGAATCCATAATGAAATAAATAATATATCAAGACCTCTGGCATCTAGACAGGTATACTCATTTAAATACAACCATAGGATGCAGCGATTAGATTTAAGCATTTTTGTAGTTCCCTGCTATCTCGCTTTTTCTACAACCAGAGTTCATAATCATGAACATTATTACTCAATCTTTAGAAATTTTATGGTTAATTTGCAATATAGATTATTATTAAACAATAGGAATATTGCCATCGATTATTTTTGCAGATTACTAAAAAGATATAGCCGCAATCATATGTAAAATGAAATTACATATTATACTAGTGTTACTTTACAGCACTAGACTATAATTCCTCATCGGTAGTGCTTGAATCAAAATTGTAAAACTAAAATTTCCGACAAACGTCAAAACTCCTCACAAATATAGTCTCTTTTGCAATCTATGGTTTGAATTTTTTGTCAAAAGCGCTTTTTAATTAATAAACATTTTAGGAATTCGTCGATACCATTTTAAGAAAACCACATAGTTATGTGGCGTGAAAATAAGATTAATGTGATGACATTCAATTCCAGAATGTCAGAAAATGGTAAAACAAAATGTAACGTGTAAATCAGCGGCTCCAAAGTTATTCTCTTATTTTTTGAAAACAGAGATATTTTGAAGATCTTTTCTATATTTTGAAGATATATTTATTTATTTTAATGCCTCATTTCCTTAGTGAAAATTCACGTGTTAAACCTAATTTGCCTTTTTTTTGCTTTTGGGGTAAAGATTATTTGTACACGGACTGGTATGTTTGTGTTTGATATATAAACTGAATAGGTTTAGATAAAAAACCCAGCTAAATCTGATTAATTCCGGACATTTTCTGGACGTTTTCTGGGTTTTGTTAATGGACTAAATGAGCAACTTGATTTTTTCGTAACTACAGTAGAGAAAAATTATTATTAATATAATCATTTTAACTGTTTAACTTAAAAAATAGTAAAACTCAAAAACAAATATACTAATCCATGTCCAAATGACAACTCCAAAACAAAGTAAAAACTTTGAAACTGACATTTAGGTGAAACACGCGAACCCTTACCAGGGAAGTGAGACCTGGTACTCCGGGTAAGCACCTCCTGTTTAGCTATTAAGGTAGCGACGGACAGCGATCACGTGATTTCCAACAATAGGTTTATTAAAATAACAGCCGTCATGTAAGTTATTAATAAAGGGTCTATGTTCTTATCATGACATGTCCGTATTTGATCTACGGAGTGCATATCATTCAATAACAGATTATATTTATTTTATCGTTTTTCTCATTTAAGGTTACACAATTCGTGACATGTCCTCAAATGCGTGATCTTTAAATACCCTCGTAATAAGAAGTCTTTTGTCCGAATTCGGAGACATAAAATGTAATTTATTTAAACCTTCTCGTCATGACAAGACTAACAAACTGTCCCTATAACGTAATTATCATATATTGATGAATGATTAGTTTGAACTTTATCATCATAATAAAAAACAATTATAGATTACTATCTTAATTTATTATCTATTAAGAGTTTTTGCTGATACACTTCAATGATTTTCTTGGATCTGTGTATGAACTAAGCAAACCAAAATAGATATTATAAAATGGACATATATTTTACTTGAGTTTTATTTCTTAATTTTTGTGTTTGATTTAACAGTTTTAGTATATTTCAGCATTTCGATTTCTATTTTGTATCTCTTTATAATCCTTAATTTATTTGGAGGCTATGTGAATGTCATCTACCCTAGTGAGCTTAAAATAAATGATGCAATCAAAACCAAACATATGAATACATGTCCAAATCACAATCACAAAGCAAAGTAAAATATTTAAAACTGACACCTAAGGTTAAACACTTGAACTTCCACCAAGGAAGTGAGGTCGGGTGCTCTAATTCTTCAAGCTCTGCTTCATATTTGGACTTAAACCTGAATAATGACATGCATGAAAGGTTTATTTTTAAAGCCTTATGAGAAACGTGATGAGTCTACTGTCAATTTACCTTTTCTTTGCAGCAAAATACCGGTTTTTTCCTGATTATGGTTTTATTTGACTCAGTATTAATGCACCATGAAGGTTTTTTTTCCAATACGGGACTTACAAATAAATTGCTGACGCAAGAATAATGCTGACCTACGCTTATAAAAATTCTCAAAATGGTTTATGACCTTCATCACAGTGTTGTTGATAAATATACTATCTCTGTATCCAAAATAATGATGGATAAATTTGACTTCCCATAGTTCCATGATCAGTTCATTCTTACTTTTGATTACACACATGGCCGTTGTAGCCACTTAAACAGGTTTTCCTACCTCTTTCGGAGCACCCGATCTCACTTCCCTGGTGTAAGTTCACGATTTAACCTTTATTCGCAAATGCGTGGTTATGACATGGCTATATTTGTTTTTGATTTTTGAAAAGATTAAATTTTTTAAGGAAAAAGATAAATGTCTGAATATTATTAAAGTCTTCAAAGTTTTTACGCGTCTGCGTCCGAGATTTATTGCGTGGTAATATGCCTTTAATAATTTTTATAATTTGTTTATAAAATTAATAATGATTAAATGTTACGTTTCAACACCTACTTTGCTACAGCCAATAAAAGAATAGAGCACATATAATAATACAAAAAGACTAATCATTAGATTGCCCTCAATCTCATTTATTTTTCAACCAATGGTCCTTAAATACATACATTTAAAATAACAATAAGCCAACAACTGGCATTAATATTACATTTAGTAAAATCTAATAAAAAGACACAACCGTGTCTAATACAGTAACAAATTAAAAAAAACAAAATCAAAATAGAAATTTAAAAACCGGAAAAATATTTTGTTATGGGACTTATGCTTTCATTATCTAGTAGTTTCGGAGCATCTATGTATTTCCGATAAGGTGTGCATGTACACTATTATCGAAAATAAATAAATTAATGCATTCATTGATATTCAAATTATTTATAATTTCATTTGTCAAAATCAGCGTTTTCCAAAAATGTGTTCTAAACATCAATTGGCAAATGAAAGCATGCATAATTTTAATACTGAGAGCAGGAGTTTGATTACAGCAATGACCAAACTTTTCTCAAAAAAAGCCGAAGATATTTGATCATCCATTTTAGTTGTGGTTGTGGTTTATTAGGAATTTAATCATGATTCAAATAACACGCTGCAATATTTATTTGGCAACAGCTTACGCAAATGAACATAATATCACCAACAAAACCGTGCCGATCCATTTACAAATCATCATCCCAAGTATTTTTTTTACAAATTGGCAAGGCAAATTAATTGAAACGCTTGAGTTTCCACCAGGGCAGTGAGGCCAGGTGCTACGGAAGAGTAAGCAGCTCATGTTTAGTTAGGTAGATGATCTAGACCAAAATACATACCAGTTGTGTCGTTGAAGCACTACTGTAAGGCCAACAATTTGTCGTTAGATTTTATCATGCTTGCATTATATTTTTTTTTGGTTCCAACAGGCAGGATGAAAATTGTCATTCAGGAACAAATTTGTCATAATATTTCATGCTGTGCAGCGCAGTAGGTAAAACCGGTCTTAGTTTTAATTTTGAATTTTCGTTTGAATGAAGTACTGGTTATAAGAAAAGTAGGATGTTTGAATTTCAGTGTAGTGTATTAGTTCTATTACCACACCACTACATGTTTACCATAGTGTCCGTACAAATAGGAAGTTTTATCATCAGTGGTCCGAATGTGTAAATATTTCTTCTTTGTTCTGTCTTTTTGAATGTTTTTGGTTACTTTTGTGGTTTTTTAAGTTACAATAGAATAAATACGAAATTTACAAATGTGGCAAAAGAACAACTAACGCAACCAAAACAAATCTTTTCTCTATTTGAAAAAATACCAAATGATTTTTTAAAAAATTGCAACAATTTTATCAAGCATTAGGGTAGCTATATAGAAATTAAATCACATAGGTAGAATGAAAATCATCAACATTAGAACGAGCATATGGAAAATCTGAAATTTAGTTTTGACAAAAGTATTATTTCCTAATTGAATAATTAATTATCTATCTAGTTGGAATAGACGTCTATATGAAGATGTAAAATCACTAGTTTACCAACACAAATTCAATTTCATAATAGGAATTTTAATTCTGCTAGAAATGACATTTTGAAGATTATGAATTTTAACGGCAATATGTTGCAAAGTTAAATTTAAAATAGGTTGAATTACATATTATTTGAATTTTACAGCACTAGACGGCCGTTTCGGAATACAATTCCTTATCAGTAGCGCTTGGACCAAAATTATGAAACCAAAACTTTTTCAAGATGTTGAAAAGAAATACAAAGACCAAAATATTTTTACAAAACTTAGCTTAGGAAATACTTTGAGGACGTATACCTTAGTTTTTGAGAAATTTCACATTTTAACAAGCAGCAAATGTAGACAATATTATATTTCTGACAATAATAAACAATTATTGTCTACTGAGTTAATGATATCCTCGGAGCAACAGAATCATTAATATGAAGAAACATCTTTAGTAATTATTTTATTTATTTAAATTTATCGATTATATATCATAATTTTATTATTATTTAAGCAAATTTTTAAATTGAAAAAATAGAAATAATTTATAATTATAACTAAATCTGTTTCAATTTTGCAGCAGTAGACGGCCGTCTTGGAATAATTCCTCATTAATAGTGCTCGAAGCACAATTGCAACATTGTGGAAATCCAAAGATATTGAAATGGGAAAAATAGGACCAAAATATATTCTACCAAATTCACCTTAGTCATTAGGCATGGCTAATTGTTTTTGAGGCATTTAAAAATTGAAGAAGCAGATGATTTTTACGAAAATTATTCTTTTTAAATAGATTTTCGTTTGTATGATAAACTTAATCAATGCGTATTTAATTTAAATATTGAAACTAAAAAAATTTAAATCAATGACCAACGAATAAAGAGTACGTGTCTTCAGGGTTGTATCAGATTGAAGACAAGCATCCTTCTTGTAAATACAAATTAAAAAACAATGAACATGAAATATAAAAATACTAATACAAAAATTGATTTTTTTGTTAATGTGTTTATGTAAAATTTTTATACTTTTCATATTTAAAAATTAGTTAATAAAATAATTAAATTTAATCAATTAAGTTTTAACCTTTGTTTCACTTCAATAATTTACAGATTAAAATGTTAAATGCCCATCGTCACAAAAATCATGAAAATAAATGTTTGAAAAACAAAATTATATACTCACTTGTTCATCTACAAAATCAATTAAAGTTTTCTTCCATCAAATTTCGAACTTCTATGTAAACTTTGTTTTTTTTCACTTCTTGTCTTCTTGTGTATGCATTTATATTTTATGGAATACAGATTCCTCGTTAATAAAGAAGGCTAACGTTATATTTGATTTAATCATAACAATTTATTCCACAAAATTATGAATAATAGAAACGACCAAACAATGCATCTGTCTACAGTTTAATATAAATTAAATTGATATGTGGTTAAATTGTCTGCATGTCATTTTATTATCATACAATTTCATTCGGTAATGTTGAGGACATTATTTTAGTTTTAGTTTTAATATGTAATTTAATTATCTTAATAAAAATGAATTTGAATAAAACAGAGAAATGACAAGATATATGAACATGATATATTACACTATACTCTCACTACTGTTTCATAAATACAAAAATATATAACAAAAATAATTGAAATGAATATAAAAATAATAAAATAAAATGTATTAATTTTACTTGCACAACCATTAAAACTTAAAATCTTTCTATTTCTGATAACTATTATGATGCGTCGTGTATGTTTATAGTATAAATACAAAACTATTTCAACAGATAGCAATATAAAATGGTTGCATTTATTATTGCCAAGTGCATGTTTGTCAATTGCTTTTTCAATTCGGATGATTAAATTCAAAATAATTAAATGAATTCGTTATCTATTGAAAATTGTTTTTAATTTAAATGAAAAATACATGCAAGTACTAATTAAAACATCAGTATTAATTGAAATGACTTGTCTTAAATCTGATATACATATCTAATAGTTTCAGTTTAATTTTAGTACAAATCAAAACAATCAATATTTGTATTTTATATGTAAGGGAAGAGCATTTTGTATCAAAGATGAGGATTAGTATGCTTGTTTTTTATGAATAATTCGCCAGCAGCGACTACAGAAGTTAAATACATTGTACAACAATTAAAAATATTCTATACACGTGGCAGGAAAACATTAAATGAAATTCAGTACATAAAATTACCATAGACAATTATTTCATGGTTAATTGATTTCAGACAGCCTTTCTCATAAAAAAATCTAAAAATGTCATTTTTTAAAATTAAAAAAAAATGCATTTAAATGGTCTGAAATTTGCTTCTAATAATTTTGTTTCGAAATATACATTATCAACAACATTAAAGAACCGGATGTATAGAATGCATGGACTTGAATATAATTTTTTTAAATTTACATTTTCAACGTTGAACATCTGTAAAAGACACTTTATTTGGCTATGCTTGTTTTAAGAATTAAAAATTAAACATATTTTTATGTATATTTATATGTGGACAGTTTAAGCTCTATCAACATTTACCAAATATAATTTTATTTTCTGATAATTTCTTTCATTTTTTAATTATCCGGCCTCACTTCTCCATGTAAATTCACTTATTTCAGTTAACTTGCCTTTTTTTGAAAGTTTTTACCTTGCATTTTGTTGGATTGTGATTTGACCATAGATTGGTATGTTTTAATAAAAATTTGAAAATATATAAATTTAGACAGGACAATAAAAAAATTTTGCTCTTTAATTTTTATAATAAATGTTAAGTGGTGCTTTCATGACGTAAAAGTGAATTTTTTTCTGGTATTTTTTCTATTTATTTACAATAAAACGTGTTATATTTCTTTGTTGTTCCAAACTAAAATGTTATTTGGAATTGTATAAATTAGTTTCATTGCTAAATGCTATTTCTGATGGTTTCGTGTCAACCATACGTTTTATCATCAAATATAACGACGTCATTGTAATATATCCCGTTTAACTAGAAAACAATAGGCAGTATAAGAATCTTTAATAAATCAGATCAAATTAAGTGAAATCATGCGAAAGACATTTTTAATTAGCCTTTGTGACTTCAAGTAAAATGCACAAAAACGTATACAATTCAAGGCTCTAGTATCAGTTGCCATAGGGACCGCTTTTTATTTCATATATTACAGTGACTAAGCTTTTTCCAGAAATTACCATTTTTGATATTTGATGGATAAGTAGTATAATTTTGCATTTATTATATTTCAGGCTGGAATTAGATTTTCTTCCTTTAAACACGAGTAAGATGAAATCTTATTTGTCTTGCCGGTTTAATTTCGATAATGATTAAACTTTTTAAAAACTTCTTTTCTGCTATTGCAAATATGTAATAAAGTTGTCTTCGGTAGGCGTGTTTCGATTTACAAATGCCTACGTATTTTCTAATTTCTGTTTCTACACAACATGGATACATCAAACGTAAACATACCGGTCCATATTCAAATCGAAATCCCCAAAGTAAAGTTTAAACTACAAAAGTTGGCAAACAAATTAAATACGTTAACATCCATCAGAAAAGTGAGATCCTGTGTTCCGGAAGCGTAACCCCATCATTACCATCCACATGTGAAATGAGAATTTGGAATGGGTGGAACACGGAACTATATGACGTCAAATATATCCATTTTATTTTTGGATCAGAAACATCGTACTTATCAACAATATTGTGATGACGGGCAGATTTAAAATACCGAGTCTGAAATGCAAATGTAAAACAATCTTTTCAAAATAAAAAATTGAAAGGCAAAAATTTAATCGGGGATACGATACTGTAATTCTGGCTTTTTCAAAACATTATGGTCGTCATCACTAAACTGTTACTAATATGTATGAAGTATCTGTAGCCAAAATTATCTTTGTTACATTTGACGTCTTAAAGTCCATTCCATTTTTTCTTTTAGTCGTCAAATTTTAAAATTACATTTGGCGGTTGTAGCTACATATACAAGAGGTGCTTACCCTTCCGGGATACCCGACCGCACAACCTTGATGAAAGTTTTGTCTTTATTTTTGAGATTGTGATATGTGTATGGATCAGTTTGTGGTTAATATTTCATGTTGTTTTGCCATAAACACTTCTATATTTTCATTTTATCAAACATTGTTTTTGAATTTTGATTAACTATTTTCATGAGGTATGTTATTAGTTGTTGAGCTATTACCATTGACATTGTCGCCTGTACATTTCTTTAAATCTTTTTAAGGAGATTTGGAATGACATTGAAATTAAAATAAACCTAGCATGAATATGAGTGTTTATATCACATAACATACAATTGTGATAAACAAATTCATTTAAGTAAACCTTCCTTAGAGTTCTTAGTTGTTCTAGTTCTTATCAAGTGCTTGTTTGCATTTCTATTTATAAAATGTTTTGTTCTTTTTGTGTTTCAGATGCTTGTTTCAAGTTTCTGAATATATTTCTCCAAAATCGCACATTTGTGCTTTTTTTAAAACATTGTCTGATATCTACATTCAGACTGCATTATTTTATGAAATGTAGAGCACATTATCTGCAATATTATTTCAGATTTTATTATTAAATCATCTGAAGTCAACAACTAAGTCAAACAATTCAACGCCATTATTCGTCTTGAAGTGTAGTATTTTCAATTTATTCATATTGTATTTTCTTATTCCCCGAGCACCCGGTCTCACTTTCCTGGTGGAAGTTCACGTATTTAACGGAGTTGTGGCTGTATGTATGCTTTAGATTTTTATCATATTCTACTTTATTTACCAGTATATGTATATGTTGCGTCTAGTTACTAACGAAGGAATGTAATAATAATAATTATAGATAGATAGATAGCTACAAAATGTGCAAATCATTTTAAATTTAAGGACCTGGTATTAGATGTCATAGTAACCGTTTTCTATTTCATATGTAACAGTGACTAAGCTTTTTCAGAAATGCCATGTCTGATATTTTATGTACAATTTTGCGATTATTTTATTACAGATCTGGAAATAAATATACAACTCTAGACGGAACCTTATTAAATTCCGATAATATTCATTAAAAAACCCTTATTTTCTGTGATTGCATACTTTTTTAATCTGGAATTAATAAAGTTGTGTCTGAAGTAGACGTCTTTACGTTACAAATTGTCTGCATTTATTTTCATTTGTCTTTTACATAGTGTGAATGGAAATAAGGGAGGGGTCAACAACATCGAATTTTTCTGATACCTTTTCAAAGAAGGTGCAAAGTTAATGCGAACTCTTTTATAAATTCAGACTAAAAAGCAAATACTATTGCAACCTTTAAAGGAACAACAAAATCAACAATTATTTCATCAATTCCTAATACATTCCTTGTTTTTAGTCAGAAACGATTCAAAATTTTACTGGTATTTTATCAAACTTTTTTATTCAAAACCTTGTTTAATCCTATTCAGCTATTATCATGTACATGTTTCAATTACAGTTAACGCTCAAAAATAAATATACCCGTCAATATTGAAATCGCAATTAAAAAAACAAAGTAAAAACTTTCAAAACTGATTAGACGCTTGAACGTCCACCAGGGAATTAAGACCGGGCGCTGATTATTTCAAATTACAAAAAAGATCCCCTTAAGTAAAAGCATTTTTATATTTATTCTTTGCAGCTCGTTAAAATCAAATATCCTCAAAAACTAGGGTTAAACATTTGGGTACACAATTTTGGTCCAAGGATGCGGAATTGTATTCCGAAATAGAAGTGTAGTGCTGTAAAATTAACACTGGTATAATATGTTATTTCAGTATCAATCAAAACAGTATATTTGTTTCTTTGTAGCAATTTATATTCTGTCATTTTTCATGCAGCAAAACAGGTTTCTGTGTCCAGGATTGTCCTGAATATATTTGACGTCTCATAGTTACATGTTTCTTTCACACAATTTTGATTTAACACGTGGCGGGTGTAGCTAGCTAAACAGGAGGTGCTTACCCTTCCGGAGCAACCGGCCTCACTTCCCTGGTTGAGGTTCACGTGTCTAACCTAACTTGTCAGTTCCAAAGTTTTTACTTTGCTTCTGGATTGTAATTTGGACATGGATTAGTATGTTTGTTTTTGATTATCGAACTAATCAAACTAGACAGTGATATTTCGAGATACTATCTTTTATGAGATCACGTATCTGACAAATGAATATTCAATACTATCATTATTTGATTGGTTTTTTTCTGCTTTACTGTTGGAATCTTTCGTGTCTTGTTCTGTATCCTTAATTCATTTATTATTTTCCAGTTTTCAACTGCAAATTAATATTTATCTGATAATATCAAAGAGGAAAGACATTATCACACTTTAAGAAAATAATCTTCGAAGAATAGTCCAACTAAGAAATAAACATACCAATTTACGCCCAAACCATTATCTCAGAGTAAAGTAAAAGCTTTGAAACAGACCAGTTAGGTTAAACACGTGAACTTCAACGAGGGAAGTGAGGTCGGGTGTTCCGGAAGGGTAATCGCCTGTTGTTAAGCCAGCAACAACCATCGCGTGTAAATATGTCTTGAAAAAGTGATAAAAATTAAATATAAACATGTAACATGTATGGATTGGACATTCAGTTCCCAGAGTATTGTAAATGAAAGGCGGTATGTTCCCTTACCGGTCCTTTTTGAAATAAGACCCTGCTAATAATTGACATTAATAACTGTTATACATTTACTATTAAATGGCAATGAATTATCATCTGTAATTAATCTTATGGATGAAAACTAAATGACAAAATGGCTATTTAAAAGCTAATTTTTATTTCTCAAAAAGCGCAAGTTTTTGTCCTTGGTATAAGAGGGATTGCATTGAATCCCGGCGATTTCCAAGACACGAGAGTCATTAAAAGATATATTTTTATTGAAGTAACACTAATTACACAAAATCATACGGTATAAATATTATTTATCGGCAACTTTATTTAAACATAAGAATAGATAGTACGTGATCAAAATATAATATGTACTATTTCCCTGATTGTTTTTAACTTTGTCACTGACGGACCCTAACGAAGAATGGGACATTAAAGAAAAGTTTGTTTTGCATTTGGACAGTGCAGTGTACTAGACGAAGCAGATTTCTCATGATTTTGCAATATAACGCCCATTAAGGCTACATTTGAAGCTGTAGGACAAACGTTATGACTTTAATTATTCTATTGTCAACTTTCCTTTTCTATGCAGCAATATACCTGCTTCTCCTGCTTATGGTATATTTGATTCCCAAATAATACGCTATGGCACAGCTATTTTCCACTGCTTACAAATAAATTGTTGACCAAAGGATAATGCATTCCTAGGCTTATCAAGACCCTCAAAAAAGATTTATTGCCGCCATCACAGTATTGTTGATAATTGTGATGTCTCTGTGTCCAGGATTGCCCTGGATATATTTGATGTCTCAGAGTTCCATGTTCCTTTCACTAACTTTGATTACACACGTGGCGGATGTAGCTAGCTAAACAAGAAATGCTTACCCTTTCGGAGCGCCCGGCCTCACTTATTCTTTTTGGAAGTTCACGTTTTAACCTAACTTGCCAGTTTTCTTTGCTTCTTAGTTGTGATTTAGATATTGATTAATATGTTTGTTTTTGACGTATATCTTTTGATTGAATTA
Source organism: Anadara kagoshimensis (assembly GCA_021292105.1). NCBI lineage: Eukaryota > Metazoa > Mollusca > Bivalvia > Arcoida > Arcidae > Anadara > Anadara kagoshimensis. Next base: position 60,332,512 of record CM037858.1, on the reverse strand, counting down.
AAAACGAACAAATGGGTCCCATATCCAAATAGCAAGCAAGCACAAAAGAAAGTACTATTTTGAAAACTAGCGGATTAAGTTAAACATGTAAATTTCAACCTGGACATGTGTCCGGGTGCTCCGGAACAGAAATTACCTTCTGTGTTACTAGCTACGCTCGCCACTATGGAGTATTAAAAATATCCATGATACATTTGGATGTAGAAACATCGTTCTTAAAACACGACACCCCTTGTCATACTAATCCATGTCCGAATCACAATCCAGAAGCAAAGTAAAAACTTTGGAACTGACAAGTTAGGCTAGACACGTGAACTTCCACCAGGGAAGTGAGGCCGGGTGCTCCGGGAGAAAGCACCTCCTGTTTAGTTAGCTACATCCGCCACATGTGTAATCAAAATTGTGTGAAAGGAACATGGAACTATGAGACGTCAAATATATCTAGGGCAATCTTGGACACAGAGACATCAAACTTATCAACAATACTGTGATGACGGCCATAAAACTTTTAAAGGCCTTGATAAGCCTATGCTGGCAATATCCCTGAGTCAACAATTTATTTGCAAGCAGCCTACTTCGCTGTACAAAGTCCCCGTTGTGGGAACAAGCTCTACCATAGCGTATTAATTGGGAAACAAATACACCATAAGCAGGAGAAGCAGGTATACAAAGCAATACAAATACATTCTGTGCATAAAAAATTCGCATTGACACGGATACTATGTGAAAATGTGTATATATTATTCATTAAAAGTTCGAGAAGAATTGTTTTTATTTAGAAAGTTTATAACATACGCACTACGTTTCAAGAAAGTTAGTTGAGTGATACACAGAGGAGTTAGTAGTAGTTTATGATGATACAATAAAGAATATCAAGGTCCATCCACATCCGTTAATTTTTTATACACAGATAAATATATATGATATCGATAAGTGAATTAATTATGAATTCCCAGACCTTAACTATAACATGTATAGACAATATGTATGATAAATACCTCAAGTGTCTGGAAGGTTGTCCAAGGTTCTGACTTTTATGTGATATAGGCATCTAACTGGTCTTTGATGTTACGCAATTACGTCTACACTTCAGATCAATCATCGTGATATTTCTATTTGTCACAAAGTTTAATGATTACTTCTATCTTATAAGTAAACCTGTTTTAATGACCGACGAGAACCCCAAGTCCAATTTATCATCTATGGTATTTTCATATCTAAAACTTCGCCGCCTTAAAATACTAACAGAAAAAACATAATCCATTAGCCTATTAAACAATCAACGATTAAAATAGAAATGAAAATAAATCACATTTTAAGAGTTTTTTAAACTTTGGTTTTTTTATAGATTTTTTTCTCGGGAGAAAAAAAAAGCATATGATGATTGTGCGCTAAATGGTACAATTTGCATTTATTAGAAAGTTAAATCATTAGTTGTTGATGTGACATATTTGAGTGTATAAAATAATTAATTTCCTTGACTGTCGGTCGGGAGACATTTTATGATTTATCCTTGACTGGTAAAATCTAGGTGCATCATTCTGGGTAATCAAGCATTTTAAAAAAAATTATTTACTATAGGAATGAAGTTAATTTTTCTTTCTGTTACGGAAGTATGAAAGAATTGGACATTTTGCAAACTGAATAATTGGCGTAGCGAATTATGTTACGTGTACAATGTCCAATTCTTTCATACCTCTATAACAAAAAGAAAAATTAATTTTATTTCTTATAATTTAATTTATATAAATGTTTACAACAAATCAACAATTTACAATTGCCGTAGCAAGTGGAATCCATTCATGCAAACGTAACAGAAAATATGACCAATCAAAATGCCTGAAACAAAGGAGAATTTAATTATATACCATTATCTGAATGTACATCACTTTCGATTATTTTTTAAGATATTAACTAAAAATAAAAATAAAAACAATTATAAAAGTCCATTACCATATCACAATCTCAAAGCAAACTTTGAAAACTAGCAAATTACATGTAAGTAAACAAGCGAACTTCCTTCAGGGTGCTCCGGAAAGGTTCACCTTGCTATACCCGCCATGTGTGTAATTAAAATTGAGAATAAAAGGAACGTGTAACTATGGGACGTCAATTTTTGAACACAGACATCATACTTATCAACAATATTGTGATGACGGCCATAAAACGTTTTGAGAGTCTTGATAGGCCTAAGCTTGCAATATACTTGCGTCAACAATTTATTTGTAAGCAGCTTGCTTCGTTGATTAAAGTATTGGGAACAAGCTCTAACATTGCGCATTAACTGTGAAACAAATACACTATTACCAAGAGAAACAAGTTCATATTGCTGTATCACGAGAAAGGAAAAGTAAACAATAGGAAAATTGAAGTCATCACGTTTGTCATACAACTTATCCAGTTTTTTTTTTACACGATTCTGCATTAATTCTGCTTCATGCGAATAATGAAACAAATTAGCAAGTAATATAATTACTCATTGTTAACAAGCTCAATGTTATCATAAAAATTGCCCATTATTTTTAAAGTTGCACTTTAACTTAATAACTTCTGTTACAAAATGATATGTAGAAACTTACAACTTAATATAACTTGTCGAAAATTAAGAAGACACAGAAGATAATACAACATAGCAAACGAAACCAGAATCAAAGAACAAGATATACCGTTATTGTATCAAAGATTATGTTGTATCGGCATTGGCCATTACTATCCAAGAGAAATTACTGATTAAGATACATAATATACTCTTGTTGTGTCTTTCTTAGCATTATACATGATGATGTTCAGCAATATAACTGTAATGTTATCTCAAGAAGAATATTCTTTGTGATTATAACCATCCGCGGGCTCTTCCGATCTACTGGACATCGTTTTTCCTGTCTGAAGTCGGAAATGTTATAATCGCCCATCTATATTTATCTCTTGTTTTGTTATCATTTTATGTGTAAAGACATGTTCCTCATCCATATTTTTTTATCGGCCAAGTTTTATATTCTAATTTTGATACTAGTAACACACACACACACACACACACACACACACACACACACACACACACTTATGTTTTTTACCAGAAGTTATATAAGTAAACATTTTTTCATAAAAAAGCAAAAAATGCATCACAAGACATCCAGATACAAGATATAAAGATATATAACACACCATTACAGAATTATATATAATCGTAAAAAATTAGCATATTGTGTTTTTCATTCATTACAAATATTCCACGTCTACATACGCTTATGTTCATTCACGAAGCATGTATTACTCTCCATTCCACGCCAATGGTTACTGCAACATGTGTACTGCAAATAAAAATAAAAACATCAGAAAACGTCCATGAAAATATCAATTGAACACAGACCGGTATGTTTGTTTTTGATTTTATCTAGAAATCATAATGACACCTGGGTAACGGTGACATACACTTGTCACGGTTTGAGATTATACATTGTAGTAAGGTGTGCTTCATGGCAACATCAGCTTGGCTCTTCACAATTAGTTCTGGACCATTAATAGTCAATTTTGAACATAAAAATCGACCTATATTTATTTAGCCTTATGTCCTGTGTAGAGTGAAATATGAAAAATTGTTGCTGCATACCGGTATTATATACTTTATTATTACCAAAACCAAAACAAAACCACCCCAATAAAACAACGAATTAGGGTAACTGTTAATACCAGTCGGCAATAACAAGTAACTAGTTGTTCCATTGTGGTAGATTACATCTTATAGCTTTTCAATTGTTATCCCAAAATTACCGTTTAGCTTAGAAAATCTTAAAGTAATCGTTTTATAAACAATAAGTTTTTATTAGTGACATCAGTATAACGTGATTGGGGGAGTGGTAAGCTTGTCTGCGGCGCCCTGAGTGCGCGCTAGTACAAGGCAGACCTTAAAACACACTCGCACTTCACATGCATACACGAACTTGTTCATAGACTAATCTATAGAGATTAAAAAATAGTTCTCTTTGTGAATAGCTGAAAAATTGCTGATGCGACGTTAAGCAACATTCAACCAACCACTTTTTGTTGAAGGAACCTACACAACCTTCAATCTCTGTAACCTCTTTTTTGTATATTGACTGATAATGCTTGAGAGAATAAATGGAAGACCCATCGTAAAGCTCTAAGGGGATGGGTGGGTAAGTTTGTAGTAACATTTGTGTTTTGTCATACAAGTTAGTCTCCATGTGTTTTATATAATACAACAGTTTTGTTGTGAAATTTCAAAGTTCAGAGGCAAAAACATAGATCTAAACAAGAAATAGAACTGGTCATAGCGTTATCTAGATAATCCATCTATATTTCAACTACGTATACATCAATATCAGAAATCAATTACTTATAAGCGAAGTCTGTGTCAATATGTGTCAATAATTAAAAGAGTGGCCAAAAAAAAAAAAATAGAAAAATTATTAATTAATTAAAACAAGGGACTTGAGGTAATAACTAGAAATACTATTTGTCACAGTTCTTCTGTTAATGATTCGCTCAAATTTAAGTATATGCGCTCGGTTAAATGTGTATCAATTACATGTACAATTTACAACTATACAAAGAAGTGTATAGGGTTGTCCCCACAAAGGGCGATGGTCAATCTTGAAAGGTATGGTCCAGCTGATAAAAATTCGGAAAACAACAACAGCCTGGACGCGGCAACAACTGGACATAGCTTTATCTAATCAGTCACATCAATACCACATGTCCATTATAATGGACTGTTGTGTCCATACACCAAGTAATGGTCAATACCGATAAAAACAATACAATCCCTTTGTCAGGACACATAGCGGTCAGCATCTACAAACACTTATCTTGTCAAAAATTATGTACTCCAGAGCTATCTTGATAATTTAGGTCCAAATGACCATTTTAATAATTAAAACATTTCCTTTAGATTTTTTCTACAAAATGCAGATAACATCGCTAACTTATTGTTGTCTAATATCTGAACCATTTCAATCAACTGACCATTTTAATAATTGAAATGACATGCCCTTCGGATAAAATGCATGTATATTAATATTTTTAATTTAGGATTTGAAGCTCTTGATCAAGTGACCAATGTAGTTTATTAGAATGGTGTATAAGTATGATGTCTCTGTATCTGGATATTTTAATGTCCCATAGTTCAATGTTCCTTTCATTTTTATTTTTTATTATACACATGGTAGGTGAAGCTAGCTAAATAAGAGGTGGTTTCCCTTCCGTCGCATCCGACCTCACTTTAATGTTGGAAGCTCACGCGTTTAGCTAAATTAAATATCCCCCAGTTTTCAGTTTTAAGTTTTGATTTTTACCATGGACTGGTATGCTTGTTTTTTATTAAAGAATTAAGCACATCGGACGACTTGTACGAATGAAAATTAATTTTTTTGTCAATCACGAATAACTGCAACGTTGACCAATTGACCAAAGTAGTATTTGAATTATTAATATCATTTTAACGTTAAATCAAGCAGTACATCATAAAAATGAATGTTTATTTGTTTTTTTGTTTTGTCCAGTCACCCGTAATAACCCGGTCATCGACCAGTGTCCAGCTAAGATCACCACGTGTTACTATCATATTAACTGATGACATTAATAACTCTCTAGACTGACCATAATGAATATTTCAACATATTTCTCTAGAACGAAGTACATAATAAAAAAGATAATTTTTCTGACCAGTCACCCGTGATGACCCTATCGACCAATGTCCAGCTAAACCGCGTGTCGCTATAGTAATGGATACACGGACATTAATGGCTCTCAAGTGACCATAATGAATATTTTAACAATTATTAAAACCCGTAATTAATACTACTTGACTGGTTATATTTTAATATTTGTAATTTTTTATCGATTCATTCATCCACTGACCCTTCAAATATGATAAATGACCACAACTTTAACATATAATTAACGTTGGTGGTCAAACAGTTAATGTTTGGTCAACAGCCTTCTATAACCTTGGGAACAGCTGACCAGTTGATTGTACTGTTATCACGGATATTACCATATGTATTTTATCACGCCTATTGTATTGATGTAAACAATATACAACAGAACATTCTATTTTACTTGCAGAGGTAAACACACGAAACAAAGGGAATCCTCATTCTCAATTATTTTCAATTAAAAGATGTCTGATTTTAAAAAAAATATAAACATACGTTATTCCATTTTTTTGTGTCAGAAGTACTGCAAACAATTCATGCTTTTGTAATTCTTTTAAAAATAAATCAAACTTTTTGATAGTTAATGGACATTATTGCAAAGTTGAAATGATTTACAAAAGGCTGATATATAGGCACATAATTTGGCAATAAACTGGAACCACAACGAAATGAATCTAGATCTAAAAATGAAAATAAAACGTGATGATAAAATAAAGCACAACATAAATAAACGTGAAAGACTATGATGGTTTAACTCCTGCTATTGTATAGGCACTCAGTGGAATAACTAACTTGTGTCAATAATACAATGAACATTGCATATTAACTAACAAACACAATTGTCATAAAAATGAATCGTCTATTTCAAGTTACATATCCTATTAGATGCAAGCCATGTATGACATTATTGCAGACACCTGTACATGTGAACAGCATTTTTTGGTTTGACAGCATGATGGGCCGTAGTGAGACAAATATCTAAGGATATCGAATAACAATAGGAGTAAACGGAGAATAAAGCATATCTGTAGGTAAAACGTGTACTTGACAATAGCAACTGCAACTAAGAACTTGAAGCAACAAAAACATGAACTTAACAATAAAATATAACCAAAACCCCAACCAATAACACGAAACATCAAATAAAGGAACAGGCAAACAAGACCAGTATATATATATATATAGTTCAATGGTGATTAAAGTAGAAACAAAGTATTTCTTAAAATAAGTATATTGTATGTTGTAATAAGGTTACAAATGGAGTTTTACGCTTCAGTCAAGATTCTGTCGGTCAGTGCATGGATGAAAGAAGAAACTGAAGAGAACTAATAAACTTCTTCACGCTGTAATCTGTCATCTGAGTGGGATTCCAAGCTTTATTACAAATCTATTGACCTTTCGTTGGCGCCATTGTAACCAAAAAGAAGTGGAAACCATATTGTTGAAGAGCACATGATTTTAGACACTGCTTTGGAATACTTTTAACAGGCCCACTGCAAAAATAGTAATAATAAACAACAGAAACATAAACAAAATGTAACTTCCTCCTAGATAACGATAGAGTCTGTTAAAACAATCACAACCATGTAATCACACTTAATTACTACTTAAACGAACATTAGACGCTAGATAAGGAATACTTAAATAAACAAAACAAGGAAGCTATTATTAATTTATTAAAACAAAAATAAAATTCACAAGCAAACATTCACACCAGCCTCTGGTCAACCAAGGGGTCAGATAGTCATATAAGGATATTGACTTAAAACCCCCAAACGATGACCACCAGCAGGTATTGTCCATGCCTACATATGGTTATACAAACCATGTAGAAAAACGATAAATAATGCGTCCAGATTTTGACCAAGGTCGAACGGACAGAGCCCAGATAAGAAACAGCTGTATTCTAATGGCCGGTGGCTTTATCAAACAAAAAACAACAACAAAACAGTGTTATGGACAACTTACAAAATACAACATACATCGGATTATATTTCACTGTACAAGTCGTTCAACAGTATACATCGCAATAACGTACTCACCACTAGGTACATCTGATGGTCGTCCAAAGTCGGGAGTTACAATTATTAGTTTAACACGCTTGTTTAACATTTCGATAGTTGGAAGACAAACGAAGAATGCTAATGTTAACTAAATAAAAAAACAAACATACTAATCCTTGTCACAATTACAATCCAGAAGCTAAGTAAAAACTTTAGAACTGACAAGTCAGTTTAGACACGTGAAAGTTCACCTGGGAATTGAAGTGAGGCCGGGTGCTCCGGAAGGGTAAGCACCTTCTGTTTAGCTAGCTACACCCGCCACGTGTGTAATCAAAATTGTGTAAAAGGAACATGGAACTATGAGACGCCAAACATAACCAGGGCAATCCTGGACACAGAAACATCAAACTTATCAACAATACTGTGATGACGGCCTTAAACTTTTTGAGGCCTTGATAACCTTAGGCTTGAGAAACCAAAACGTTTTAGTACCACTTGAATCCAACACAGTTTTAGTAGATTTATTTTCTGAAGGAAGCCTGTCCCGTTCATGTGGGGAGATTTGTTCATATGAAGAAATTAATTTTATCAAATGTGCAAATGTGGAAAATGAACGACGCAAGTAATAACGTATGTGTTGAATTAGTAGTACTTAGCGAATTTACATGACATGCAAATAGTGTACTAAAACAAACAACAATTCGGAGTGGACCGACACCATGCGCCTCTGATGCCGCATTGACTTACGCGAGTTCCATCCTTCAAAGTTTAGGAATTTCTCTATTTCCTATATCTATAAGCACAATCTCTAAATACATAAGCACGGGGCTTCGTTAGTAGGTATTTGGATTTTTTTAAAATCAAAATAAAAGGAAAAAATAGTTAAAACTATTTTCTATTTCCTTTAAGTGATGTCAGTTTCGTGTGAAGGACAGGGATTTGTTCGGTATTTTATGAAAACACATGATCAAACATTAATTTTATGATATTAAGGGTCAAGATCGAATGGTAATTATTTAGTTTACAGTTAGTAAACAAATTAAACAAGCTAAACAAATGACCCTTCTGGTCAAAGGACGTAATGGTCATATCAGGCTATTGACTCGATACATCCTACTAATGACCAGTAGTGTTTAGCCAGAGGTAGTTTGTTACACAAGGAAAAGTGATGTTGTTTGTTGGTGTAAACATTTATTTTTCAGAGCGGCGCAAAACAACCATGTTAATCATTGTCACGATAGCAACTACTAAACATAACAAAAACAATAATAATACATGTAATAATAATAATAATAATAATAATAATAATATACTAGTGTTGATAATACTTAACCAGACTACATTTAGTTGGCATTTCTAATGCAGCATTTGCTGTTTAAGTCCCGTTCAAATCCTAAAAATTCAATATTAGTGTTCGAAGTATTTGTTTTGCCTTTCTTATCTTGTCTAGTTTAGCTGTTTTATCTTCGTTTCGTCATCTTCTATATGTGTTGGTTGTTAGGGGGACTTCCCACACTTTAAAAATCAGCAACCTTGAAATAAAGTGAAACATTAAAAATGGCATTGCTTTTCTTTGTCAATTAATACTTCATGAAATGTGCTGTTCGACACATTAATTTAAATATTAAATAAGTTTATACTTGTATTTGTTTTGGTCAGTAACGAACTATTCTAAAGAGACACCAGCCGATGTAGGCGTCGGACTATACTGTATCACCAATGCTACTGTGCGCAGGAATTAGGTAACAGCCATGGCAATATAATTTATATTTCCTCGTTTCTCCTTAAATTCAATTTTAAATTTCTTTATTTGGTTTTCAATTTTCAATTATTTTTACTTTAGCTAATATCAGCGTGGTTGTTTTTCTTGTTATACAATATCGAATGTATCATTTGAATACATGTTCGTGACTGCAATATTGGAGGATTGGTTTTGTTGAAAAATTTTCAAATTAATATATCAAGAAGCAACAACATTTTTCAAAACATTCAAATCCTGCTGCATATCTTAAAATACCATATTAAAAGTTGCTAAGTGTATATTTTAGATTTCAACTGAATTAATAATAATAATAATAATAACTTAGATAAAAAAATCCGTAACACCATTTAACATTTTAAATATTTTGTAAACTTCTTATGCAAAACTTTAGTAGAACGACTAATCAATATACATGAGAGTTTTTATATCAAATTCCAAGTAGAAATGAAAAATTGTCAAAATGTAGTAGAGTATAGTGGTTGGAACATAAAGCTGAAACACATGTGTATTATATTTGTACGCATTCAATGCAACCATGAACAGGAAATAAGAAACAAAACAAAAGAAATTAGAAAAGAAGGATAAACAGATATTATTGAGACCAGTGATTATTAAACAACTCTCGGTTTCGGTCGGACACTGTATAATAGACATTAAAAATACTCTGTACCTTCCTACAAACCAAACCCAAACATCTATGACGTATTTCTTTAATGCACGTATTTAGGCGTACTGGGGATAGTTATGGAATAGAAAGGGGCATTTTGCATTATATCTAGTACACGTCCAAAGTCAGATAGAGTATTATAATTAGTGGTTTGTCTCATCATATGTTTATCTTCTCTATTATTCTGTTGATCATATCGTATAATTACGACGGGTTCGTGGTTATTCCGAAAATGTTTAAGTTACATTCAGATTGCTGAGGCAACAAACCCTTGCATCTGGAACTCATATGAAGAAAAGCCTATATCAACCATTTCCAAATAGAATATCTGGAGTCCGTGTGATACGGTACCCTATATCAAGCATCTCAGATTTGATGGATTTTCAGACAAAAGCTTTTCTTGATACATATTGATTAGATATGTTATTGTGAATCACGGTAGAAGTCACCTGACCTAGATAAATGAAATCAGGACGGCTTGTATCCCATTAATTACCGAGAATACGGCTTCAAAGTCAGTGTCTGCACTTCAAAAGCCGTAATCAAACAAGGAAATATGTCGCATTTTTTGATTATTTGTCAAAGTTATCATTTATAAGTTCTAATTATAAGAGTTCAGTGACTTGCTTTCTTTATCTACCGTACCGGAATTAAATGGTCATTTATGTTACGTCTTCACTAATGGCAATTTGGATTTTACCTGGCTTAAAATCAGGTGGAAATAGACATAATGTACAACACAGAAATAGCAATACACATCCTTTAATTAGGGTCTCTGTAGGCCTCAGGATCCGCCAGCAGGACAAAGGAGGACTAATTACTTTGTATAACTCTGGACAACTGTGATCTGTAGAATAAAGAACGTCATTAAAATCACGTAGTTTTTTTCTCTCATCTTCAGCTCTGTCAAATAACATCACAAATATACATTGATTTAATCCTTTATCAACAAAATAATTGTCTTAATTTGCTTATGGTCTAAAATTCATTGCTTTTCTGCAATTAGTTCAATGTCTTAACGGATGTTGTCTGAAAAAAAAGTTACTTTAACCTATCTTGTCTCGTGTATACTCGACTTATGTTTGTAAAGCGACTAAAATCATTAACAGTGCTTAGAGTCGTTAAACTCGACCTTAACTCAACACCTTAGTGTCCTACTCCTACAATAAACCTATACAAAGATGAAACTTTTTGCAATGTTTAAGCTTTCGTAGCTTTTCTACCTGGAATGTCTTATCAAGGAGCTTGGAGAATCCTACATATACCAAACCTTATATTGCAAAAGGAGTTTTGAATCTTTCGGTATCAGTCTTAATGAGGAAGAACTTCCTTACTTGTATTGGATTACTAACCTTCATAAAAATCCATACAAGGATATATAATATATTCTTCTTAATGCATTACTGTGTAAATGTCTTCTGTCCTAGTGAGCTTGAAATAAAATACCCGACCGATCCTTCAAGTGCTGCTTCACACCAGCCATATTTGCAGCTACATGCATATGACAAACGTGATGACTTCAACTTTTCAACTGTCAGCTTTCCTTTTCTAGACAGCAATTTTATCTGCTTTTGCTGATTATATGGTGTATTTGTTTTTACGGTAAATGCGCTATGGTAGAGCTTGTTCCAACCACGAGAACTTTCTACAACGAATAAAGTTGCTTTCAAATAATTTGTTGACTTAGGGATATTGCAACCGTGGGCCTATCAAGGTCTTCAAAAATTTCATGGCCGTCATCACAATATTGTTGATATGTAATATGTTTCTGTATCCCAAAATATCCTGGATTATTTGATTCCCCGTAATTCCATGTGCCTTTCATTCTCAAGTTTGACTTCACACGCGGTGGGTGAAGCTAGCTAAAAAGTAACACACGACCCGGTCTCAATCCTCTGATGGGAGTTCACATGTTTAACTTATTTTTTTCAATTATCAAAGTCTTTTTTAGATTTAGATTTGGAAATGTTCCTAGTATGTTTGTTTTTACTGGATTATATTCAAACCTTTTTTCGCCACACTTATTCAGTCGTCCCTGTTTATGGTCCAAATCTTCAATGACGAGAGGAATGTCATAATCAGTGACCCTAGTATGGGTTTGTCTTGTTTTGTTTGCTGTGTGGTAGTCTTGGTTGTATTGTCTGTGTTTTGTCCTTTGTTTCATTGGCTACCGTGTGGTGTTGTTTGTTACGTTGTCTGATATATTGTGCTGTAATGTATTGGTTATTATTTTGTTTAGCGTTTATTTAACTAGGTTTTAGCCTACTATACATATTAGCTTACTTTGCCAAGTTAAGGAGTCTAGTTACTTAGTATGAAATATACAAGTGTGCATTTACGTTCTAAAATATTAGAGATTTTCAAAGACTTTTGGTATTTTCATAAGTTCGCCAAACGTTTTCAGAACATTTTTCTCTGATTAATATTGACTATTCACACAGATAGGAAAGAATCCTCCGTATGTGCTAAAGAGTGTTCTCTTCTCACTTATTTTACTACGGGGTATGTGGGTTTTTTTTCTAGGATATCTTGGCGTTAATTTTAAAAAATGAAGATTAATTAGAAAATAATAACAGTTTGACAATTATGATTTCTGACGCCTACAAGAACATATACTTAATGTTTGGTGCTTTAAAGAAGTAATACCTCACACACGGCAATCGTGCTGAAGGCTCGCCTATGATGTGATTTAAATACAAATAAAATCAGATGAATATACTTGTACCTGTACAAGGTTCTCGTAGTGGGAATAAGCTCATACCATATAATGTATTATACACGAAACAAATACACTATAAGCAGGAGAAGCAGGTATATTGCTTCATGATAGAAAAGAAAAGTTGACAATAGGAAACAATAGTCATCAGGTTGTCATAAAGCCTTTCACGAGTGTATATAGGCGATTTTCATGTTTGAGTTATTGCAAATGTGATCTTGAAGGCGACCAGAAATATAATAATACAAAATCTATATAGTACCGGGTGATTAATATGTGTAAGAATCATGTCTTATGTTATAATGTGTGAATTTTCTGAATGAAATATTGAAAAAATTATAATAATATGTCATATCGTATTTTTTTTTAAAAAAATATTTCATTCAGAAAATTCTAAAATTCATAACATGACAGCCTTTCTATAAAGAAATGATATATCGGAAAGCTAAGACGAGAAAATCGTACTGAACGAGATAAAGATTCTTTTATTTTTAATTGATTTATCTTTGTGTTCAATTTGATACATAACTTAAACTAGTAAAATGTTTTATATGGACCAGACTTATCTACAAAAAGGTGACACACGTTGTCAAGGTTACGACATTGTGTTCGCCATATTCACAACGATGATCACAAAAGGGTTAAACTATTGAATAGATGTTGGGTTTGAATCAAATTGTCGACAGTTGTTGGAAGATGTGGCGACATTTTCACCACACACACTATATCGATCTTCCCAATTTGTCCATCCTAGATAGAGCTGTAAAAAGTCCATTAATAGAGTAGTCCTTTGGATGAGACTCAAAACTGAGGTCCTGTGTCTTAGTGCAGGCTAAAGATTGAAAAAAGTAAGTCACCTGTGGTCGCTACACAGGACGCATACAACTAAAAGCGAATGAAACAGGCTAAGCAACAAAAACAATAAGCAATTATACTTTTCGGTCATTTTTGTCACAAAATTGGCAACTTTCTTACCTGATACGTCGTGTCACTAAATATTTCGATTTTAACTAAATCAAAAGTACAATATATATAGAAATAGTTGATAGCTAATTGGAAGCCTTCTAAATAGGGATATAGATCAGAATATAATAGCTAATATTTAAAGTAATTAAAATGTGGGAGATACATATATGTAACCAGAAATAATTCAGGGAGTTTCTGTAAAACAGAGGAAACGAAGGAAGACCTATAAAACATGACACGATAATAACATAATGTCTAGACTCAATACTGTTTTGTTATTGAGAGAGGTTTGCTCTTCTTTAATGTATTGGGATTTAAATAAAATGATGCGAAATTGTCCAGTTTTTAAAATTCCCAACTTTGTAATTAATCCGGAGCACGCCCGGTCTCATTTCTCTGGTGAAGTTCACGTGTTTAACTTAAATCGCGAGTTTTCAGTTTTTACTTTCACTTTGCTTTTGTGATTTGGCCATAGATCGGTATGTTCGTATGCTAAATTCATGTTTTTAACGTTTTATTTCAACATTCAGACGAGTCCTCTATATTGCTGAGATAAAAGAATTGTGTGTTTTGAAAAGTGTTCTTTATAATTATCTCAGGTTGCCAAAATTCTTCGAATTCATATTATTGACAAACAGCACGTCATATTACATGCTTGTCACGTGCGCAATATCTTACCATAACGTAGTATTAAGCAAAGGAAACAAATGAAACGCTACTAGAAGGCATACGTTATAGTCTTGGACAAGTAATGCTTTACTGCTTTACTGCGGGAATTTTCTGAGAAGAAAAGCAATCCTTTATCATGCCTTTGCAGTCTGCCATTGTGTATTTTGTTAACGTCTATGTCTGGAAAGATGTTCTGCATTTGTGTGTGAACAAACTAAACAGGTGTCAAACGAAGTCAAACGTGTTTTAAAGATTGGCCCTAAATGCTGACAGCAACTCCCTTGATTTGCCCCTTGCCAAGTGCATGTTCACAATTTCACTAAATATTTCGCGTGGTTCCTTCTAGCATATTAGCCATTTATTTTTGTCAAATCGTGATTTAAAATATGTGAACACATTTCCACTGTATTTTATTCCAGTTTTTGTGTTTTGTGTAATAACATAAATTAATGTGAATGTTCAAATTGCTCCAGATCTGTAGTAAATTGACATTTGTATGAGAAAGTTTAAAGAACAACTGCATTATGTAGAGTTATCGCTCTTGGTGTTATTATGTACACTTATATAACACTATTGATTTCGGAGAATATGTAACTAAATATAAATCACATTGTGGTTACATAAAGAAGTTTGTCTGGTCCATAAGGGGAGATCGGAGACCCTCCCAACATTTGTTATAAGCCCAATACACATGTCAAAGTCCCTGCAATGTCGTATTTATATATGGTGACATTTCGATATAAGTGAACCATTTCATGTGTTTTTTTTATACACCACTATTAATCATTTTAATTAAAAACAGATAATGAAACAATTACTGGTATGTGATAATTTCATGATTAATCGATTCAAGGAAAATAGTTATACAAAATATTAAGACGTACATCATGTACATATGATCGATGTGAACGTACTAAATAAAGCGAGCGATAAAGTCATTGTGTTTATTTTAGTTAAAAATGTGTCTTTTAATGTTTAAATGAAATAAACACGATTTAATCGAATATTAAAATAAATTTCTTTTATCAGAAAATTCCTGGTACTGATGGTCCTCGTACAGAAGAGGTCACAAAAGTTAATTTATTGAGTATACATGTTACAGTATATAATCCCAGATTTTTTTTCCAAATCAAGTTCGTCTCGGTTTTATTGGCCATGCTCATTACAACAATACTGTTGTTCAGTCGGTAGGCTCTCGGGTGCTCGCTCAGTATGAAGGAGTTTAGGGGTCGAACCCTGGTGTGACCAAGACGTGAAAATATGTGGTGACTGTTCTTTCATTAAGCAAAGCACTCTGCGTTTTAGACAAATTCCCTTCAAAGTCATTTTGTTAGTCTCGCTCGTTTTAAATCAAGATTTAGAAAGTTTGACCATTGGTTGTTCTCATTGTCAACACAGTGTTGGTTGTTCTGGGTGATTTTTGGCAAGAACTAGAAAGTAGAGAAAACTGTTTTTAAGAGCGTTATGGCCTGGTAACAGAAATGTAGTACAAACGTATTTTCCAAAAAAAAAAACTAAAAGCCAAAGTCTATCTAATTCACCGGCAATGCGTGCATAGTATTAGACTATTCTGATCACAAACGCAAAAAGATGACGTTTGCAGGGTAGCTCTGGATATCTTTGTACGATTTTATGAAATTTTTATAAGAAGATCCAGTCCTTATCTAACCCATCAACACACGTGACCACGAGTAGCCAAGTCCTAAGTACTTACAGGTTACAGGCTCATTATGTATGACCAATCAATAATTGTTTTTAGTAACTTGATTATCGTTTGTTTGTCTTCAGGCGCAGAATTATATATATATATATATATATATATATATATATATATATATATATATATATATATATATATATATATATATACTCTAAAGATTGGTATATTTCTTGGCGGCCTTGTTTGTCTTCACACTGCCACTATTTACATTGATTTTTTGTACCAGGTAGTTCAGAAAAACAGATTATTTCCAGCCATTTTTTCCACTGGGAAAATGTGTTTGGTACATTCAGGGTAATTCCATTTTTTATTTTGTTGTAACAGAAGTGTTTGCTTTCAAACGCGGCTAATAGTATTTTATCATATATCGGGTATAGTTTAGAACTTATAATCTCCACAGTATCTTACCTATTTACTCAATGCGAATATATTACAGGGTCATTTTATTTTTCAGGAGAGCAGTGTAACCGGGGTAGACTAATAAGAACAAACGAACACAGACATATTACACACATAAAAGTACACACGTTTTGTCTAGTTACAACAGCAAAGTTCGTACAGATATCGAGATGGTTGATAAACTTCGTTTTCGTTTTTCGTGATTTACAATGGCTGACCACCCTTTCAGCATTTTTGTGTAACATTGAAATATTCTACAATAGAGGAGCAAAAGCATGGCTACTTTTAAGGACATCAATCCGCAAACGTAGTCTAAGCTAAAAAACTGACTAAATTGTATCACATGTTGTCGGGCTGAAAATGCCTTTTGTGTCACAAGTTCAGAATGATATTGTACATGTTGTCGGGAATGCCTTTTGTGTCACAAGTTCAGAATGGTATTCTACATGTTGTCGGGAATGTCTTTTGTGTCACAAGTTCAGAATGGTATTGTACATGTTGTCAGGAATGCCTTTTGTGTCACAAGTTCAGAATGGTATTCTACATGTTGTCAGGAATGCCTTTTGTGTCACAAGTTCAGAATGGTGTTCTACATGTTGTCGGGAATGCCTTTTGTGTCACAAGTTCAGAATGGTATTCTACATGTTGTCAGGAATGCCTTTTGTGTCACAAGTTCAGAATAGTATTGTACATGTTGTCGGGAATGCCTTTTGTGTCACAAGTTCAGAATGGTATTCTACATGTTGTCAGGAATGCCTCTTGTGTCACAAGTTCAGAATGGTATTGTACATGTTGTCGGGAATGCCTTTTGTGTCACAAGTTCAGAATGGTATTCTACATGTTGTCGGGAATGCCTTTTGTGTCACAAGTTCAGAATGGTATTCTACATGTTGTCGGGAATGCCTTTTGTGTCACAAGTTCAGAATGGTATTCTACATGTTGTCGGGAATGCCTTTTGTGTCACAAGTTCAGAATGGTATTCTACATGAAGTCAGGAATGCCTTTTGTGTCACAAGTTCAGAATGGTGTTCTACATGTTGTCAGGAATGCCTTTTGTGTCACAAGTTCAGAATGGTATTCTACATGTTGTCGGGAATGCCTTTTGTGTCACAAGTTCAGAATGGTATTCTACATGTTGTCAGGAATGCCTTTTGTGTCACAAGTTCAGAATGGTATTCTACATGTTGTCAGGAATGCCTTTTGTGTCACAAGTTCAAAATGGTATTCTACATGTTGTCAGGAATGCTTTTTGTGTCACAAGTTCAGAATGGTATTGTACATGTTGTCGGGAATGCCTTTTGTGTCACAAGTTCAGAATGGCATTCTACATGTTGTCGGGAATGCCTTTTGTGTCACAAGTTCAGAATGGTATTCTACATGTTGTCGGGAATGCCTTTTGTGTCACACGTTCAGAATGGTATTCTACATGTTGTCGGGAATGCCTTTTGTGTCACAAGTTCAGAATGGTATTCTACATGTTGTCGGGAAAAGTTGAAAAATATAGTTGGTGTATAAATTATAAAAAGTGTCTATAGTTCGGGAGATTATTAAACAATATCTCCCCTATAGAACAAAATCTCCCTCGCATATCAGCTCTGAAAACATTGTTCCATCTTGGAAACATTCCTCAACACCACACCTCCCCTACCCTAAACCAAAAGTTTGATTATTTAGGGGCAGTAAAAAGTAGATACTTTTTAATTAAAATGTATTTTATATAAGAAATATATTTTTGTAAAGATCATAAAATGTTTTATTTGTTCACCTTTTCTGTAAATCATACGGCCTTGTGAACAGCTGTCTATTGCCAAGCAGCTGATTTATGAGAAGTTCATATTACTTAAGTAATTCACATGTTAAAACATCTGTGTCACTCTGGACGGACTAGAGACTGTCTGTGTACATGTGTAAAGTTTCTGTGTCATTCTAGACGGACAAAAAAGACTTCTCTGTGTAAAATTATCATAGTATTTATTATAGTAATACTGATATAACCAGGGCGAAGAAGAATAATGGGATGGTTGTAAGGGCCTGCAAAAGCTTACAACACACCAATGTTGTCACCATTTGTCATAATGTCCAGTGTATGTCCAAAGTCGGGAGTTTTGTAATTACATGTAAAGGTTTTAATATGTGTCAATCAAGTGCTTTGCTTCTAATTTTGTTCTATTAAGACGTGCCCTTGTTGGTTTGACCATTGCTAAAAAGATGTAAAAATTTATATGTAAGAAACAGCTAAGCTACAAGGTCCTCAAGTCAAATGAGATTGAACTATAAACTTAGTGCTTACATTTCAATTTTCAGATGACATGTTTCATCAATATACACGATTTAGGTCTAAATCACGCATGTGTACTTGGTGGTTTGATGTACATGTTTTGCACTTTAAAACTACATCAATAATATCGAAATGGATATGTGCATTTACTAATGCTTTGAATTCAAACTCAACAAACATTGAGAAAATTTGAATCTACAAATATTTGGTTTTTACTTTATTATATTTATAGTAGCACGATCCATACTTTGTATGTATTATATAAAAAAATCGTCATTAAAACTGTATTTACACAATGTCTGTACCTTAACCACATACCATTATGTGACATTACTGCTGTGTACTGTGTGGATGTTGCATGTTATAGTATCCAACTTGGTACTAATAGAGTAATAAATATAATTATGTGAAATTTAAATTTCATTTGATAAACCTTGGTGTGTCAAAACAAACGTCGATACCTTGTAACCAGCTTTGCAGTCGAATTCTGAAATAAACATTGTGATAATAAAATAGGGACAAACTATTTTCCATCATACCAGATTGACAGTCACCTGTCAATAAAGGCCATTTTAAAGGTTCCCCTTTGGTGGTCTTTATAGACAGTTTTGGCTGTATATTGGTCTTGCTATCTCCCGGTAGTACTATATCCATGTATAATAATTGTGTCCTTGGTTAATGCCAGTGTCGCTGCTTGGTGTCATTATAAAATCAATGTATAATATAAAGTAACATATTCTTTACATTGACGATAAAACATCTAATCTTTCCAGGTGTTTTCAGCATGCTATTGTTACAAGCTTTGTGTGTTTAGATCCCTCGGCCTTGAATATATTGTTTGTTTATCCGATATGCTGGTATATGGCTATTTGACCTAATGGCCTGAGATGACCAGTTGACCAGAGAGACAAGTGATCACATGTATGTGTTAGATATAAACACTTTATTATTGACCACTAACTGACCACTGGCACATAGTGTAAATATATTTAGTGTACATAATTGATTTTATATTGAGAGACCGCAACGTTATCTGTCAACAAATAAGTAATTAATCAGTGTTAATCGTATAAGATATTTTAATCTATTGGACTTTTGGTACATATATAGCAAAGTCTTCAAGGTCTTCTGTGCCATTAGAGCCGAATGTCCTATATTGCTTTGAGTGAATTGGTGGTGTTTTACGTCACAGTTAAAATTATATTACTTATATCGAGACGGTCAGTTCTGTGATGGTGGAGGAAATCGGAGTACCCAGAAAACCACCGAACTCCGACAAGCGAAGTAACAAACTTTCTCACACCAGGATGTGTCTAAGTGAGATTGTAACCTTGGTGACTAGGGGCGCCGTGATCCCTAAGTAGGTGTTTTAGACTACAGAGGCCCTAGTCGTATGTTGAGTTAAATCTCCAAATTTCAAATACATGTCTAAGTTGAATATAGCAATTCAAAGTAATTATATACACACTACTGCAAGATAACAAGATTAAACTGGAATTCTATCAACAACATTAATCCCTATTATTTCTATCAATTGTTTGAAGTAAGTAAACTTAATTACTCCGGATAAATAACTTCATTTGTAATTCAAAGTGGACAATTCGAAAATAAGCAGTAACCGAATACAACTTTTTGATGTGGGATCTGGGTGGCTGGTTTAAATGTCTTCTACTGACCCATGTTATCATTTATATCCAAGCTTATATTTCCCTTCTCTTTTGTATTGCACTATGTACTTTTAGCGAGTGTCGTACTTGTTCGATTCTTTCGAGGCTAGCAGTTGCTAAATCAAACCAGATAATCCTTGAGGATTTAAGACACAGATAGTCAAATAAAGTATGACCTCTTGACCCTAACTGACCACCCAATAAAGAAGATAAAAGCACAATATACCGCATAGTTAATCTGCAGGTGATCGTGGTCAGTATAATGGCTGCATTGAGTGACCAATATAACACGATCTCTATACGTCCTTAACTGACCTGATAACGACCGTGTCCTGAGATGACCTATACATACTGGACTTGATATAGAAAGGAATACAGCTAAGTGGACTTATAAATGGTGTTTAACGCCTCGGTAATGGAGGCGATCAGTTCTTGGATGGTGGATTTAGCAGGAGTACCTGGACAAAGTCACCGGAAAGTGAACTGACAAGGATCAGCTCAAGTGGGGTTCGGACCTAAGCGGTGAGAGATGTTGTGATCCATAAATCGGTGCTTTAGAACACTTGCACCAAAAATTAAACAGAATTCTGGGTTTTCTCATAGATTAATAGATCAAATGGAGAAAGTTATTCACAGAATAAGATTATTTTAACCATGCCATGTATGCCCATTAAACTTTATATATTTATACCGTTAAATTTATTAATTACTTATTAACAGTTAATATTTTCTCCTGTGTAGTACTTGTTTCAGAGTCTGGCAATAAGTATTGCAAAACTTTTTTATAAAATATACATGCAGTTCTCGTTCATTTTTTGCAACATGTGGGCAAATTACATTATGGTGTAATGATGCTCCGTTAAATAAATAAATAAATGTTTAACGCTCCGGTAATGGAGGCAGTCAGTTTTAGCTGGAGTACCTGGACAAAATCACCGGGAAGTCTGCTCAAGTGGGATTCGGACCTAAACGGTGAGATGTGTTGTGTTGTAATCCATAAGTCGGTGCTTTAGAACACTTGCACCAAAAATGAAAAGAAATCTGTTTTTCATACATATTGTTGTAAACGAAAAGACGTTTTGGTACAAAATATTTAAATCCTTCATGGGATGCCTTTCTGCAATGGAGTCTTGAATTGTCAACTAAAGCTGACTGTAAAGTAGTAGTACGCCTGGAAACAATAACATCGGGGGGAAAATAAATATTAAAAAAAAAATAAAATAAAAATAAAACATGGCTGGGTATATGATTTTGTACTTTGTCACTCTGGGATCGAGATGAATTATTAAGTTGTTTTGTGTATCGTGTTTTATTACCATAATTTCATTTTTAGCTTATTTTAATTATTCAAACCTAAAACTTCCACCATCTACTTCAAATTAAATTTATAAATTAATGATGAGAATATCCCAGGGTAGGGTACATATCTCCTGCCATCAAAAGTAAAATATTTGACAGAGCGTTTCTAATGCATCTGAGTTCTCCACCGACATAAAATATTGACCAACTCTAATACGTCACATTTTTTAAAAAGCTTGACAATATTTATGTTTTTGATTGCTTTTGTTTTATTTATTACGCATCTTGTTTTTTAACAGTGTTTAGGTGGTATACCGCCATGATGCGTCTATATCGTGCGTTTGGTTATGGCGTGTTCTTAGCCATATTCATTATTAAGCATCACATTTATAAAAGCATCAAATGAAGGATAAATAAATATATATTTTAAGCTGTGTTTTTGAATGTTATTTCTTCACATTTTGATTACCTGTATACGGGGTGCTAAAATATATAAAATTCTTTCAAAGGTCAAGGACGATCAGCTCCTTGTCATTTCACCACACTTACAGAACATACTCTAATGGACCCTATTAGGGTCACTTGAAATACCCGTGGCGGATTTAAGGGGGGTGCGGGGGTTGCAACCCCCCCCTTTGAAAAATTAAAAAAGGAGAGAAAGAGAGAGAGAGAGAGAGAGAGAGAGATTGACTGATGTAACCCCCATATGTTAATATAACAACCCATTTCTGTATACGCGTAGACCCCTCGTCTCTGGAAGCTCGCGCCTGTGGCGCTTGCACCTAGCATTGATATAATTCTCACCCCCCCCCCCCCTTTAAAAAAAATCTGGATCCGCCCCTGAATACGTTATATAATGTGTTTTGAATTTTAATGCGACCCTTCTAATAGGCTTTCGTAATAATCAAACCTGAGATTATTTTGTACTGTCCATCTAATATGATTTAAAACCGTCTTATGTTAAGTAGCAGCTATACAAATGCTGTCCATCATATACAGTGAACTTCGGACGACAAAACACCTGTATATATTGTATGTGTTCTATTCATTGTAGGACTATGGTATCTATTGCAAATTATATTTTTTGTACAATGTAACAGTTGAACTAGGAACATATGTGTCTACTTGAAAATAATTGCCATCACTGTGGCACTAACGACAGGCTGTTTGACAATAATCAACGTAACAGTTTAACTAGGAACGCGTGTAGGCTACTTGACAATAATCGACGTTACAGTTGAACTGGGAACACATGAAGGCTACTTGATAATAACCAACGTAACAGTTGCAATAGAAACACGTGTAAGATACTTGACAACAATTAACATAACAGTTGAACTAGGAACACATTTGAATATAAGCCTAAAAATTTACCAAAATACAGAAAACTATTTTAACTGGTCAGAAAAAAATGTGATCGATGATGGGTTTAGTAGTCACTTATACAGATACGTTACCAGTCCTTTCGTTAAGTGAATGGTGTCCTTGTTTTATATTCATGTAAAAACGTTTGAATTTATTTAATAAATAAAAAAAATAAATAAATGTTACTAGACCAGTAATAACAAAGGGGTATACCGATATTCTACAAGTTCCACCTTTCGCCATTTTGAGCGCTGGTGCACTGGTAAAATGATGACCGAGTATAGTCTCAACACCCGTGTTGCGCACTAGTATCCTAATTTCATCCCGTGTCGCCAAAACGTGTGAGAATCGTGACGTCATAATGCTTTCATGTGACGTCACTCAGCATAGTACACCCAAACAGGCATAGTGACGTCACTATGTTTATACAATGTATAACTACTATATACAATGTATCATATATACATGTACAATGTTACAATGTATTTTTCATTTGTGTGCTTTTTCAGTTTTTATATTCATATTTAATATTGCATATTTTATGTAATTCTTGTAAGATGATTGTAACAAACTACCTATGTAGTTTATATACAATAAAGTATTATTATTATTTATTTATATTAAGATTAAGTTAAGAAAATATTTGTACATGTTTTATTAAGTTGCCTATGTAAACCGGCCATTGATGGAGCTGAAAACACAGACTTCTTCAGAACATTATATACCATTGCATAATGAATACTATATGTTATGCTAATATTTTTATTATTACTTAAGAATTTAATTAAACAATAACCATAGCAACCCTTTTAACATGATTTGGCTCGGTTTCAGATGGATTTCTTTGCGCCGTACACACTTAATGTAATTATCATACACAAGTGCATTAGATGATTCTTCCGTTCAGTACAAAGTCTTTTCTTATTATCACCTGTGGTCAGTTAAGATTGGCCGGAGAGCTTGACCTTAAATGATCCACTGACCACAGTCGATATTTGACCTAGTTATGCCGACAGTGTTATATTATGGGGATTAGTCTGTAGAACTAGCCAGGGGGTGTTTAATCACAATATACAGTAGCGACGTGTCCTTAAATGACCGCTGGTCGGTAATTCACAATCGCCACTGAATCTTATAGGCAAATAGACAATTTAAAATTAAAAGATGCACATGCAATTGAATAGTAAGAAATGTTTGAAGTATATTTTATAAATATAAACATTAAAATGATAAAAGGTGTTAATTACGTACAAATAAAACTATTTATATTAATTTACTAAGCCAAATAATGAGAAATTAAAAATCATTTAATAATTTTATCCCCTCCCCCATCATGTACCTTACTATAAAACTGAGAAAAAATCAATTGATTTCAGTGTAATCTTAACGTAACTATATGACAGCTAATTACGCGATACATCCTTCCGTAACCAGCTTTCCATAAAAATCCCCCGCATTAGTCCACTGTCCATGTCATACATTATTAAAAATATAATTTTATTCAAAACGAGATTCACATAACTTTGATCTACCATGCTGTTCAAAACGAATGTCCGTCTGTGGTCGTTCACATAAAATGTGTATTTAAATAGATAATTTACATGTTAACGACGTCATAGTCTTAATACGTCCAGTAAATATGTATATTTAGCCGCAATGGGCAGTCATTGACCCATACTCTGGTTTAGTGACCGATATCTACCGGTCTTCATGTTTCATATAGAATACAAAAATACACCAGCGAAAATAAATCTAAACAAATTTTGTTATTTCACATTATATGCACAACTCAACTGTCAATAACCAGTCCAAAGATATACATTTCAAGTATGATATAAATATACGACCTCGTTATTATGTGTTCTGTGTAGTAACTGTTTGCTATGTGAAGCCCCCTATACGCGGAAATGAATGGTCATGATGTACAATCACGTAACATTGCGCAAACCTCTCGCCCCTTCACTTTGGAATAGACTAGACCGGTCGGCGGGGTCACTTGCCTGTAACCCATATTACGGGCCACCACGCATCAGTTGACCGCAGCTTTTCAGGGCGTACTGACGACATCATATCGTAGCGGTTACTTTTTTAGAAAAATATGCTATCGTTCGGCTAATCATTGACAGACGCGCTCTGTTAGACCTTATATATAAACTAAAGTTATGGTCAGGAGTCAATGACTTAAAATCGAAAGAGAGATGGCCACGGAATACATACAGTGTGGCTAAATCCTTATGTACAGTGATCAAACATATATACGTAGTGTGTGTTTACATTTATATTAATATTAATTAATTGTACATTTAACTAATTAGCTTTGAATTAGTGTTGTGAATGTGAGAAGTCCAGCAAAGTGTTTGTCCAGTGTAGTTATCGTCTGTGTATTCCGTGTTAATTACCCGACACCTATCTATCCATAGATACGTTAATAGACCCTCGGGACATTACTGGTCAATACACTTGTTTGCTTACGTAGTAGCGGTCAGTGGCATTAGAGGCGACCTGAGGTGACCTCTTGGACTAAGCCTTATGAGTTGAAGGTGTTAGGGGGAAAGGAATACACCAAGGATAAGTAATAAGGAATTGCAGGTGCTCTTAGCCCCATTTACCCATGATTCAGCTTATACTGTCCGCCATCTTTGTTGATATTCTTTGTCCAGATGTAGTAAACCAGTGGAGATCGGGGCATTAATGAACAGATTAACACGATGTCACGGAGGAAACAGGGACGGCCTCAACAGAGAAAGACAGTAGATTCACGTAAGTACAAACTTAACATAAGTTTCATTTTATTTTTTAATTTATTAACTGTCAAACTGAAGTTTCTGGTAGGGACACTTTGGACACGGTCAAATGAGGGCATGACCATACGTTGTCAGTAATGGCGCTGTAATATTACATCAAATTACATGCTCAATACACATTCAGGTAAAAATAATAAAATTTCATGATTCTAGAATAGAAATCGGACATTTATTTTACTTGAACTCATATACATGATAAAAGTTATCTTGACGAAGTGAAAGTACAAAATGTGGGGTTTAGGACAAACTAATTGAAGTTATCAGAAGGGGGAGACGGGGCCCGTTAAAAGTTACGTTGATGATGATGATGAAACTAATTAACTAAGGTGTGATAATTCTGGATTCAGAGACAGAAAATATGAAAATTCACTAATTGATCATGAGTAGTTCATTTAACACGGATGGTAAAATTATTCAAATGTATCTTGTCTAAATTTAACCCGAGACACGTGAAATGTTGTTTTGGCTGTCATCAACCGCACAAGATCGTAACAGCGGATTATCGCTAGGGGATTATTTTTGGAGGATTATGGAAGCTGGCTTACACGGGTACCATGAGATGATTGTTTTGAATTAGTATTTTCTTTAAGTAACAAAAATAACCATTCAACCAATGAAACGCAAGATTTAAGGAATTTAATTTGAATTGGATTATTGAAGTTTAAAGCTATTTTTGGAGACGCAAAAATTTGCTGAAAACTTTTTGGAGTTAAAATTCTTTAAGATTCCAAAGAAAAGAGTGAGTATTGGTGAGTTTTAATCCCAGATTGTTTTTAAAATTTTAATTAAAATGAAAATTAAATTCAACAAGTATTTTGATTAAGGTATAAAGATGAAACAAATTAAGGGTTAAAAGATTAAGACAAATTAACTTTAGATGTAAGATAATTTTGATAAAGTGATATTGTTTCAAATAGACATTTAGAATAAATCCTTATTTATTAACAGTTTTTTTTTTTATTTAATTTTAATTTTTAATTTTAAAAATATTAATATTTATCAATACAAGTTAATAAAATTTATAAAGATGAAAACTGTGATATGATAAAAACTGTGATGAAAAAAATTTAATTCATAGAAGAATTTCTGTGTAAATTTGTGATATTTCAAACCAGATAAATATTTTCTAAACAGCAAGAAGCAAAGAGAAGAGGCAACAGATTTAAAATAGATAAATATTTCAAAACTGTTTAGATGCACAGAATATTTGAAACTAAAATTGATAATATTTTTATTTAAAAAAAATCCAGTTTTATCACACTCTATATAAGATGAATGTTTGGTTAATATGCACAATAAGTAATTTAAATCCTTTTTCATTTCTTTTAAAAATAATAAATTGAGACAAATGTAAAGAAGATTTTTGTCCACTTCTTGAAACAGAAAATTTATATACAAATTAATCAATACATCTCATTAAAAATATTGATGAAAAATAAAGCAACTCTAGTTTTACAGTTTCCATAAGAATTACATTATTCAGGGATAAGTTATTTTAAAAGGACATTTAAAATTCAAATTTGATGTTATGATATTAATTTTAATTTTTACATCCCCCTTTGTAAGTTAGATTTAAGTAAACAACAGGAAATTTCTATATATCTGATCAGTGTGATTAACTGGGTAGGCTAGTATAATATAGATTTAAACACTGGTTTTGTTGCATTTCCTGCTGTTGGCAGGCTGGTTGTAGTGCAGCATATGCACAGTAGCTGTAACAACAGTCAGCAGCTAAATCAGCACAAAAAGGATAAACTATAAATCAGTATTTTAAAATAAGAGAAAATTTATACA
The DNA here is from genome assembly GCA_021292105.1 of Anadara kagoshimensis. Classification (NCBI taxonomy): domain Eukaryota; kingdom Metazoa; phylum Mollusca; class Bivalvia; order Arcoida; family Arcidae; genus Anadara; species Anadara kagoshimensis. Next base: position 60,304,725 of record CM037858.1, on the reverse strand, counting down.
ATTTATAAATAAAATGTTCTTTAGCTATATATTTTTATATTTTATACATTTTTCCCAAGATTTTAATCCAATCCATTCAATATATTTTTTTCTATCTAAAACATGAAAGGACTATATATTTTTTGGAGAAAGTATGATATTTATAAACTTCAGAATAATTTTTAATTTATCTTATTTTATTTTTCTCAATTTCTAAAAAAAATTATTTCTCTTAGCAAAAAAGTTACAATTAACACCTATTTTTATTTTCAAATATAAACAAAAAATTATGATGTAGTTTAAAATAATTTACTAATTTAAATGTTCAAATTGTGACAGAAAATTTAAATATATGTATTACTTATAAGTATATATATATAACGTTATTTAAATGAGGACAAAAGATTCACTTTATTGAACCCCAGGCAGGCAGGCAGTCAGTCAAACACAAGCATGTGTATACACTGCACCTTGTGGTAAATAGAACTAAAGGCTGGAGATTTAAAGTCAGGTCATGTCTATGAGGGTTGCACATACAATTGTGTAATTTTAGATAAGCGGGGGTCACTATCTGCTGACCCGTCACGTCCTGTTTTTGTGTGATGTATATTTTTGTCGACCAGTAAAATTGCAGCCAATAGCCTGCCTGCTTGCATGAATTTTTTAATGCACACACAAGGCTAGCTAAACTTTGTCAGTCAGCCGGACGGACATGGACTTGCAACGGGAGATCACACAGAGACCTGACCCCGTTTAAGTCATTTTTATTGGACTTCTTTTCAGTCTATGCTGTAATGGATATTTATATTTTAAAAGTTTTCCTTTCATTACATATATAAATTTGTCGTCAATAAATATATATATAGGGTATAGAATTATTTAGTGGTATTTGTTATGGGGGTGTTGGCCAGGCCCTTTCTTGTTCCTTGTTATCTTACCATGTATGACATATTACATGTTTTTGTATGCACATTTTTATGTGTGCACTCAGGTGTACAAGTGTCGTAAGAAAAGTCAATCTTGATAACTGATCAAAAGTTGGGAGACAAACATTTCAAAATTTGACACCAGGACAAAGTGCAGTCAGTAACAGGGGGTTAAAGGTTAAAATTTTGTCTAAATATTATAAAGTTTGGTGTATTATATAGAACTCTTGTGGGAGCTCAACTGGAAATGATTAAACATTAAAAATTCATTATCAATTTGAACATTCTTTTTTCTTTTTAAATTGGTAGTACAAAACCTTATTCAAATTGGAAATTTCATTTTTTAATGAATTATATGTGATTTTTTTTTCTCCCTCCAAACTGCCATAAATTAAATTTTAAATGCACTGATTTCAGTCTAAAAAATAAAACCCAAGTTTTAACATGTTATTTTAAAAAACATTCTTTTTTGTAAATCTTGTCATAGGTCAGTTTCATGAAATATTTAGTGTTACTAAGATATGATTTAAAGGTGTAAATGAAATAGTTTTTATACACAGTGGGTGCAAGTTAAAACCTCTTCACACATTTCACCATACCTACTTGATAAAAATAAATTTGAAATGAAGACACTTTTTAAAGACAGTATTAAAATGCACACATGCAGCTGCAACGATTGGTTGCTTGTTAATTTGTGTGATTTCATTTCAGATTTAAAAAGCTTACGTTTGAATGCGAGGTGACAACATGTTTTTGTTAGTGGTATTTTGCATGCTTTATCCACTGCATAGAGGGCAAGTTGCCTGGTTTTTAACCTTGTAAATGGAATTTGAGATGGTTAACTAATTCTGACATAACATCGGTACGTTTGTCTATGTACAGTTAGTAAGATCAGAACACAGGATCACCACATGGGAGTAAATTTGGCTGTATTTTGTCTGGGCAGCTTTTTTGGCAGTCAGAGGCACCCCAAAGGGGTTTTAACGATTAATTATGTATTGGGATGATTGTTGATTAAGTCACTTAAATTCTTCATTTGTTGTTCATATTTATAAATAAATTTTCATGTTTGTTAAAATTTATTATTGAAATACTTAACAAATAATTTTGAATTTGTCTTGATGCAAGGGAGACAACACTCTGATTTCAAAGGATTTCATTATGTCCTTATATATATTGGTCAGCAATTCAGCATTATAATATTGATGACCAGTTTACACAATGGCTGGATATTGGGCTGAATATAAAGTTTGAAAAGTTACATTCTGCAAACACATTGTAAGATACAGAAAATAGTGGTATTAGTATACTGTATACTAGAAATGGATAACAAATTAAAAAATAAATATAAAAAAATAGAATAAATGTTATAATAAATAAATAGTTAAATCTGATGTTTATTTTGGTACACACAGATTATATATAAAAAATATATACCGGTATATAAAAAACTGAGAGTGAAAACAAACAGAAGAAAAAATCACTGTTAATCTGATTACCATAACACAATAAATTCAATTAAATGCTGTGGATTTTTAACCAAATGATATGTTCATAGAAAAATAGGATCATGGCTATTTTTTCAATGCATGTATAACTAAAAAAATTAAAAGCTGTTAATATCATATATAATTTAATGGTTTCCATTTTTGAAAACTTTCATAAAACAGCTCATCACTTATGAAATTTCACATAAATTTACTTAATGGCATCAATTTTTGTTGCTATTGGTCATTTGAGTCTCAAAGTTTCATCAAAATAAAGCGTCATTGCAACTAGTTTTGTCAGTTAGTGACCAATTTTTTCACATATGTCACCAAACTGACAAGTGCTTGCTTGAGAATAAAAATTCTTGACCATTACAAATTCCGTTTACTACTTGTAGTGATTGTTGAAAAAAAGGAAAGGTCACTTTTGAATAGAAGTTCTGAAAAGCTGTTTAGGCCATACATTGAATAAGCTAATGTTTTGAAAGATTTTCAAATAGTAACCAATGGCTATCTACAAATATTTAGGTGGTGAGGTCACCTGCTTCACATGCAAATTGATTTGGTAAGTATTACCAGCATGTGTTATGTAAGAGATATTATTTGATGAATACAAGGCTTATCCAACATTTTAATGGTCAGAGAAAAATTTCTGTTGTTTTCATTGGATGGCGTGATCCTGTGAAATTAGCATAAGGCTGTAAAATTACAGATCATTATGAAAAAAGGTCAAAATAAATCGGAGATTGTTGGATTGTAACTGGCAGGCAGGCTATGCCGTCAGTAAAGTGTGTGTTGATGTTATTTATTCTGTGTACAGCAGGGGTTTAAATGATTTGACATACTGGTTAGCCAAGTGCTGTGTTAGTCTGATATTCTACTTGTTTTTTGGCTGTTAGAGCATAACTTGGCAGGGGTTGTATGGATTAAGTTCCATGGAAGAAAACTTACATTCTATTTTTAATCTTACTGTCTGCTCATCAAAAAACAAAACCACTCTATCAATGTACACCTTTCAAACCGTTGGCAAAACTCGCTTGCCCTCCTTTTTGGCAAATAAACGTCCATTTCATGCTATGCACTTATGATTATATACATAGTTTCTGCACATGCAAATTTCTACCGTTATGAATATTGCCAAGAGGTGAAAGAATTATTTAGAGCATAAATTTTCTGGACTGCTGTTCACACACTAGTTGGAGTTGATTTTTGATGATAAAACCATTAACCTGCCATTGGTAAAAGTCATCTGTCATTGTTTTGACATTTCCCTGATATAGGTCAAACTGTCTGATCCCTTACTTATATCTATCAAAACTTACCATAAATTGACACCTCTACATATTTATTACAATGTCATCTCACCCTGTCTACCTGTGAAAAATTAAATATACATATAACATAACACAACCCCTCTCCTTTTACTTTCTTGTTTTCAAAGCTTTTACATTTGTTTTCCATTTTTGTTTTTGTTTTTTTTGGTTTCATTCTCTCTCTCTCTCTCTCTCTCATGTCACTGTAACAATGTCTTGACAACCCCTTTGTTAATTATGTCACTGTGACAATGTCTTGACAACCCCTTTGTTAATTATTTCACCATGACATTGCCATAACAACACCTTGGTTAATTATGTCACCATGACAATGTCTTGACAAACCCTTGGTTAATTTTGTTACCATGACAATGTCTTGGCAACCCTTTCTTAATAATGTCACTGTGACATTGTCTAACAACCTATTTGTTAATTATGTCACCATGAAATTGCTTTGACAAACCCTTTGTTAATTGTGTTACTGTGACAATGTCATAACAACCCCTTTGTTAATTTTGTCACCATGATAATGCCTTGGCAACCCCTTTGTTAATAATGTAACTGTGACAATGTCTTGGCAATCTCTTTGATAATTATGTCACCATGACAATGTCTAAATACCTCTTTGTTAATTATGTCACCGTAACAATGTCTTGACAACCCCTTTGTAAATTATGTCACCATGACAGTGTCTTGACAACCCCTTTGTAAATTATGTCACCATGGCAATGTCTTGACAACCCCTTTGTTAATTATGTAACTGTGACAATGTCTTGACAATCTCTTTGATAATTATGTCACCATGACAATGTCTAAATACCTCTTTGCTAATTATGTCACCATGACAATGTCTTGACAACCCCTTTGTAAATTATGTCACATGACAATGTCTTGACAACCCCTTTAATAATTATATCACTTTGACAATGTCTTGACAACCTATTTGTTAAATATCTAACCATGGCAATGTCCAGACAACCCGTTTGTTAATGATGTCACAATGACAATGTTTTGACAGTCTCAGTTATACCACCATGACAAAATCTAACAACCAAACTGTTCATGATGTCACTGTCACCATGGCAAAGTGTAACATCTCCACCATTCATTATGTCACTGTGACAATGTCATAACAACCCCCCCCCCCCTTTGTTAATTATGTCACAATGACAATGTCTTGACAGTCTCAGTTATGTCACCATGGCAAAGTCTAACAACCAAACTGTTCATTATGTCACTGTCACCATGGCAAAGTGTGGCATCTCCACCATTCATTATGTCAATGTGACAATGTCATAACAACCCCTCTTTGTTTATTTTGTCACCATGACAATGTAGACCATTACATTTTGTCATGACCAGTCCCTTTTAGACAAAATTATGTTAAATTCAGTTATTTTCTAGCTGATTGGTTTGATGTATTCAGTAGCTGCAGGTTAAATAAAAAGTATGAATATCTGTCTATAACGACACTGAATAATTTTATGATATAATCTTTAGAAGGACTTGGGGTTCATGTCAGTTTTACATGATAGATTTTTTCATATATACAAGACTTTTGTACATTTTTGGGGGAGGAGGGGGGAGGGAGTCTGAAACAAAACCTACCAATAGGATTGAAAAATCAGGACCAAATGATGTAATGGAGTTACTAGCATTTCTCATGCCACTAATTGTAAGATATACAGAATTATACTCAAACATATCTGTCTAGGTTCAAATCACTATTCAAAAAGGCAAAGTAAAAACATTGAAAACTGGAAAATAAAGATAAACATGTGAACTGTAGCTTGGAATGCCAAGAACACACCCATACCCTTATATTTAATTCATGAAATGGACACACTGTCAAAAATGTTCAATATCCATAAATATAAATTAATAAATTGGTCACTTTTGTTTTTTACTACCAAAAGAAAAAGGCTACATACATACATATTCATGGATTTTAATGGTCACATTTTTGTTTCAACTACTGGGTACCCAATAAAAAGCTACATTTAAATTAATAAATTTGATTGGTCACTTTTGTTTTAACTATCTGACAAAAAGCTACAATTGTATGATCTGACCAGATGTATTTATGGAATTTCTATGAATTTTTGCATGTTAAATGTCCAATTTAAGAAAATGAAAAAAAAAAAAAATGAAAAATTTAAAATAAGGTAGAAATAAACAAAACTAAAATCTACAACCAACAAAGAAAGTCATTTTTAACAATTTAATTAAACTGGGTCTATCATTTTAATTTAATTCATGAAGTTGTACAAGTTGTCTGACTGACTTGTACATAGTAGTTCTTTAGGTAGATGTTTTATTTATTGGTGTACATCATCACTTGCTGATTTTTTTTGATAAAAATATGATATATGAGTATTAAAATACATATTATATTCTGATCACTGTTGTGTTAAAAATCTAAAGTGGGAGATGTCACAGGTGTCTAGAGCTGTAGTCTTTGATGGTTGGACAATAACTAATTGACCTAGAACAGTATCCGGCACAACATTACTTCTCTCACAAAATGTGACATCTTTCTATTGAATTTTTTTCAAATAAGCTAATGGCTATTTTAAATGTTAATATAACTGTCCTGTATGGTTTTGTGGGTCCCTGCAGGTTTAGTGTGTAATTTTACTAGTTTTATTTTATAGATCTATTATATTAGAAAAAATTGACGGTCCTTACTCTTGATATTATGCCAGGTTTTACTATATGTGAAAATCTTCAATCTTTTGTAAGATAGCAGGTATAAGTGGCAATAAGGAATAGGTGATCCAATTTTCACTTTTTTTCATGGTCAGCTAAGTTTAGCTTAAGAAATAAGAAAAATAACCCCATTTAAAAAATGTTCATTTGATTGATTTGTTGATCAATTAATCAATGCTTTGATTTATTTGAAAGGTTTGAATTAATGTTGAGCAATTGATAATTTCAGTGACAAAAATAAAACCTATAGCTAAACATGATCTACTGAGCAATTTCTACTGTTAAGTTTCAACAAAAGAGAAGTAAAACAAAAGCATTTTAAACTTTAAATTTCCTTTCTGTCCCTTTTCACCTTTAAAAATTCTAAATTTAATATATTTAACTGTTTTCTGGACACCTATCAACAGTTTTATTCTTACTACCTTACTACATGTTAACATACCCCCTTCATCTTCAAATTGGGAACCACTGTGGAGGTCGTGGGTTCGAAACTTGACAGGGTTTGACCCAAGGCTTGAAAGTGGGTAGTAACTGTTCTTTCGCCAAGCACTCTGCATTTTGAAATGAAAGTCAAGGTTCTTTCGGATGGGAACATAATATAAATGAGGTCCCTTGTCACGATAGGCATGGCACGAACCCTGCAGTATAATGCCATCAGTACAACACACAGGCAAAATAAAGCTGGCAACATCTCGATATAAGTGAAATATTCTTGATTGGGACGATGTACACCATTACTAAACTCAACTTCTTCTTCAAATTGGACGTTTTGTTATTTGACTGAGTTTCTATTGCACTTTTTTTTCCAAATTTTCAAATTTTCTGGACACTCGCAGTAAGTTTTTCCTTCTGCTTCTTTATATTTTTTATTATAAATTTTTTCTAATTTTTATTTTTCATTCTGTCTGGTCTTTTTAAGTAATTATACATAAGTTGTCCATGTCACGGGTATGATCTGTGATTTTCATGTTTGTTGTGGTTTTATATGATATCACTGGGTGTAGGTTACATAATAATAAATATTAAGATAGTACACAATAGTTTTATACCTGGCTACTTAGACTGAAATAAGATCCGTCAGAATACACACTGACTTATTAAGTTGGTATTGGACATTGTAAATCACATTCTTTTGTCATCAGGGTATACCAGGTACAAGTTCTGCATATAAATAAAACACTGTTCCTCAGTCAACTATCAAGTGTTGATTTAAAGTTGGTCTTTACTTACTTACAATCTCATTTTTTTATCCTCTTGTTTTTTTCCCTCATATTTATCCTCTAGTTTTTTATCGGTCTCGTATTTATCCTCCAGTTTTTTATTGGTCTCATATTTATCCTCTAGTTTTTTATTGGTCTCGTATTTATCCTCTTGTTTTTTCGGTCTCATTTTTGCTTCTTAAGACCTTGATTTTTTTTTAAATTTTTTCGTGAGAATTTGAAGATGTGTGGAGTGGACTGTGGAGATACTGGAATGCCTGGTGTGATACAAATGTATAGAGAAATTTGATTCTTTTACTGAAAGTTTTTATGACATTGAAATAACCTTCTTTTCCATTACAAAGTGTAACATTAGTTAAAACTAATGTTAGGACTGTTTAACATATCGCATCTAACTCTTTACTGACTGGACACCTAAACTAAATAGTAAAGGAGAAAAATGGATTGAAGTCTGAACATGGGATTAAATCCAGGACAGAGACAAAGATTAAAGTGCTCTACTGAGCAATCCAGACAAGTTCTAAATCCTTTGAATCAAATGAAGGCTTAAAACCTCAGACCTAAAGCACAAACCTGCCATTTCTGGGGAAAGGGTTAGCATGGATTCAAAAGGTAACAGGGAAGAGAAATATTGCACGATGGCATAAAAGGAAAGTTTTTTTGTTACTAACTGAATAAGCATAACCATTGTCAGACTCAACTGATAGATCTGTTCCATCCATTGCTTCAGCAATGTCAGATGAGGAAAAAACATATAGCGTCTGGTAAATACTGCATCAAAATGCAGCTTAGTACATCAACACGTCGCTGAAGTTTGAAACTACAGTCCCCGACAGCATACCACTGTACACCATTTTTAACCTTGAACTTACTCAAGTGGTCTGTCTTTCTTTTTGAAATAAATTAGATAAAAACTAGTATGATAATTTTTGTCAAATGTGGCTTTTAAGAAAAAATGATTTATAAGATTTTGAGTGATTTAAGGTCCTTATCTTGGTTCTTAATGAATACTAATTAAATGTTGTAAAGAGAATCTATCACTGATTTCATTTGTCATAATAAAAAACAGCTACCTTGAAATATTAACTTTTAACAGGACCTGGAATGTTTTATGTAACTTAACAGAAGTTTTCTTTTGGAAATGCCAACTATGACCCTGATGCTATAAATAACTTTTTTTATGATTTATTAACTTCTGTAATTAATCGTTTCCAAGAAATAGATTTTAAATAATAATAATTATCATTATTTTGACAATAATGATACATTGTATTAGAAAATGAATAACCCTCTTATCAAGTTAAGTGTAATGTCATATGAAGTCAACCTGCACTAAATTAGAGCTTAACAACACTTTGCCTTTTTTTGTAGCACTGAGCATCAATTTCACCATGCATGTTAATCAAATTTTTAATATTTTCAACTTAGTATTTCGTTTTATAATTAAGTCTTAAATCTTGATCTGAATCATATTTTGTTACATAGTTTATGATAATCACAAAATTTTTGTGGCTTGGTTTATCCACATGATCACATGACCAGTAGGTGTAAATTTTATTCTATGAAAACTCCCCTTTGATGTATTTTCAAGCAGCGGGAATTTTAACTGTGACATCATAACCACAAATAGGATATTTTGTAATAATAATTTCTACTTCAAATTTATTTGTTATTACCTTGGTGTTAAAAAAAACCCACAAGCACCTAAACAGTTGACTTAACCACACTCATGATTAGTTTGAGGCACCCAAATTTTTCAAAAAGGAAAGAGTCTGATGGGATTACTGATTTTTATTGAAAACTAATGGGAGTTATCCAAGTGAAAAAAGTAACCAAATTGAAAATCCAACTGTGATATTAGTATTGGCTGAATCAATCCAAAATGGATAAAGAGACAATTATTGCATCTTATAAAACGGACATGCTATAAAATGTGTAGTTTGTCTCAAGGCTTGTTTTAAACTCTAGATGAAACATTTACCAGCTTTAACATTTGTGTTTAAATTTCATTTTGCTTTCTAAAAACTGGACATTGTCTGAATGGAAGAATGAAACATGTTCCATTTAGATAAATTATGTATGGTTTTCCAAGTGTTGTTTCAATCCTCAGTATATTATTACTAGTTTGACAATCCAATCAAAAAGCTCATGACATATGAGTAGCATCAGTATAAGCTAATGTCCATTGCTTTATTTTTAAGTGAGGCAACTGCAAGTCGTGCATTGGCTATATACTGTGTAAATGCATTTGCTGTCTATTGCCTTTTTAATTGTTTTGTATTGGCTATACTACACATATGAGTTTTTGTTGTCTGATTTTGAAAATTTGTTGGAGACATTAAAATCTTTAAAAAAAGCCTTTTATGTGTTTTTATATCAAGTGTTTGGTCTTTGAATTTTGTATACCAGTATAATTTAAATTAAATGGCTTTTGTTTTGGCATAAAATGCAATTTTTAGTCAAAGATTCAACTGATTTTCTCCTACATCATCTGTTCAAGGGACTTTCTGTTCTTTTGTTGGTTGATGTGGCCCTGTTATTTTATTTCAGCCCATTGGGATTGATCCAGGTATATAGCTTGTACGCAAGTCCATGCAATTCCCCATCATAGACCTGTGTACTGAACAAAGTGTAGAGAGGGCAAACATAAAACTTACAGGTCAAAAACCTAAGGCTTAAGGGTTTTAATACTATAAAAATCATATAGAGTTGTCCATATGATACAAGGGTACATATACTGTATGTAATAAATTAAACAGCAATGGGTGATTGGCTACAAGCTGGTTGTGGTTGAATGATCTGGAACTTTTAGTCATCTAAAGCTATTTTCAATTTGAAATGATTTTTTTTTAAAAAGAAATAGTAATCCTTTAAAAAGCGAATTCTCCATAAATTTTATTTATTCAATATAATTATTGCATGTGTTGTTTCTTATTTCTGTTTGTAGTTCTTGCTTTGTTTTGTAGCATGTTCTTGATTGCTCCAGCTACTGCCAAAGACATTTATTCACCTGCAAATCCTGCTTTTCAATTTATTTATTAAAAGGATTTAAGCAGTATTCTAAACCTATTAAATGAAAAATATATTTAAATGTAAGCTGTATGAAACTTCTTGTATCAAGTTTGTTTTTTAATTGTGGAAAATTAGAATCCAAAAGTAAGTCACTTGATCTAAATACTGGTATAAGTTTATCTATTTAATGTCAAGAATATGTAAATGTTGTAATTCTAATAATATTGAAAATGAGTATCACTTTTACTGGCTTGTCCATTACATATATATATATATATATATTTTAAAAAAGTGCTTTTGTCATTGGACAAATATGTTTATAAATATTACTTTATTATCCAATGAAAATTAAAATGTTATTGTCAATTTATCAAATATTTGTATTATCAAAGAAGAGAAGAAACTCAATAGTAATTGAACAGTTATAATTTTTTATTCCACTTCTTGTGTTTCATGATTGTCATGGTTACAAATGTTGTGTAATGTATAGAGCCAATAAACATTTACAGAATTGAATCACATGAAGGTTCAAGTATTTTTCAGTCTCCATATTTTCATAAGGGTATATTAAATTTAGTTTAATTTGTGGATTGACAAGGAAACCTTTTGATGAGTTTGAGCTCATAAATATGACTTATTGTTGGTATTATGGTAATTTGTATCTAAAATAAAATAAATGATATGGACTTCCTTTTAGATCAAACACTAACTATCCTTTGGTCATTGTTAACCTGTTGGGATGGTTCTATATACTGGTACATTTATAGATTCTCGACCAGAGAAGTGATGAATAAGAATAAATATTTTATCTTTAGGTTATTTTCCAAATTAAAGTAAGTTCAAGAAAATGTTGCAATGAGAATCCACTCAACCCAAGTCCAGCAATAATTTAAAACACCAAGGAAAGTTACATAGTTATACATTTTAACCTGTAATTAAAAATGATTATCTGTGATATTGGAATGATATAGATTCATTATAACTATAATAAATAACTTACTTACTTACTTACTTACTTACTAACATAGTAACTTTAGTTACAAAAAAGGAATCTGACGAGTAGCCAAACTGTAAAATTTTTCTTCCCTTTTTTTCGCATGGATTTTTTTCACCAGAAGTGTTAAAACTTAACAAATAACAAGGAATGTCATAAACTATCAATTTTAACAATTGAAAGATGAAAAACAATAAATGATATACATATTTTATGAAGAGATAAAGGAAAACACATTAGCTATAGACATTTTTTGACAAAAAGTTTTAAATAAAATTAAAAAACCATTGACTTTAAATTCATCCTAATTCAATAAAAAGCTGATTTGTTTAATTTTTTAACAAAAAAAAGTTTAAAAACTAATTTTTAAAAATCCATTTTCCCATGTTATTATACAAAAGGGAATAATGATTATACTTGAGTTTGTTAAACAGATTCAGCAATGTTATTAAATCAAGGTGTATTTTATTGGCTATTAAACACAAGGGTTTTCCACAACAATGCCTCCAAGTTTTCATTTTAAACTTTAACTTGTGATGGTTCATGTAATATTATCCGTGACCCTGCAGCGAGGGCTTCCATACATTTTGTATCTTTAAGATTATGGCTTTTTTCTTCTCCTTCTTCCATGGGAGCTGAATTAAAGATTAGAAATATTTTTTATAAGTTTTTTTTCTTCTGCCTGTCCTGGGTACACACTAACAATATCTAACAATGGACATTCCAGTTTTTTTCACTAACCTATAATTATGTGTTGGGATCAAGTAGCTCAAGTGAATTGGAAATGGTTGACAATTTGTATTGGATCCTTTGTAGTAATATTGAGTAATGTCGCCTGGCCATTACAATAAGTGTTACACAATGCCGTGGGGTATCCTGAACAAGCGTCTTGTACAGATGCTGGCCAGCTGATCAGGTTGGACATCATAGAATCCTAGAGAGCTCTCACACTCTTAAGATAGAACAAAGAATCTAGGGAAATCTTTTGTAAAAAAAAGTCAAATTGTTTCTTATGGGAGTTGGACGTCTTTGTGACAGATAGAAATAAATAAGTTGGTAATACAGATCAAATTTAACTCTTGACATTGGCATTAGGCAACAAAAAATTAACTTTTTATTCAGTGTCAAATTTAACTTCAACATTGGCATTAGGCAACTAAAAATTAAGTCTTTATTTAGCATCAAATTTAACTCCCGACATTGGCATTAAGAAACCAAAATAATGTTTTTATTCAAAATTAAGGTGACATTAGGATTCAAAATGTCAAGTTTTTAACAAATGTTTGTTATGGAAGGCTTGACTGGGTTTGACAGGGTATCAGTGACTTGTTTAGTTTAGTAATGGTTTCATCTGAAATGATAACTGACACAGTGTCAAGATAGACATAAATTAATTAAAATTGATGATTAAATGAGGTATTAACTTATAGATATTGGCAGTTACAACAATATTGATGTGACTTTAAAAAGTTCTGTTAAAAAGGGAAGATAGAAACAAAGAAGAAGGGAAAATTATTTGCCTTGTAACATCATTAGCACTTTCTTTCAAATTTTTGAAAATTTTAAAAATCTTAAGATTTTCAAAAAAATTTTACATTTCAGACAGAAACAATATACCTAGAATGTCCTAATTAAATTTTCAAACAAGTTTTATGTGTAACTGAATATTAATTTAAAATCCACAGTTGATTGAAAAAGAAAACCAAATTTTATTTCAAAAGTTTTTTATCCAGTTCTGGTATCAGTTTAAGGATTCTTAAATTAGAGACCATTCCTTAACATTATTTATTTTTTAATCAAATTATTTGAATTTTTGAAAATTTTAAAAATTATATAAATGGTTGGTTTTTAAATAATGGTAAATTTTAAGTACACATCAAAAAACAAAAATGCATAAAACTGCAGTATATTCTTGTATGCCTCCTCCTTAACTTGTGGTCATATTATAAAGTAGTTTTACAAAATAAACCTTTCAGAAAGGTAATAAAATATGTTTTAACCTGTTTTTATAAAAATAAAATTATGACACAATTGGTAGAGAAAAACTGACAAGTTAAATGAATCTCTAATTAAAATACGAGAGTGGCTTTGGCTTTTCTCACCACTGAGGAACAAAGCGTCGCCTAGTGACACCACCTGTGACAAGGAAACACATAACAGTTGCCTGAGGCGGCCGGTCGGGTTAGTAAATAATAAGGGAACAGACTGTTTGATGCACTGGTGATTTTAACAAACAATATACGGTTGTAAGAGACTTGACTACTGCAGACTTGTTGCACAAATGAAAAAGGTAGTTTTATGCATGAGCGGAATAATGATTTGTGGTATCGTCACCTTGTAGCATTGGGGCGTTAACACTTTTATACCTTGATATTGATGATAAATTGGTTAGTTATCAAAATCCAATATTTTACCCAAATATTTTTATATTTTTTTAATTTGACCAACACTATACAATTATTCAAGATAAGATAATTTTTTTCTTGTTTTCTTAAAGACAAATAATTATATTGAAAGGAAGTGTTTTATTGGAATTTGATCAACTGTAAAAGAAGTAAAAAAAACTTTTTATGAATATTTAAACTCGCCAAGAAAATCTGTGTCATTTTACAGAGGAATGTGAAATCACTAGAAAATGATTATACATCACTTATTTTTCAAAAGGAAGTACATGTACTCACATGTCTATCCTAACTAATTACATCATTAAAAAACAACATTTATCTTTTATTTTGTTTACCCTTGTTTGAGCTAAAAAATATCCTGCATTTTTATTGGTCAGAAGTTGCAAAATTCTTGATAGCTCATTGGTTGAGCTTCATCAGATTTGATTGAGCTTTAAAATTGTCCTGAATTTCTATTGGTCAGAAGTTGCAGCAGTCTTGGCAGCTCATTGGTTGAGCTTCTTTAGGTTTGATTGAGCTTCAAAACTGTCATGAATTTCTATTAGTCAGAAGTTGCAGCAGTCTTGGCAGCTCATTGGTTGAGCTTCTTTAGGTTTGATTGAGCTTCAAAACTGTCATGAATTTCTATTAGTCAGAAGTTGCAGCAGTCTTAGCAGCCCATTGGTTGAGCTTCTTTAGGTTTGATTGAGCATCAATATTGTCTTGAATTCCTATTGGTCAGAAGTTGCAGCAGTCTTGAAAGTCCATTGGTTGAGGTACAAAATTGTCCTGAATTTCTGTTGGTCAGAAATCGAGGAGTCTAAATAGTGCATTGATTGAGCTTTATCATGTTTGATTGCATTTTTACCCAGTTTAATGTCTTGTCTCAACATCTGTTGTTAGTAGCTCAGTTTGCTCTTTTGCTGATCTCATTGGTCAATGAACACTGCTCTCATCCTGAAGGTCTATGGTCAGCAGTTTGCTGTGATAATGATGGTTTGTGGTCAACAGTTTCCTGTCACCCTGAAGGGCTATGGTCAACTTTTTGCTGTGACACTGACGGTTTGTGATCTGGTCACTGAACTAACACTTTGCAGTCCCTAAAGGTCTAAAGTCTCATTACTGGACATACAGTGAGCAGCATAGTGGTCAACACTGTTGTCATGCTGAAGGTCTGTTTTCTGATCCTAGGACAAGCATAATGAACACAGTTAAGTAGCTCAGTGGTCATTACTTTGTTGCCATGCTAAAGTTCGTGGTCTAGTTATTGGACATACAGCAGTTTATTGCTATTTTGTGTTACAAATGGACACACAAATACAAAATACTAGAGATAAATGATAATTTTATGTAAATCCTCCAAATGTTTTCTAGTACCTTAAGTTTCTTAATTTAAATAAATCATGGTTGGATAACTACCAGGACCAGGTTTGTGACTTTTACTTATTTAACAATAAGTCACCACCAGCACTTTTACACATGATATGTAGAGAACTAATTTTAAGTTGATCTATAATGTAAATATATCTATATAGTGGACTTGGCTCTGCTCCAGATAAGGACAGGTCATTGTACCGATTAACTAGAAGTGTGTCATTGACCCATACATAAATTATCTAGTACATGAATACACTAATGTAGATAGGTCCAAAACTGTCCAGTATTTAACTAGAATAACACCTGACAATATAGATCTATTTCTCATGTATTTTTTACAAGGTACATTTAACAGCTACCAAGGGAGGTAAATCAAATGTAGACATTAAAAATAAACTTTTATGATCTAGGCATTTTCTTGTTCCTAAGTTCCATGATTTGGTCTGCAGTATTGGCAGTGTAATGAGCTAGCAATATAAATCTGGTTCATTTGAGGTTCTGTTAAGAGAAAAAATGCTAAAATGTACTGCCATGACCTAGCTCCACTATAAAAATAAATGAGGACAAAAGATAGAACATTTCTGGATTGATATTAGCTGTTTTCCCTTCCACACCACTGATTTAGTGGACTAGATGTGCCTCTTAAACATTTAAATGTTAGAATAATTAGCTTTTATTAAAATTCTATTTCTACGTGACCATCCTATTTAGGTCCTTGACCCACGATTTAAAATGTGTAACACTATATACACCTAGATATGGACACAATCTGAGATTACTGAGTGATTATCAATATGGCCATTGACAGAGATCCGACCATTGACAGAGATTTCTTATCTGGTGTTGGCATGTACTGAAAATTGACCACAGTTGGTCAACAATACTTTAAATTACAAACAAAGCTGTCGAGGTAACTTTAAGAGTATAGAGACTATGATTAAAAACATTTAACAAACTGATTTAGGAGTCAATGATTTGCAGATTAAAGAGGAGATTTACAGTTTAAATTACAGTAGAACATCCAATATCAACCATTTCATATAAAGACCACCTTTCTATAATGAACCATGCTGTAAAGTGCCATTAGGTCTTAAATTTCAACTAAAAATTTAACCTCTGTATAAAAACAGTTCCTGTGATAACATCCATTCTAAATAAAACCACCTGTCTATTATGGTCAGGGTTATATGGTGACATTGCGTTTATGTTTCAAATAAAAATTGAACCTCTGTATATAGACAGTTTTAATTACAGTAGAACCTGTGATAGCAGCCATTCTATATAAAGACCATTTGTCTAAAATTAATAGGGTTATAAGGTGCCATTGGTTTATTGGTTTCAATTAATTCAAGCCTCAGTATATAGACAGTTTTAATTACAGTAAAACCTGCAATAACATCTATTCTATATAAGACTACCTGTCTATAATGACCAGCGATGTAATACTATATGGTTTATTTTCAACTATAGTAAATTGAAACTCTGTATGAAGACCACCTGCTTTTAAAGACAACTTATCTGTTTCCTTAAGGTGGTTTTTATACACAGGTTAAAGAGTTATACAAAAATACATTTTTATCTCTGCCTGATTAGTTTTTATTTTCCAGAAGAAAAAAAAATGAATTTAAGAGATATATAGTTTTTATTAGTACATTATATGTTGTGGTTATTGTCCAGATGGATTCTGTTTTAAGTATGACTGACCTGATCAGCAGATCAGCGACTGACGGACTGACTGGCTAGTGGTAAGAAGACCAGTGTATCATAGATCAGTGACCTGGCTTTAAAAGCTATATATCATAATTTACTTTATACCTGATGATCAGCACAGCTGGTTATTAACATTTTATTGCTTTACCAAGACCTTGATGTTAATTGGCTACGTTTCACACAGGTAAATGGCTTACAAACATGTTTTACCTGTATGGAAGTCATATGTTAGGTTACTGTGTGAATAGAAGGTTAAGTGGTCTTAAAGTGTCCAAGAGAAACTTGAGGCCTGATTCAGCGGAGTTATCTTTCTTGGATTATTTATTTTTTTATAAAGTCCAAAGACCCAGCCAATTATCTCCCTTACACTTTAGGCCTGTTGCAGCAGAGTTATTGTTCTTGGATTACAAAGTCCCTTACAATTGAAACAAAAAACGTTCAAGAAAAAATATCATTATTACTTTCAAGATTAACAAAATAAGATGATGAAGATGGCATCAAAAGAAGTATGTTCAAGATGTATCATACATATATAATGATTTGTATATGGCACCAAAATGATGACATTAATTTAAGCCATCTTTAGTGGCAAGACTGATTTGCTATGGAACACTGATGTCCTTGTCTGCTCAAAGATATTGAAAAATGGTATTATTATATGGATTCTTAAGGTGGTAAAACTTTTGAAGGCATAACAGTAAGTTTAAGAACTTTTTACATCTTTTAAACATCAAGGTTTTACTTTTCGTGATCTCAAAAGATACTTAAATTAAAAGAGTTAACAGCAATTGTGAAATAGACCTTGAAATTCCAAACAAAATAACAAATTAAAACAATGAAATTTAATAATTTGTCCATTTAACCTTTAGAATTAAGTCCAAACATCTATTGGTGGTATTTTCAAGTAAGTCTTTTGTTTCTGTTAACCTTTTACCTAATGAGATTGAAGTGAATTTATATTTTATTTTATTATTTAAGATTCTCATCAATCAGAAAAACACAGGTGCCCTTGGTCAACTCAGTCATCTTACTTTTGTTTCTGACAGGAATTTTTACACTTATAAATTATACACCAAGAGTAGGTTGAAATCTTGGATAATCATCATTATTTATATGACAAAAACTTAAAATTCTGTATAATAATAAGTTTTTACTTGAAGACCTTTTGTTTCAAAGACATGTGATTTGAATACAAATCACTTTAAAAGATTGTAAACATTTCATATCAAACTAATTAGTTCACCTGGCTGAAGGTCTAGATGTCACGACGCAGAATTCTTTATGTCATGTTCAAGCTGTCAGAAAATGGCAAAGCCTACTTGCACTTGCACTTGCACATTTAGTCTTTAACAGAATTTGAGATGCAGATGCCTGTGTTATTATTAACTTGTATCCATAAAGCCTTTTACTTGTATAGACAAACCAGCAAAACATCTTATGCAATTTATTTGATGTTGACCAAGTTTTACACCATGAACATTAAATGTTTGGTTAAAAGACACATGTGAAAAGAGTTCAATTTGCACTTTCTACTAAAATTTGAATTTTGACTACAAAAGCTACAAACCTTCAACATTACATACTTGTTTTACATAATTAAACTTTAACAGATGAGCTTCATAAGCCCTTATATCCTTGTTTACTTGTTTGTTTGCTTTTAAAATAAAAATAGAAAAAAATCAAATGAAATATTTGAATTTTAGATACTAATTCTGCAATGTAAAGGGAAGTAACTGTCTTTTATCTTAGGATGCTGTCATTATTTGATAGTGTACTCAAGAGTCATGAGTATGTACCTCTTTTCAGTGCAAATCATAATTGTGATAAAATTTAAGTTTTATAAATGATTGATGTTGATTTTGATGTTTGTTAACTTATTTCTATTGTAATGTTTATTCTGTATTTGTTGACACCTGAAATCAGGTAAAAATGAGGCTACAAACAACAAATTTCATTTTAAAATTAAGTTCTTATTGAAAGGATCTTAATAATTTATTTTCAAAAATGTTGTTTTCCTTCAGTTGCATTTTTGAAAATTTTTATTTTTAAAATTATAAAAAACATCTTAAAAATTATTATTATCATTGCTTTAGTCTGTTTTCTAAAAATAGAACTGGTCAGTTTGTGGAACAGATTTACATTCTGTTTTAATGATTAATATTATGGTAAGGAGTCTTGGGCTTTATGAATAAAATGTCATCTTATATATTTATATATTGAGAAACCAAAAGTGTTTAAAGTGATTAAAAGGTTTGAGTTTACAGTGTAGTTATTATGATCTGTGAACAACTTGTTTGTCTATGGGCAGAAAGAAAGAAAATGTTCTTATCATATTACTTTGACATTTAAATTTGTCACCTTAAACTATTATTGGAATCATATTAAAATCTTAAGTCTGTATTGACCTGGTCAGGTCACTGTGTCCTCTTGTCTGTCCTTGTTTGTGTTAAAGCTATATATATAGTCAGGTAAATACACTCTCTCTCTCTCTCTGCTGACTGGCTGTCGGTCGGCTGGACTGGCTGGATCTCCGCTGTTGTTGTAGCACTGATTATCTCACCTGAAGTCTAGACAATATGTCCACTTAATCTAATTTTATGTTACCTGACATAATATTCCTATCTAGACCATTTATCAGAAGTTGTTTTATTATTAACATGATTCATAACCTTCTATACCTATATAAAATACAACAGGAAACATCCCAGAAAAATCTACATAATAGAACTCCTGATTAAATGGGTTGGAAATAGGTTTTTTCATAAATATAATTTTCCAACAAAAATATTAAAAGGTATTTCTAAATGGCTTTTAAATGGCTATGGTCACCTTGGTTTTCTATAGTAAATCAAGGTTCTTACTGAGTTTGTGTATCTGTTTTGTCTATTTAACACCTTAGGTCAGTGTAAACATTTGAAGAGAGTAATATAGGTATGTTTGCTTAAGGTAGTGTCAAGCTTAAGGTTTTTCCTAAAGTATGACATAAGAAAGACTTAGAAAATATTTATCAACCAGAAGTTTTTCTAAGGTATGGCTTAAGATGGACTTAAGAACATACTTAATTACAGGATTTTTTTCTTAAGTATGACATAAGATAGACTCACAGAAAATATTTATCTACCAGAAGTTTACCCAAAGTATGGCTTAAGATGGACTTGAGAACATACTTAATTACAGGATTTTTTTCTTAAGTATGACATAATCAAAAAACAAACATACTTATCCATTTCCGAATCACAATCCAGAAGCAAAGTAAAAACTTTGGAACTGACAAGTTAGGTTAGACACATGAACTTCCACCAGGGAAGTGAGGCCGGGTGCTCCGGAAGGGTAAGCACCTCCTGTTTAGCTAGCTACACCCGTCACGTGTGTAATCAAAATTGTGTGAAAGGAACATGGAATTATGAGACGTCAAATATATCCAAGGCAATCCTGGACACAGAGACATCAAACTTATCAACAATACTGTGATGACGGCCATAAAACTTTTTGAGGGCCTTGATAAGCCTAGGCTTGCAATATCCCTGAGTCAACAATTTATTTGCAAGCAGCCTACTTCGTTGTACAAAGTCCCCGTAGTGGGAACAAGCTCTACCATAGCGTATTAATTGGGAAACAAATACACCATAAGCAGGAGAAGCAGGTATATTGCTGCATAAAAAGGAAAGTTGACAATAGAAAAATTGAAGTCATCACGTTTGTCATAAAGTTTCAAATGTAGCCTTTCTTGTGCGTCATAATTCAGGTATAAGTCTAAATATGAAGCAGAACTTGAGGAATCAGTCGTGTCTTTTATTTCAAGCTCACTAGGATGACATTAACATAGTCTCCAAATTTAGGATTGTTAAGAGACAGAACGTCATCTATGTATCTGTATGTTGAGTTGAATGATTTGGCGACAGTTTTCTCTCCAGATTTAACAAGGTTCTGCATAAATTCTGCTTCGTAAGAATAAAGAAACAAATCAGCAAGCAATGGTGCACAGTTTGTACCCATTGGTATACCGATTGTTTGCTGAAATACTATATTACCAAACACAACAAATATGTTATCTATCAAAAACTCCAACATTTTGTAGATGGTATCTTCAGTATATTTTTGTTTGGAATCCGTATGATGCTTGACAAAATAACCAGAATCCCTGTTCAGCACCAGATATTTGTATCTTGGCTTACCGTTTTTGTAGAAGAAAGACAAGTGAATAATTTCTTTAAGACGTTCTTTCAATTTAGAATGAGGGATTGTGGTGTATAGTGTTGAAAAATCAAATGTTTTTATACTTTTTACATGAGATAAAGTATTAGAAGCAAGATGTTCAAGTAATTCTTTAGAATTTTTTAGAATCCACATTTGGTTGATTCCAGATGTAGAATATACTTTTTCTGAATAAGACTGAAGACCATCTTTGACGATTGTCAAAATTTGTGTTAGAGTTACCGATAATGATTTAGTAGTACATTTAGATGAGCCTGCTATATATCTTTCCTTGTATGGATTTTTATGAAGTTTAGGAATCCAATACAAGTAAGGAAGAGCAAGATCTTCCTCTTTAAGATTGATACCAAAAGACTCGAGAACTCCCCTATGGTTGGAAAGAACTTCATCTTTGGTAAAATTAGTTCTAGAATATGCAGGGTTATTTGATATACTATCTAAACCAAGCTCCTTAATAAGACATTCAAGGTAGAATCTCTTACAAATAGACTCACAGAAAATATTTATCTACCAGAAGTTTACCCAAAGTATGGCTTAAGATAGACTTAAGAACATACTTAATTACAGGATTTTTTCTTAAGTATGACATAAGATAGACTCACAGAAAATATTAATCTACCAGAAGTTTTCACAAAGTATGGCTTAAGATGGACTTAAGAACATACTTAATTACAGGATTTTTTTCTTAAGTATGACATAAGATAGACTCACAGAAAATATTTATCTACCAGAAGTTTACCCAAAGTATGGCTTAAGATAGACTTAAGAACATACTTAATTACAGGATTTTTTTCTTAAGTATGACATAAGATAGACTCACAGAAAATATTTATCTACCAGAAGTTTACCCAAAGTATGGCTTAAGATAGACTTAAGAACATACTTAATTACAGGATTTTTTTCTTAAGTATGACATAAGATAGACTCACAGAAAATATTTATCTACCAGAAGTTTTCACAAAGTATGGCTTAAGATGGACTTAAGAACATACTTAATTACAGGATTTTTTTCTTAAGTATGACATAAGATAGACTCACAGAAAATATTTATCTACCAGAAGTTTACCCAAAGTATGGCTTAAGATAGACTTAAGAACATACTTAATTACAGGATTTTTTTCTTAAGTATGACATAAGATAGACTCACAGAAAATATTTATCTACCAGAAGTTTACCCAAAGTATGGCTTAAGATAGACTTAAGAACATACTTAATTACAGGATTTTTTTCTTAAGTATGACATAAGATAGACTCACAGAAAATATTTATCTACCAGATGTTTTCCCAAATTATGGCTTAAGATAGACTTAAGAACATACTTGCAGTGTGACATAAGATAACCTTCAAATTTCTTACAGTATGACTTGAGCTATACTTGCAGAAAACACTTAACAACATTTTCCTCCAAAGTTTTGTTTTGGATACTGACAATCCATTATTGAAACATTTGGCTGGAGACAAATTAATTGAATTCTTAATAGATTATGTATAACCATTGACTTAGTGTCATTACAAGAGCATAAAAGATCAGTTATCACAAAGTACTTGAAGTAGGTGCTCCATATTTCCATAACCAAAATATTGTTATATCTGCATGGTTACATTAATTTTTATGTCACTGTTATTTCTTCTTTTTTGCAATAAAAACTGGGTCTAGTTGACTAATTTGAAGTGCATATCGATATGGTTCTGATTTTATGTGTTTAATGCTTTATCTGAATAAAACATGGTGGTTACCATAAAGAAGCTGAATTAGCATGTGCTTTATGGACATAATTGTCCATATGATGTAACAAAATGATCCATGAAGGGTTTTATGGAGGGACCAACTTAATTCTGTGCTCTGTATAGAGGTGTTACACCATAAAACTGATACAACTTATAAATAAATGCTACAAAGTAAATCAAAATGGCTTTTTATTGAACAAATAGCTTGAATTAAATGGGTGAGAAGAGGAGAGTTTTAGGATTTACTAGTCAGTTACTTTATCAAACAAGTCATGGTCTGCTTCATTGACCTTGTCAAACTTTGTGCTCCTAATCTACAAAATATAAAATTTACCTCTGAATTTGTTAGACATTCATTTATTATACAGTTGACTTCCTGTGATAAAATGTGGATTTTTTGTGATGCAATAAAAATGACTTCCAGACAAAATATCTCCACTATTAGTACAACATGGTACAACACCTGGTGTCAACTTTGTTGTAAATGTCAGTGGGTTTTTTTCTATATATTTATTTTACAACTAATATCATATTCATATTTAAGTTTTTTTTAAAAACTCCATTGTATCCCAAATATTGAATTTTGTCATTGGTGTCACTGTTGTCGAATCAGCTTAATTTTTTCCTCTGCGTATTCTGAAATATAACTTGAAAAAAATTGGCCATCTACATCCAATTTTGTTATTGTATTTTGCATTCTTGACCATGTGTCAGAAAAAGAGGTTGGAGATGCTAATCTTTGCCATTGTTTGTGCGAAAAGATATACATCAGAAACAATTTAATAAAAAATGCATACCACATGTACTTGTATTTCTGATGAATTCTGTAATGAAGTTCATGTTGTTTCAAAGTAAAGTTACTGGTATGAAGTAAAACAACATATAACAAGTCACCAGGAAAGTCTTCCCAGACCAGCTGATCTACTAGTAACTTGTAACACTTTGTATGTTTGTTTAAGTTAAAATCATCTACATCAGATATATTTATATTTGTTTAGATTTGACAAGCTGATATTGGAGATTTTAAGTTATCTGAGGAGGTTTATTTTTATTGGACTTAGCGGTCATCTCAGGACATGTTTAATGTTGATGTTTAACCTCTAGTGTTAGCCTTAAGTGGAGGGTTAACTACCAATAAAGTTTAGGGTCACATTTTTCATTTGCTATGGACTTCAATCAACTGTGTGAAAGTACATGGTCAATTTGTTTGCCCATTGTTGCTGGCTAAAATCCTTAATGGTCACCTGGTCAAAGGATCAATGGAGAGCATGTAGATGAAAGCTAATAAGAAGCTGGACATTAACTTTAATGATGGTCACCTTTTAACACAAGGATATGAGGTTTTGACCCCTAGTGCTCCTGGCATTTATCATTGTTTTTTCTCTTCACCTGCCTGGGAGATTTATTTTTTATACTGCTAAAAATATGATAATTTGATTTTTTTAATTATTTGGAATCTGTATCCAAACTACTTTATGTAAATTAAGTATTTTAATTTTTAAGTTATTAATTTTGACATCTTTTTATAGATATGATATTTTTTTAATCTTGTTTTTTTTTACTATTTGCATATATTTAGGTTATAAATCAACAGGTTTACTTACCGAAACTAATGTCTAGGTTTCTGCAAATTAATAGCCTAATTTCTAAAACTTGTGAAAATAAATTTCTTTTAAGCATGTTTTTTCCCCACAAATTTGGTAAATAGTTTATTTTGAAAGAATTTTTCAAAAATTAGTAGCCAATGGGTGGCTTTTTTTGTCTACCAGGAATGGCAATATTTAAAATATACATAAACACTTATTTTATCCTTATTGTTACATTTACCATCTGAGAAATTCAGGTATACAAACAAACGTATTTTGCATTTGCTACCAAAAAAAATATGTATTTTTTGATTTTTGAAATTATTTTATTTAATGAAGACAAATGTATCACTAACATATATATTTGATAATCTTTCTAATTTTCTGCCCCACAATAAAAATATACAGCATTTTTACATTTTAGTAGCAAAAAGTTGTATGTAAATTAGCCATCAAGTTGGAAGATCATTACTATTTCCTAAAACAGGCAGGCATAGATCATTTACTAAAAATCCCCTTTGAAAAGTTCTTTGATTTTACTACATAACAACTGAAGATAAATAGATTTTATTGGCTTTTGACACTTATTACACAAATTTTCTTAGTTCAAATATTCCTTGTTTTTCTAAAGTTTAAATAAGGTTGCATGCTCAAGACCTGCATGTGTATCTCCTGTCTATCAGCTTGTGACTTTGTCACTTTTGTTCTATTTGTCATAGCCATATTTCAACTAATTTTATAAAAATATCTTTTATTGTCATTTATGTAATTATACTTAATTACTTTTGTTAATTTTATTAATTTTTATAAGAACCAACTTGATATGAATTTCAAACAATACTACTAGTAGGGGGGTTTCACAATGTCATTCCTGTTGGTCAAATGTTGTGTTGAACTTTGGAAACTTGAATTTAACTTTTTTATTATTGGTGCTTTTAACAGAAGTTCAAAACATGGGCCAAGACATTGAATTGAAACTTGATGACAAAAAATCACAACTGTGATTATAATATTGTTCGTTTAATTTGGTTTTTATTTGTACAATAGCTTATGGATCTCCATATTCATATTTAAAATAGTAACAACTTGAGCATACTTGTGGTATAATTATGATGTAAAATTTTACAAGAATTTATCTTACCCCTTCAGGTAAAATAAAGGTTACTCCACCCTCATAAAACACTTAATAATAATAATAACCAGGATGTGATTAGTAATGGTTACCTGCAGTTATTACTGAAAATAAAATGGTTTAAGTACCGGTAGTATTTATTGTGTAAAACCCTGATTTTTGAGAATGGTCAGTCAAGGAAAGGTACTCAAAATCAGTTAAGGAATTAACATTTATAATCCACTCTCTTGCAATATTGCTCAACTTTTAAGGCTAGGAGCATCTAGGTGGTTGCTATGGAATGCACATAAGTGTATGGATTATATTTCATAGTTACTGATTAGATGAACAACTCCAATTAAATTTGAGATTGTGAGCCATTTGTTTTAACATTGTTAGCTATGGTTTTTGTCCATCAAATTGGAAATGGTAGCTATTTGGTATAGATTGTTAGCTATGGTTCTTGTCCATTAAACAATTTCCAAAACCTTATTTTTCAAGTATATAAAGGCTGGTCAGTGTTTAGCTGTATTATATTTAAGAGGTAAATGTTTGTTTATTTTACTTCCTCGTTATTCTACACACCAATACAAGCAGGTTTGACTGTTATATCATGTAAGGATCTGTAAGAACAAGAAGATTACCGTCTTGTCTTATGCTCTGATTGATTTTTTACTAATACATGTTTTCATATTAACAAATGAATAAAGATATCTTAAGGGGGGATTACAGTGTGGACATCAATAGTGATGTCATTCTTGCATAATTAATACAGAATTGTTACTACGGAAACAGTATTAAGAAAATATGGTAACCATTGATGTTACTAAGGAACATGAAAGTATGGTAACCATTGATGTTAAACACATTTGTGATTGATTGATAGCCCAGATATATAGGTGCTGTAAGCCATTAATGAATATTTCAGGTGTTTTCTGACTTTTCTGGACCAAGTCCCATACTTTTTGTGTTGGTATTTTGGTATGTTTTCTGTGATAAATAGTCTAGACATAACTGCAGCAGACTACCCACCTATATCATTTTACTTGAAAAAAATCAAATTTTATGTTTCTGATCCAAGTTTTATAATCATTACCTTACTAAGATGTTACTTTACTTATTAATCTTAGCAAATCTTAATGATCTTTCAAAATATCTAACTGAATGAAAAATAAAAATTCATTAAAATTTTCAAAAATTGCAAGGTTCAAAGTTGAATGTTTAAAGCCATGAAGCCTGGAGTTCTATTGCAGCAAGGTCAATTTTCTATTAAAAATGATTAAATCAATAATGGAAGTTAAATTGGTGTTGATTTTCAATAATCAAAACCACAACCACCCTTATACTGTTCTCATTTTCCATCATTTCACTGAAAAATAGACCCCGAGCTTTTTTAATTTAAATATAGAAAACCAAGCTGAACAAATTAAAATTGTAAAATTTTACAAGCTAATTTAAAGAGTTGCCCATCATAAATAACAAATCTTCATAATTATGTGGTTTTCTTCACATTAGTATCTTTTTGATGTTAAAAGTTTTTGTAAAAAGGCATGGCTGAAAGATCTTGAAAATACAAGCGGAAATAATAAGTCGCGAACAGTAACTGAATATTTGTACCATGGCTGTTGGCCGGCCGCAGATCTATCAAATCTTATTGATCTCTAACTGTTTTCACATCACATTTTATGGTTACTATTAAGTCATGGATGAAAGGACCGATATTTAGTGGTCATATGTTTATAATGGTCAGTCATGATTTTATATGCCAATAAAAGGTTATCTAAGGTGAGGTATAAGGGTCACTAAACAAAATAATGTGAATAATAATAACAAATATAAAAGGTATTTTTTCAATTCAATAGTGGTCAATGTTGAGTTCAGAACATGTATACTGTATATAGGATTTAGATACCAAATATATAAAGTTTTCCTTTTTAAGGCCCAATATAATTAAATGTATTTTTTCATCAAAGTTTACTTTTCAAGATTTTACTTAACCTGTTCAAGTTTTGAAGCACTAAATGCCTAGTTTGGAGTAAAATTCCTCACCAATAGTGCTGGCTGATAGTATTTTCACCCAGTTTTTGAAGTCTAAAGTTGCTGCTACCTGTCAAAACCTATATCTCATTCTATGCCTAAAAAGCAATATGCATTGTGTTTTTTCAGTTGTTGTTGTCTATCATTGCTCAAGGTTTATGCCAAATGGTTTGCTTTTTGTCTTTAAGAAAACAAACAATGCCTTAATTCCCATATTAAAAATTAAAAAATAATTCAACAACTTTAGTTTGTTCCTTTACAATGATAATTTGTTGCTATATATCATATGGTTTTAAAATGTTTGATTAAATTCAGATCACATTCAGTCTGTCCCAATTGCTTATTAGAACAAATGTTTTTCCGATAGTCAGAAGAAGAGACAGATTTTTTTTCATTCCCAGATGACATGGGTTACATATTTTATTTTGATATATGTCATTTTTTTCAGAGTTTATCATTCATTGTCATCTTGTTTATTGATATGTTTATAAGAGGAATATTCACATAAATTCATTCCTTCTGAAAATTGTAAGGCTATCATACAATGTCTTGATAATGGTATGAAGGAATTTGATGATTCTGGTGTTGAACATACATGCTTTATTAAAAAATAAGTTCCTAATCTAAGAGTATTTTGTTCTTTACGGAATTACAAGGACAAGTACATGACCATGAGTAGAGAAAGTACACAATTAAGGTTTAAAATGCCTCGTAACTTGTTGGTTTTTATAAGTCATTATTTTGTATTGATTTTTATGTAATTTTACTACGTCGGTTTTGTAAGATGTAAGAGAGAAATGACTTGACTGCCCTTCTTTTGGAGAAATACGTAGATATTGATAGGGTGAGCCATTGAATCACAGTGCTAATTGCAGATGAAGTCGTCCTTTCAATACTGGTTTTCAGGATGCATGCTTATTTTATCATTCTTTATACTATATCATCTTGCCATATAAAATTCTAATTAATAAAAATCATCAGATCACCTGGGATATCTGCATTAATGGCTAACCTGCATACTTCAACAATGTAACACTAATTATTATGATATCTTATCTGGCTTTGGAACTTCATATTCAAAAGAAGCCAGAAATTCAATACTCAATAAAAATCAGATACTTTGAAATATGTCATATTATTATACAAGATTTACAAGAACCTGCATTTCTCAAGGTTTTTATAAAAGTTATATGTTAAACTCTTAACATTTCAATTATCTAAGGAGCATGTATTATAAAAATTTCATTTTGGGTTACAGTATATTTTATTTGAAATGATATTTTGTGGATCATACAATCAAGCAAGCTATACAGACATAATTTCTTGTCAAAGCTAGAAACTTGTGTTTTTAAATCATCTTTCATCATCACAAACCCATTCTGATTAAGACTGGTTTGTGTCTTAGAATTTATGTAGTTATTTATAATAAATAAACAAAATCAAGAAATTTATTTCTTTATAATGCTAAAAAGTTTTAGAAAGCCCTTCCTCAGGTGGTCATTATAGGTATGTAAAGGTCTAATTTGGTTTATCATGATGAGTAAAAATCTTTAAAAAAAGGTGATTTTTCATTTAAAGTAAACAGGCAATCATATAAGCTAGTCTGAAACTGTTGTTTTTTACAGGTGGTCATTATCTAGAGACATAAATGACCTTGTTTATAATCAGCAGGTGCCCCCTGTAATAGAGAAATGACCATTAATGACAAGTTTGACTGCACAAGTAATATGATGAGAATGAAGAATTACTTTGGTTAGATATTAGAATATAATGTCCATTAAGTTTATTAATATAGTAAAAAACGGACTGGATACTGTCATTAATGTATTTTTTGATAAGCATATTGATTAGTCATCGCCGGGGACAACAAGATGGCTGTGCCTGCCGTGTAAGCAGTTCTCTTTAATAGCTACAGGTGCATGTCACAAATACAGGGATAAAATTTATATTAATGTTTTACTTAAAAAGCATTAAGATCTGCAGTGGTCAACAAAGCATACAGCAGAATTAATAACAAGTGACCATTCACATATATTTTCTCAGGACTGATTTGAATAGTTTGCAGGATTTATGTATGGCTGCTCAGGACAATGTATTGTTTAGCGGTCAATTATCAATGGATCTCCTACCTATTTTACATTAAAATCAGATCTGACCATAGATAAATGGTCAAGGAGGTCATTTCTGGTTGACTTGATTTGACCACAAATAACTCTCCAATTAAAAAAAGCAGTTATTAGTGTGGTCAGTCTCATGGCAGGCATGTAGAGGTCTGAGAAAAAAAAATATAAACTTAATCCTTTAGATTTCTAGATTTCTATCATGCTCACCTGCTCACAGGAAGGATGCAGTGGTTCTAAATTGAAGCTGAATTCAAAATTTGAAAAATTAAAAAGATAAAATGATAATTTAAAAAATATGTTTCAAAGTTGCTAAGTCATAATCTGGTTTTACTGGAACTGAATATTTTTTAATAAAAAATTTACAAATTCCAAACTGACCACTACAAATTGAATCCTACAAAATGTATTTATTATTTAGACATTTCTTAAATGTTCATTTTCTTCAATAAAATACAAGCATGCAAAATTTACAAAGAATCTTTAAAAAATCTATTTTAATGCTTAATGATCTTTTGCCTTGGAATCAAACCCACAACCCCTTCTGCTGATTACTAGATCTTAGTTTCCAGGGTTATTCAACATGTTTGCTACCGTTTATTTTGTCCTTATTTTTGTCATTTCACAAAATTTGTTCTAAAAGTTTATGTAAAATAGGCTAGGCTAGTGTAAATTCAATAAAAATTGATTTTCAAATATGTGTGCATCTGATGCATCTAAAACCGTCGTTGTCCAATTATCTTAAAGAAATCGTTACCTCAGGGAAAAAGTTGTTATGAAAATTTCTGAAGATGGCATATGCTGAAAATGTAACACTGCGTCTTAAAATGGTACCACTCCTTAGCTGAGGATTAAATCACTGATACAGCGATAAATAAAAACGATAGCCAGATTTGTTTGCACATTAAATGACTTCTTTTTAATTAAACAAAGTAGGAAAGTAAAAATAAATTGTGGTGTTTTAACCACTTTATGGTGAAAATTGTACACGAGAGACCTGAAAAGTTTTCTTTATAAAAACATATGTTTTGTAAAATTAATTACACCTATTTATAATTTTTTTTGTAGAATTGAACTCTATTAATTCCAGTGTAACTGCCACATATTTCTCTAATTTTTACACATTTTTTATGTAATCTCACTAGTATGTCTCAAGATAAAGTGACTTCAGTTAGCTTAGGGCATTAGAAAATTGTCCCATGATGCATTTTAAGTGTATTGTGAATTTTGTTAAATACTGTTTATTGCACAGATTCTTAATTTCTCAGAGAAATCAATTGAAACAATATAAAATAAACTTTGTTTTACTTCTGAAGCCTTAAAAACAACTGTAACTATCCCATGAGCCTCCATTCACACGTTTTATTGCATTAAATACCAGAGTCGGATACCAGTCAAACCATAATGTGTAATGTCGAGATTTTAACTCTAATGAGATTCTAGACATTTTATTGGTCACTTTGTTAAAAAGTGTAGATAATTGCAAACCAAAAACCAATTAATCTCTATCTTTTCTTTTTAATATTTGTTTTCTTAAGTTGAATTTAGTAACTTAAATCTACAGAGCTTTTTCAATTGGAAAAAATTCCATCTCTTGGTAGTTTCTTCTAAAATAACGAAATATTGATTTTAAACTCTTTCTCAAAGTCGCAAGAAACCGGAAAATTTAGTTCCTTATAAAGTAATGCGGCAGGCGTGATCATATATACGAGTTGGAAGTTTGGATAAAAAATTGAAATGAATGAACTGGTACAGTATTGATTGACCTACGACCAGTTGCCAAGAGATAATTCATCAGGAATTAAATCGAAGCATATTTCTTAGATTTTCCAAGCCTTATTTTGTTGAAATCTTGTTTTATGAGTATTAAAGCATAAATCCATTCATATCAATCACACGAAGGTGTTGATCACTATATGAAATTAATGGATAGGCATCAACTTGAAAATAACCATATGTTGAATTATGAATTCTCACTGGTGCAACATGTATCCATGGTGTCATGATTTATAATACACCAATATTTGCATTCCAAAAGATTTTTTTTTCCCTTTTGAATTTGTTTATTAGATAATATTGGATCATATTGCAATGTCTTCTTGAAATTTTTATAATCAATTTTGTCCATGTGTCATAAAATGATAAAAGATTTTGAAATCTTTTGTGACTAGTCTTACATCAACAAGTTTTTTTCTTTGTAAAGATTATTTTACAGTCAATTCTATGTTTGGATTCTCTTTCAATAAAAAATAAAACTTGTTTTGTGTGAAATATAAAGACTAATTGGGCCAGGCTATGATGGATCTTCTCAAAAAGTGACCTTGAACATTGTTTCTTAACTTCATTAATAAGTTCTAATTTTCATGTGGCAGTTGAATTAGGGAGGAAGTGCCAACCTTTAAGGAGCACTGGGTCTCACTTCCCTACTTTATTTGCCAGTTTTCAAAATTTTTCTTTGCTTTTTGAGATTGTGATATGAACATGGATTCGTATGTTTGTGTTTGCTACACCCAATATTACAGATTATTGTTCTTTATTTTCTGTTATATTTAATATGAAATTCCCATTACATAATATTAACAGACAATAAAATGAGAGAAATCTAGTACATGTCTTATGAATGGTAGCAGGAATTTCATGAATTACTTTCACACCCCCGTCATCCCGATCACATGTATTAGTATTTCTTGTGGTATTTGATATTAACAGTCCCTTCCATCATTTTGTGACTTTCTTTTCTTTTCTTATGTTTTGTGTTATGCAAGTTGAAGTCTTAAAGCCCAATATATAGACTTTTAATGGAACTCAGATTCTGTACCCAGAAATGTCTTTATGATGTTTGGCTTTCTGAACATATATTCTCACTACCTGTAATGGATTGGCTGTATTTTTTTCAAGTTATTTTTTCGCATATGTTGTCTGAATGGCTTCGCTTCTTAAAGATAATTTCTAAGTTTAAAAAATATCTCTATATTTAGGCTTTCTCAGAATCATATGTATCTAATACATTTTCTGCATCCATATTTTCTGAACATGTATCGGCAGGCTAAAACTATGAGAATGTTGATTACTATAATATCTTACTTAATATGACAATAAATGTAATCTGTCATTTTACAAGAACTAAAACACAAGTTGTAATTCAGTGTGTAGTCATTGATCATCACATTATATGATCAGTAATTCTGTACCAAGCATCAGAATCCCAAAACTCTCCGCTTAATGACTATTCAGTAGTCTCGAGTTTTATCTTCCCGTAAATGGATGGGAAAATAAAGGATCCAATCAGAAGAGGACATCTTTATTTGAATTAAGGAAAATTATTTATGTATTTGTCAGTTTTTGTGGTCAATTTTAAATATTTATAATTTCTTTATAATAACAGGAGATTATACATCTGTAGAGTAGTTATGTAATTCAATGTAATGTGATAGTTATAGAATATGACTAAATAGAAATCTGTAAATGGAAATGGTTTGAATTAATGCTGATTCTGTGGTCTTAAAAAGCTTGTTTACAATTAGAGAAATTTGACCAAAGCAATGTCAGTTCTATAAAAAAAGGAGTGGTGTTCTGTATGAAGCTTCCATAATCTTGCTTATTGAACATTTCTTAAAAAAATTGTTAACATCTAATCACCATGGCAATGGCTCTCTGAAAAGTATTGACACTATGGTTTAAGATTTGATTAAAAGGTTATCAACTGAATACATATAAATGATTCTATTAATGTTGACTTGCCTGTCAATGATTGTAGAATATGTAGAATGAGTATTGCCCTCCAAAAGTACTTTTACCATGCCACATATATTGTCACTGTTAGTTCAAAGTCTAACCAGTGATCATCTCATTGTTGGCTGGTGTAGCTAGTTAGACAAGACATACTTGTCCTTCTGGAGCATCTGGACTCACTTCCTTGTTGAAAGTTTATGTGTTTAACTTAATTTTCAAAATTTTTACTTTGTTTTGGGATTGTGGTTTGAACCTGGGTCTGTATGTTTGTGGTTGACCTTTGGGATTGTGGTTTGAACCTGGGTCTGTATGTTTGTGATTTGAACCTGGGTCTGTATGTTTGTGGTTGACCTTTGGGATTGTGATTTGAACCTGGGTTTGTATGTT
Source organism: Anadara kagoshimensis (assembly GCA_021292105.1). Classification (NCBI taxonomy): domain Eukaryota; kingdom Metazoa; phylum Mollusca; class Bivalvia; order Arcoida; family Arcidae; genus Anadara; species Anadara kagoshimensis. The sequence goes on along the minus strand of CM037858.1, from coordinate 60,270,698 downwards.
TGTGGTTGACCTTTGAGATTGTGATGTAAACCTGGGTCTGTATGCTTGTTGTCCATTATCTTGTCATGTTTGCTTGTCTGGGTCTGTATGTTTGTGATTTGAACCTGGGTCTGTATGTTTGTGGTTGACCTTTGGGATTGTGATTTGAACCTGGGTCTGTATGTTTGTGGTTGACCTTTGAGATTGTGATGTAAACCTGGGTCTGTATGTTTGTGGTTGACCTTTGAGATTGTGATGTAAACCTGGGTCTGTATGTTTGTGGTTGACCTTTGGGATTGTGAAGTAAACCTGGGTCTGTATGTTTGTGGTTGACCTTTGAGATTGTGATGTAAACCTGGGTCTGTATGTTTGTGGTTGACCTTTGAGATTGTGATGTAAACCTGGGTCTGTATGTTTGTGGTTGACCTTTGGGATTGTGATGTAAACCTGGGTCTGTATGCTTGTTGTCCATTATCTTGTCATGTTTGCTTGTTTATTTTTTTTACTGTTCTGTGCTCTTGGTTGTCTATACTATTGCCATGTATCTGCTAAACAAAAACATCTACAGGAAGGTACAATTCTACAAAGGGTTGCCGGTTTTATTTAGTTATACAGAGCTCCTTACTTGATTTATACACATTTATAAATTACAAATTGTATAAAGCACCATGCTTACTTATGACAATACATTTAATGTGTGCAATACACCAATGCAATATCAGCAGCCAACAAAGCACTTGGATGACCGACCTGACACATAAGACCATCCATCTTTACAGCTAGTCTGGTCAAGACAACATGATATCTATTTAATAAGACTCAACATCATCAGTATGGCAATTCTTCAATGACCATTTATCACATGATTAGCTTCATCTAATGGTCAGTTAGACATGTCATTCATTACTAATTGACCAATTGATCTAGTCACCCACTTTATATCATGTATAGTGTTAATAGCCGCTGGTCAATTTGAGTGGCGTTTTATTAGATCAATCTGCTTATGGGCTGGAGGTAATCAAATAAAACAACATTATTTAGCGATATAATGTAATAGATTTCTCCTTTCTTATTGGTCAGTTAGTGGCTATTTCCTGATCAGTTTCCTCAAGGAGTCTGACTGACAGTCGTATCATATCGTATCAGCACAATGAAGAGGATGCAGTATGTGCACTCTCTGATACTTCCAGGATTCTCATACTGACCACATACATTGGTCATATTGAGTCTGTGATGAAGCTTGGTTTTATTTTTATTTATTTTTTTTTTGGTTATATTTAGATTTTGGAAGTTTTAGACATCATTATTATGTTGTTGTTTTTGGTAATTGGATATCAAAATGACTTTGTTTTGATCTTGGTATTCTACCTGATCATCGGGTGGTGATTTTACCATTGAACTTTAATTGGTTTTATTTTAACCATTGAAATTTAATTGGTTCAACATTCATTGGTTCTTGGATCAAAATCCTTACAACATTATTAATTCAGATGAAACTGTGGAAATTTCATGATGTCAATTCCAAGAATCACTAGTGATGTTCAAATCAATTTGGAAGACTTTAAACAGTTGTTACAAATTTAGTGAACAAAACCACGTCCTTCAATAAGTATAAATTCAGAATTGGATTGGGGTTTAAACATTTTAATGCACCATGCATTTTGAGTGTTTAACCAGTTAAAAACTTCAAAATGTTAAAAAAATAATGAAATAAATGTTTTTATATATACAAGATATAAATATATATGTGTTTTTTGTGTTTGATTTTTATCGTCATTCAGGATTTTTTTTCCGGAAAAGTAAAGGTGGACCATATTGCCTTGTCCGTCTTTGTTTGTGAATCATTGACTTTAATTGTTTTAAATATGATACTTTAAAATGACCATTTACTCTCCAACTGACCAGTGGTATGATTTATCTATTATTTGTTTAAACTGAGATACATATTGACCATACATATACTCTAGCCCAATGTCCATATCACAGGCTGGCAGGCAGGCAGGGTTATTGCAGGTCAGTGCTGCCCTGGCTTGACACCAAATGACCCTTGTCTGACACCTGTGTCCATAATGGTCAACTACAACAATAGCTATATAGTTTTTAAGGTTCTTTGATTTACATGGGAACTTTTTTAAGACCTGAATTGTTAAAAAACTACCTGGCTACTATTGAGTGTAGGTAGCCAGTTAAACTGGCCTGAGTGATGGGAAAGAGTGACCAGGGGGCTTTTAATCATGCGGTCATTTAAGTTGATTGGAAGTTGATCACTGATTATTATTGGAGGAGGGATGGAGTGACCAAGGGAAATGATATCCCAAACTGACCCCTGATTTACCCAAGATGTTGACTCGAATTCATCAAAAAATTCAAAAAGCATAAAATTCACTGGACATATAAAATGTGAACTGTATTGATTTAATATTTGAATATGGTTTAATCTGTTAGTCCGGTAATGGAGAGTTACTAAATATAGGTTTTTTATATACAAGAGTTTTTTAAATTTTATTAAGAGTATTAATGAATGGAATACAGACTGAATCAGTAAGTATAAAATTAATTTAAAAGAAAACATGAAATTTGAAAAATTATATTTATTTCCTCATGTCAAGAATATTTAAAGTTTGAGATTAATTTTTGATCTTGCAGTAACAATTAACATGAACATAGACAAAATCAAGCTGATATTTTTAATGTGCAATACTGCAAAATGAATTAACTTAATTTTAAAAAAATCTTTTGAAAAATAAATAAAAACTAAATTGAAACTTTTTTTAAGTGGAGATTAAAAAAAAAAAACAATTACCATACATATGGAATCAAGAGATGATGTTTAATTATGAAAAAATATAAAATCAAAAATTCAAAAGTTATAGTTTTCACTTGGAATTATTTTTTGAGTAAAAAGTGTTTGTTTTTTGTGTATGTTGGTTATTTAATCGGTATGTGGTTAGTTTTGAGTGGATGGGGATAGCAGCTGCAACTCAAGAGTGTGTACATTATGGAAATCTTCCTCTCAATGTCAAGGTGCACTATCGGGGCTATACATTACATCACAGCCTGCCTGCCATGCCATGCCGTGCCCGTTAGTTTATAGAGTGGGTGTCCGACAGGTTATAATCAATGTCCGTTTTTAGAGATAAAATATTACTTTGTGTACAACACTTTTTTCTGTTATTTCTTGCAACATTTCAGATAGAAAACTGTTATCAGTGGAAAAAAATCATGCTTTTTATTTCTTAATTAAAAAACAAAAACAATTTTTTTAAAAGCAAAACAGACCATCCAACAGGCTGAATTTTAATTTAGAAAAAAATAGAAGTTATACTTTGATGGGATAATTTTTAAAAAAAATCTTCCATTTAGTCTATTTACAAAAAAATGATAAAAAGAAAAGATGAAAAGGTTTAAAACTTATTAAACTTATTTCAGATATCGGAATAAATCAGTATATTTATAGTTCAATCTTCTTTGTTATCTACAATTTTTAGTAGGCAGACAGAATTCTGGACAAGGAACAAAGTTCTTCCTTTGTGAAACTCAAAATATAACACATATCAACATGAGCTTTTTTTATATATAAATATACAAGTTTGTAGTGCACTCTTAGAAAAACTTACATACTCCTTGTAACTTTTTTTCATTAAAAATTGGACGCAGATATGAATGATGTAATTTCAAAAATAACATTTTCCTGCAGAGTCATAATTTGTTGCCTAGCTGTAAGTTCAGATTCATTTTTATGGTAGTAGAAATGAAAATTTGCCATGAGATAAGTGGAACCCCAGCCAGCAGTAAGCATTACCAATGTTGAGTTTGGTCATAACATTAATTGTAGTCTATATATATTCAAATCTTTATCCCATATGTAATACAGACTTTCTCAATTGCCCCGACCTTGGTATTTGCCAAGAGTTGGAATTAGGGACATGGTCTAAAACCTGGTCTGGTCTGGTCTAGCTTGTCTTGAATATTTTTGCCTTTTTGGACTTCTTCTTGTACTATCTTGGCTTACACTTTGGCCTAGCAGTGTTTTTGGACTTTTAAAGTTCAGGGTCCTCATGGTTTCTATGACTCCCTGGTGAACATTTTTTAGGCTTAAATGGTATCAAAAATGGGAGAAAAAATTGAAAAATTGATCCAAAGGTAAAAAAAAAATTAAATGAAAATTTGAAAAATGAAATTAATTATGTACAAATTTCTTATAACCAGAGCACTTTCTGGTCTGGTCTCAACATTGGTACAGATTCATTTTTAAACTGACCTTGCACCTATGATAGTTTGACCAAATGTTGATGCCAGGCCAGACTTATGTGATCAGGCCCGATTTTAGACCATGCTCAGTATTAAGACGGTCTTTTATCTGTGTTGGAGAGAGTCTGAGATAACCAAGGGTTTAGTAACTGATATTTGATGTCTGAGCCTGCAGTAGTACTTAAGACAAGCAGGGTCAGCGAGGTTGGTTTAGTCTGGATAGGAACCATGTCATCACATACTTAGCTTCCAGAGATTACAAACATTATGATGAGCTAATAGTCTTCTCGTTCTTACTTATTAATGTTCGCCACAATTTCCCGCCAAATGTATGTTACGAATTACGCTGATAAGAGATTTATTAGCAGTAAAAATTTTATAACAGTGATTTCAGATTCCAACTTATACTATAAACAATATTATTGTCTGGAGATAGATAGATGTACATGTGTATTATATAACAAAACCGACATTTTTTCTCGGGATGAAGAGCAAAAATAACTTACCCCATAATATAGGTAGAAAGTTCTCTCACTGTGTGTCAAGTTATTCATCCATGGCATAGTTTGTACTCACTTTATTGCAAAACAACAAAAAGGAAATAATATCAGAAGAACTTTCTAGAATATCTAGAACAAGTTTGAATTTCTATAATGTTGTATCATTTTTCAACAAGTTATGTCCCTTGTTTAATTTTGTATAAGAGTTTTAAAGCCAGACATGGCATGAATGATTTCTAAAGAAACACACAGTAATAAAAAAAAAAAAATAATATGAATTTTAATCGATCCATTTCAAAACAACTGTTGAGGCACACCAATATTTAATTAATATAAAATATAAAGATTTGCTGAACTGCTGTCTGGTTTAAATATGGTATTTTGGTTATGATATAAACTATTTACAAACAAGAGAGAAAAAGAGTAAAATGATTATAAGAGTTAACAATCATCACATATTATTGTCTCTATTAGTAAATATAATAAATTAATGAGGGTTATTTTTAGATAAAACTTTTTTTGTATTGATATGTATTTATTTCAATAAAATGAAAAATATGAGTATGTTGGTTATTTAACTATATTTTACACCAAAAAAGGGTTTGGAGATTGTGTATTCATAATGAATGTTTGTGCCTTATTTGGTACACCTTGCCTTACTAACAACATGGTTCATGCACCTCTATTATGACATATATATTGTATATTAATTCTCTTCATGAAAATTTTTGTAATTTTGTTCTTAATGACGTAATATTAATTTAGAGAGATTCAAAACTAAATAAGATTGCAATCCCTATTGAATACATGTAGCTTTATTTGGCAGAATCTGATCTATATACAATATATTTCTGTAGTTCTGTGATGCTCTTTGAAGTAATTATAAAAAAAAAAAACAAGAATAACAAAGTAAAAATGAAATAAGTTTGTTCCTCTTTTTGAGTAACTTTACATTTAAAAGGGCTTTACCTGACTGCAATTTGCTTATTATTTCACCTTTGTTTTACTGTAAAAGTGGATATTTTCATTTTTGAAACAATTTTAGGAACTACAGAAAATGAAAGCTACCATTTCTGTCTGAAAAAATGCCTAAGATTTGTTCAAATGTTTATTGTTCTTATCTTTTGTATTTTACAGTGGAACAAGAAAATGATCTCCTGGTCTGTGGCGATTGTCAAACAAACTTCCCGTTACAAGATATCGTCAAATTTATACGCCACAAGATCAACAAATGCAGTAAGGACCTTACTGATTCGCTGGATTCACCAGATGTTGACGATGGTAATCAATCAGATGCAGAAACTCTATGTAGTAGCATAAGTTCTAAACGGACTAGTATATCTGCTCCGATAGCGCTAAAAGAACTGGTAGAAAATAAAACATCACCCAGACCGTCCTTAGAATCCATAAGCTCACTAAAAGATGTCAAATTAAAAGAAGAAAATTGTGGCACCCCAGACGAAGATGTAAAAGAATCCAAAATACTGAGGTCACCATTAAAACCCAAACAGGTTGTCGACGCAGAATCAAACACCACATATACAGGTAATTTTTTTAAATTTTATATATATTTTTTGTTTAATATTTAATATTTCACCCCTGTAAAACATTGGTAGATCCCAAAGCTCTACAGAATTGGATACTACTGACTGTAAATATGGATGGAATATCAAATGTTAGTTTTACCTTTTACGGAGAGATAGGTGTAATTTTTCTTTGGTTGATGGCAACTTTAACAATTATGTTGAGTTTTATTTTGTAGTTTTGATATATATAGTGGCACGTTAGACTCATAATTACCATTGGTTATTGTTTGTTAGAATATAATTCTTATGTTAGTATTTAGTTTTCAACAAATCACCTTTTTTGACTGAATGGAATATTTAGTAAACTAATATTAGTTTGAGACAAATGTGGTCATAAAAAATATAGCTTATTTTGACTTTAAGTCCATTTAAAAATTGATAGTGAAAACGTAAATTGTCATTTGGAAAAAACAGGATTTTTAGAGTTACATTACTTTCAGTATATAAAACTTGTATGCCAAAGTCAAATATTTTAAATGATTTGGTTCTTCTCCTTAAATGTAATTCTTAGTCAATCTTGGTCAATTTTTATTTAGCGGAAATTGAACAATAATGGCTATTTAAGAGACCAGTAGGTCCTTTCCAGCACCTTAATTTGCCAGCACGTTTTCCTGATAATTACTCGTTGTAAATGAATATTTGGAGAAATCAGTTGTTATAATGATTCATTGACATTACATTATTCGTTTTAATGAAGAAAATAGGTGTTTAGGTGCTTTTTCTATTAAATTCACTGTCCTTTTTATGATGGTGAAAAAATAAAAATGCCAAAAGGAAATGCTGATTTCAAAATAGATATTGCGTGATGTCAATGTAAATTAATGTAATCTGACTGGTCCTCACAATGAGGAGAGAATGTTGAATAATGAAACATATGTTTTTTACAAACAGTAGTCATTAAAAATCAGAGAATTGCTGGGAATTTTATTGGATTCATCAGTTGTTTGTGCAATTATACAACATTAATTTAGTCCCCTGTGAGCTGGCCTGCAAATTTGTAACAACTTAGTTAAAAAAGACATTTTAGTTATTAAATGTCATAATTGTAGAAAACGGTCAGACACCTTATTGAAGGCGTAAAAGTTCAGTTTCCTGAAAAATAATTATTTAGCTTTGGTGATTCTTGTTTATAAACTTCTCTAATGAAGCTTGAATACTGAATTCAGTGCTGGTCACCCTATTTTAGATATTTAAAATGATCTTTAATAAAAAAAAATTTAACTTGAAAATTAGACATATAAAACGGTCACAAGATTCTTCCATTTTAATGTCATCTGAAAAACAGTTTAAAACCCCTTTGGCTAATAAAAAAATCTTTAATAAAGTTACTTTGAGCTTTTTCTGAAATTATTTTTGAGTCTTTGCTCAATTTAAATATAACCCCAGAACATTTCCATGGTGATTCTACTAGATATGGTAACTTCTAGGAAGTAGCAAACTTCTTAATGTGGAATTTTATCTGTTAGTCATATTAAAATGTGTATTTTATTTTTGTGTGGGGGCTAAATTGCATATTTAAAATTAGAGTTTAATGTTTTCATGTGGTCTGTCGTCCAGTGTGTGGGTTTTGTTGTCCAATACTAAGTCTTGTAATATTACATATTTATTTACCTTTATATCTACTGAATTGAATTGCACCCGATTTACACCAAATACACAGCTTTATTAAAATAAAAAATAGAAAAAAATGTACTTCAAACAATTGGTATTAGCATTTTCTTCCTATGATCTACCTGGGTATTTTACCTGTAAAATGTTTAACTCTTAAATCTTCATATGTCTGTATTTCTGATTGGTTGATAATTTAAGATCAAAAGGATACATTAGTGGTCATCTAAAGTGGATGTCCATAAAAAAGCCGAGCTCTTAAAAAAACCATTAGTAAATGAATGAAGTAACATATATTTTATAATGATCTCTGACCAGTTACTCAATGTATTATTATAAAAACTGACTAAAATCTTCTGTGGATTAATCTGGGTAGACATTTTCGCTTAAGCCATAATAAAATCCATTCAAAACCCTTATAGATTATGTCTGACTTTTTTGTTCTTAAAGCAGTCAAGGCCTAACAGATAATGATAGTTGATTAATTTTAGGTATCATTAAGGAGTATTTCATAAGTTTTTACCTCTCATTGAAAAATAAATTAAAAAGTTTTATAGTATTTAAATCAAATGCTTGAATCACACAGCCATTATCCATTACACTGCCGGTAAATCAGCAAATTTTCATGTTTGTTGTATTTTTGTAGATAAACATAAAAAAACTTTTGTGAAATGTTTAATTCTAATATAATTAAATTGTATAGAAATCTGCACCAATTGTTGTACAATGATGCAAAAACAAAGATATGAGAATATTAAACTTGAAATGTTGCATGCAGCTTGTGAAAATTAACTAATGTGAAAATTTCCCAATTAACAGTGATACCTTGCCTTCAGGATTTGTTGATCTTGTATATCTTGTAAATTCTCATTTTATTTTACTATATGGCGCGTTCTAGAAGGTTCTGTCTCTTCTGCCAAGAATGATATTATTCAGGTGTGAAAAGCTTTGAATATTTCATTCTGCATTTCAATGACTAATATTTGATGTTTCTATATTTAAAATTCAAAATTCTCAACATTAATTAAAAATTGATTGTGTTAATGTTTATTTGTAATTTTCCAGCGATGATAATCGCCGTGCATCTCCAGGGTAGATCATAATGTACTGTAACATAATGTTGTTAATGTACGATATATCCAAAATATCAAAATTTTATTTCTGGTATTTGGTGTTGACTGTGGAAATTCTCAGGAGAAACTGTTATATCACATAAAAATTATTAAAGCTGAAAATGATAAATCACCTTGTATCCACTAATTGTAATGATTACTGCTGCAGTTGTTGCTAAGATGGATACTAAAGCCTCCAAAATAAATTCTGAAAAAAATCGTTTTAACAGGTCTCAAAGTTAAATTGAAATTTTTCAGCTTTGCTTTTTGATTGTTTGCGTGAAACCTTTTTCTTTCTTTTTTGTTTTGTGCCAGTTGTCGAAAATAAGATTTTAAAAAATAAAAAAATTCCAGTAGAGAATTTAAATATTCCAGTGAAGAAAGTTGATTTGTTTTGTTTGAAATTTAATTTTTGTCAACTTTGTTATTTTTACTTATGATGTTATTTTTACTTATGACTATATGTTAAATATTTAAAAACTGACTTGACCAGAACAACCTCAGTCAGGCCATCTCAATTTAAAATTGACAATTTGTTAAATTTATAAGCAAAAAAAAAAAAATATATGAATTGCATATTGTGATAACTATGGAAATGAAAACAAATGTTTCTGAATTCCCATGGGCATCGTCAGTGATATATAAATTTTTATGGACTTCATCAATGATTCACTAACTTTAATGTTGAACTCTTTGGCAGGACCATTATGTCACCACAATATGTAGTCTAGTTGGGATTCATCATGGGGAAGGGGAAAAAATAAAATTTTAAATTCTTCCTGTTGACAACATGGATATTCAGAAGCATTATACAAGTCTGCTAAGGCTGTAATGAAATCCATTGGCCAGTCGGTTGGTCAGTCAGTTTTTGATAACAATGATATTTGTATTAATAGATCAACAGTTTCTTTCACATTTCAGGTATTATTTGAGCTGAATATTTCTGCAGATATTATCTTACAAAGAAATGAAATAGCAAAATTGATTTTGAGGATTTGAAAGACAGAGAATTTGATGTTATAGTCATTTATACTCTCAGATTCAATAGTGAATACTTTTAGCTTCTTGTTTGTATCTGACTTTCAGGTTAAGAGTCTTGGGTTCTATACAGTAAGATTAATTTTTGGTGGGTGGGAAATGGATTTTTTATCATTTGAAGCTGTTTACGTAAAATCAATTTTTGTTAATACCCTTCATGTGCTAATCTTGTAATTAAGTATATTTATAATTATCCATGTTGTTTTAATTATGAACTTGGTGGTATTTTATTAATGGACTCATGGTTGTATTATTTTTGTAAACTTAATCTTTATCCTCAACCCAAATCAACTTCATGTAGTATTATGCTCTTAAGAATTAACTACAAAAATTCACTTAAATTAAAATAACATTTGAACCAGATGGTGTTATCTATCAGTAAAAGGTTACGTAATTAGTTAGTAGTATGTTTTTATCCCAGCCATTTGGGATCGTTTAAGAAATATGCAGTCTCTAACTCAGAAATGCTGCAACTCATCATTGTAATGGCCGTCCATCCTCCTAGCTGTTACTGCTGCTGCCAGTTTGTATCTGTCTGTGTGTGTGCGCTGGAGTATGGCACTCAGGTGGAAGCTCTCTGTCTGCACTCTTACAGATAGATGTTCTTGATTGAAGTTTGGTGATTGACTGAAGGCGTATGATGTAATACCACTGCTGTTACTACTGCTGCCATGGAGAATGAGGCTGTCCCATAATGCTTTGGTGTATGTGGGCGGTACTGCTATGTAATACTAATGTAACTACGAAGCATTTCCGGTCAAACTGGCTTTTCTCAAAGACTTTTCTAATTACAATTTAATGAGGTACAAAACAGGTTAATTAAAAATTAAGAAAAAAATTTTCCCCTAGCTTAGTTTAAATTTTTAAATTACAACTTAATTTTAATCTTTAATTTTGATGGTTATGAATAATATTTATGATACTTTTTCCCTTTTTAAATTATAATTTTGGTATGTTTAAAACATATTTTATTTTAAAATGGTTCAACAGATATTAATCCAAATTTTAAAAAGTTTTGTATAAGATCTAGTTGGTAATTAAAAACATGAATTTAAAAAAAATAATTGTGGTGTTTTAAAAATGTTATTTAATTCTAAATAGATTAATAATTACTGAAAATTAAAAGATACTTAATTGGTTGAATTTTATTTGATTAAAAACAGACATATTTAAAGTGAAAGAACGCAGATGAAAAATATTTGGTTTTATAATTCATTAAGAGAAGATTTCCCATCTTAATTCTTGTGGACTTCAGAAAATTAATTAGAATTGTGAGACAATTAGTTTTTTATCCATTAAAATTGTTAATTACTAACCCAGTCTTACTACAGATAATCATTACAAAGTTACTGTAATTCCTCTGTTGATCAACTTAATTCTATTTCACATCCGATAGTTGTAATTGGTCTATTTTGTAAAATTGTCATTTGGAATCTAATTTCGTCATACAGTTGAAGCATTCACATGCTGAAGATTACCACGGTTCTTTTATGAATTTTACATTTAAAACTTATAATCTCAATTACAGAAATTTAATTTTGATTGTCTTGTTTACAATTTTGTTTGGCTGATTTTGAATTTTGAATTTCAGCTTAATCAGCAATATATATTCAAGTAACCAAACCCTCTATTTGGTGTACTGGTAATCACCAAATACAAACATAGCATTTCAAATCAGCAATGTATTTCAGCTATATAGGCTGGCCAATTAGACAGATGAAATGATTTGGAAAAAGTTAAGAAAATTGGAGTTTTATTCCAAAACAGGGTTTTTACCCAAGATAGATAAATTAGCAAATCTGTATGATTTAATAATTTTATTCAGTGGACTGAAAAATGCCTTCAAATATGGTTTATGCTCATTAAATGTCAAATCTTACACAAGGATACATGTCTCACTGGTCTTCATTTGGCAGGTTATAGAAGTGTGATAAATTTATTCAAAATCAGTTTATTGATAAAATGGCAATAAACTGTTTCCATGGAAACCTTAGCATTTGCTTTAGTGACTAGGAACTACTAGAGGTATTTGTAATTTTTTTTGAGTTTTAAATGTTTTAGTGAAAAGTAATTAAGGTACCCATGGTACTGGTACCAAGTGTTAACCACAAAAAATTAGTTGGGTACCTGAGGTAACTACCGTCGTCATGGTTGCTAATTATGAATATACCTAAACTATAGTATATACAACATGTACTGATTAGGAGTGAAGATATTTATTATGATAGATCAGGGTTTTTTCTGTTTCCCTCCTCTCCCTCCCCCTCCTCCTACCTTGATGGTTTTTGAATCTGTCTTTATAAATCTACATATTAAGTTTTTTATAACAAATGATTGATCAGATCATCATCGTCATCACTACAATTTATATATACAAATACCGGTAGTAGTTATCACCTAATCTGATTGATCAGATCATCATCGTCATCACTACAATTTATAAGGTATATATACAAATACCGGTAGTAGTTATCACCTAATCTGATTGATCATCAGTCTAAAGGTATCATGTAAAATATAGACTTAAACAGCGGCCTGGGTAGCACCTAGCTACATTGGTAGCCAGTTTGACCCTTTAAGTTGCAGACAATCAAGGGGTGGAAATGACTGCCTTCAATTCAATATTTTTCAATCAATTGGAAGGTTTGAATGGGTAGACAAGTTGGTAAAGCACCTGTCTATAATGTGGGAGGTCCAGGTTTTGAGTTCTCTCCTGACCTCATGTTGTACCTTTCCTGTTGCACACAAATATAATGAATTGTTTGAGATAAAAGTTAGACTCAAACATCTGTTTAATTATAAATTTGTTATTCAATTATTTAAGTATTTGCATTAAATGCAAATGAAAACTTATAACTAGCATGTACAGTTCAAAACATCTGTAGAATTCTACGTCCAGAATTGCTGTTAAACATCACACTTTTTGACATGCCATGTGTGAGATTTTGACAATAATGCACTCTTCCTTCCAACAAGCGGGCTATTCTCGATGATATAATACATTTGTTGGCATTTCATCTGATATAACTTGTCTTTTAGCCATAATCATCATGTGAGGTTGCTGGTCGGATGTGTCTGCAATATTTCTTACAGAACCTGATGTTATCCTGACTTTCAAATTAAATAGTTTTCAATCTGGCCGAGACTTACCGTCACAGAGTTTGTGTTGGAATACATGTTTAATGATCATTAGAAAACCCACTTGTTAGATGTTACTTGTTAATGTTTGGGTGATAATTTGTATATCCTAGACTTTTTAGTCCCCTTCTTCTTTAGGCCAAGAAGCATTTAGAGAGGCGCTTTAATAAATGGACTTACTGTTCTCCAATGAACTCCTCTTTTTTATTAGGATACGTTGTATTTAATTTGCACTTCAGATTAAATCTTTAATATTTGGGATTTGTCTATTTGTTCTCAGAAAAGCAAGATTAGACCCCTTTTCCTTATGTCAAGTAATATTTACTTTGAACTTTAGAGGGCTCCTTTAGTTTATGAGATTTATCCATGAACTACAGTGCCCAGATGAGCAGTAAGTCCCATTGGCCCTCTGATTCCTTTTGCTTGGTTAACCTTTGTTACTTTGATGAAGACTATAATAATTACATTATTACTGTATAATAGGTCATTAACTGTAAAATATAAATTGACATTCTGATCATTAAGAAACAGGCTTGTAAAAATTAAGACATAATTATTATCTGCATGTCTTTCTGCATGTTAAGTTTTTTGTGAGTTTTCATCAAAAGAAATGACAATGTAAGGTTGTTTTACAAACCAGTGTTATAATGTACAAAATATAGGATTAAATACTGTTTTTATCTCGAGAAATGACCTTGACATTTGTAGATGACCACTCGTGTACCATGTATGGTACCTAGATCTGTACAAAGTTTTATTTGATTAAATCTAAATTCATGTGACCGATAAAATTATCCAAAACTGACCCAGATAGTCTAATAACTCTTAGGCCATTTTATATAGCTAAATAAACAGATAAAATTCCCGATACTGACCTAGCCAGATACAGGCCTGGCTAGTGATTACATACTGACCCAGCTTATTGTGTCAAATAAGGATACCGATATAATTACTTAATAACTAGGTCATTAACGCCTGTCTATAACTGGCTGCTGGCTGCTGAGGATATTCAACTTGTAATCAGGAAATGACAATATCCCTAGTTTCTGTTTGTCCATGTCCGTCTTGTGTCTGCCTTGTAGCAAGAGAAATTGTCTGTCTGCTTTAAAAATGCATATTTATTTACACAAACCTATTAACAGTCAAAATTGTATTGGAGTCCATATTAGACAGATGGACTTTTTATGGAAAGGAATTCTAATATGAAACTTGATTAGATTACTGAAACACCTGAAAAACACCACTTCCTTCCTGAGTGCCCCGGCTGAGGATCCAACCCTGGTGAAAAGCGAGCATTCTACCACAAGATAAAATGGTTGTTATAAACAGGTGGACTTTATATTTACCCATATAACTGCAACACTTTGAAACTTTTTTTACTGTTTCTTTAATATCAGTTTCACCTCCTATTTGATGTGGTTTGTACATGTTTGACTGTGTCACCCTTCTGATCAACTGTGTGTGAAGGCGCGTGTCTAGTTGTTACGCAAGAAGTCATCACCTTTGAACAAGACAGCTAAATTTAATATATAGAATTATGTGCATAAATTTGGCTCTTCATAATTTTACTGTATGGTCCATAAATTTGATTTATTATTACAAATGGAGAAGGTTATAAAACTAGTAAACAAAATCCCAAGGAAAGGTTTTTTTTTCAAAAAATACATATAAAATTTTCCCATGAGCCTATTTTTTTAGTTGACTCTATAAGGGGAGGTAATAAAAGGACAAATATTAAAAAGGGAGATACATTTTTAATCTGACATTGAGAATTAATGTATAGATGTACCGTGTTAATGTCCATTACCAGATGAAAGACATAACTTTTGTTACATATTGATTTTTGTAACTAGGTGATATTTTTTTTCTTAAAAGATAATATTTTATACATGATAATAAAAGTGTTGACACAGGTTTAATTATCTCAACTACAAATTCATACACAATATGGCAGGCTCGTCATCATCATCATCACATTTATATCAATTTTAGAAAAAATAAAAATTTGTTGACACAAATGAAATGATATTTTTTATGAGATTATAAGTCAAGTAGAGAGAACATTTGTAGTGACATCATTAGCAAACCAGGGATAATTAGGGAAAGGACACAAGAAGTCGAGTGCTGGTGTAACATAATTGATTTTGATTGCAGAAAGAGAATTTGTTGCACGCCAGCATGGTTATATCTTGCAGGATTATATTTTGAAGTCTTCAGATCAATAACTGCAAGTAAAGCCTTAACTTGATTGATACGAGTCGGTCATTGTCCGTAAATTTTTCTTGAAAATTTTTCTAGAAATTTGAAATTGATTTGTGAGGAGTTGTATAGTTTGGTATAATTAGGAATGCGTGTGTTATGTAAGCACAGATTCTAGCTGTGAGAATGGGTTCTTGTATCATTATAAACCTTCTGTAAGGACTCTGGATAATTGATGAACAAAACCCCTCAGGATGGCATGTTACCATCTACTTCCATGTGATGTGACCAGAAATTTGAAATTAATGGTTGAACAAATTAATTTTAAGTTGATTCAGTTATTTCAATGTTATTGCTACCTAGAGGTTTAAAATATACTATTTATAATTAAATTTTCATATATATGCAAACACTGCAGCAAAGTGTAATATTCACTTGCCACACTTATTTGACTCGTAAAATCCTAAACATAAATTTACATCATGAAATTTTCTATTTCAAATTTGAAAAACCTTCAATTATGGTTAAAAATGGATTCCTATTGATTTACTTATTAAAAACAATTATGTTCCTTTGAATATAGACTAAAGTTATGGCTCTTTGAAGAGTTATAGCCCCTTCAAGTTAAAATGCTTAAGTAACACGAGTATTTCTACAGGTACCCGTTCATTATTTACTAGAAGGAATGGAGTATAGTGGACTTGTTACACTCTTGGACATACTACACAGACAGACTGTGGCTTGTATATGGGCCCCTTGAATCATGAGACAATGTTGTTAACCACTATGCCACTTATCTCTTTGTGGTATTGAGTCAGCTTACAATCAAAATTCATTAATTTTAATTTTTTTATCAATCTACTGTCAACTTATCACTTAACTACTGGTACTTGTTCAAAGTCAATGTTCTCCATTAGCTTATTTCCACAAAACAAGATGGATAACTCTCTATATTTCTATATAGATGCTATTTTATTTATAATTTTAAGTTGACACCTTGAGGTATGATCTAAAGGAATTTTCCTGTATTGATGATCAAGATACCTCTAGGACAGAAAAAATAAAGTATTTTAAATGTAAATGATGGTGACAAAATGTTTTATGAGTTTTAATGTGAATGGACGGTAAGATCAAACATGGTCTGATGGACTACTGGCTAGTCATAAAGGTTTATATTTTACAAGCTTGACAGAACACAGTGTCTGTCTATCTATCCAGTACTGTTATTTCATCATTATTATTATGACTTTTTTACACAATTTTCGTATTTATTTTTTATTTCTCAGTTATCTGATTTTTACCTTTTTTCTGGTGAAATTTTTTATTGTTTTCTACTAGATTGATCTTTGTTTCTTATGACAGTTTAACCTCTTTTTTAGAAGCCATGAATAACTTTTGTTTTCAAGTTTTATTATTTGTCTCTTCTTATGACTGTTTAGACTAGAGCTAAGTTAGGTAAGTTTTGGTAGGTTTTGTAAATGGTGTTTCAAGTTATTATGGCAAGAAATGAGTGACCGTTTTTAATCCAAAAAAGAGAAGAGCTGAGCTGCACTGAGTAATGATGTTTTATGCTCCGGTCAAGATTCTTTTACTTATAACAAGATAATCAGATTATGGATAGTAGAGCAAAACAAGAGCCTAGAGAAAACTGCCAACCATTTGGTCGTTGAGGCCCAAGAGAAAATGTTAGCAGCTAGCAAAGTATTCTTTGGTTTTGAGAAAAAAGTGAAGGCATCTTAAACAATTCTAAAGGGATGTTCTATATTGATGATACAACAGAAGCAAAAACAGCAAAACAGTGTTCCCATGGCAACCAAAATTGTAAACCTAAAGTTTGATAGTTACCAGGATGGACTTTGGTAAACATCGATGTGTCATGGGGGAAAGTATAAAATCATTGAAGTAGTCTAAACATCAATATTTGAACTGGGAAAGTAAAATCTACATAGATATATCAGGGGAAAGTTTTAATTGTTTTAACATATAAACTTTATGTCCTTTATTGAATGTTTGACCTGGTCTGGTTCAGTTGCCTAACACCAGAACAAAACTTGTCTTGTTATAAAAAACACTGTCTGCTTGATTTGGTTAACACCAGAACAAAACTTGTCTAGTAAACATGATGTTATCTTAATGGTCTAGCAGTTCTTGTGTATTAATTAAAATATAAACATGTATGTTATGACGTTGACATAAGTTAAAGGTCTGTCTAATTACATACAGGGTCAAAGGTCATAATCTATACGTCTATGTTGTAACCTACTGAAGAGGAAGAAAATCAGGGGAAAATAGGCCTTCGTTAAAGTTTGATAACTCTGAATATAAAATATTAGAAATATGGAATCTATTATCTGTATTAGTATCTCGGTACAATATGATCGTTTTCAAACTCAATGGCCTGAAATAAATGTTCATTTATATATCCTATCTTTACACCATTGTATGATGACTTATTAATATGGCACGTAAAATTTTTGTTCTTCATTGTTAATACCACCCAAGTACGTAATGCCCATGTGTTACCTTGAACTTGTCGTTTTATTCATTATAATGATATCATTACAGGATTGGATAATAAAGAATAAAAAATACATCAATATTCCGGCAAAAAATCATGTGTAAAAATATCTCTGCCATGTTTTATCATACGGTGGTTTAGCCCACAAAGCCATGGCGGGCTGATACCTGTGTAACTTTTACATAGACAGCTAACACCTATTGGTCTTTAAGTAGACGACCTGCGATTTTTGCCAGGCCACCTAAGCTTAATTCATAAACTATTTTCACATAGCTGGAGGCGTTTTAAGCTTTTAAATCATTTGTGTAACATCTTTTCATAATTCTACTTTAGTGTCAGCTATGGAGGATAATTTGCATTCTGTAAAAGTTATTTTAATTCCATGTCTTCTCAATATAACATTGAATTGTGTAAAAATGGGTGTGTCACTTTGGGTGGTCAATGGAGAGTTGTACTTTATGATGTTTGAGGTCTTCACAATAATACCAATACTTATTGTTTAGATTCTCTGAGATACAGAAAACATCTGTAACAAACTGTCTCATCTTTGATCAGGAATGAATGAATAAATGAATGAATGAATGAATGAATGGATGGATGGATGGGATTTTTGTCCTGTTCAAAGTTTTTTTCACTTACATTGAGTGAAGTAACTGATATAAATACTATGGAAATAGTCATTGAGCCAGGCTTACTGGTACTGTTTTTTTAAAATTTTAACCTAAGAATCCCATAACCTACAGGTGATTTAAACAGTCCTATTTTCAAGTCTAGAGCCTGTCCTTGCTAGAATTTGATCCCAACCTCCCACTTGAGAAGCCTATGACTTTAATTTCTAAACATGTTGTGATTTGAACCATCACATTTTCAAGTCTTTATCCTGTTCTTACTAGAATTTGAACCCAACCGCCCACTTACAGAGTTAGCACTCTGGTAACTGTGCCACCATTATAATGGTTTCAGAAGGTATGAATGATTGCACCAAAACAGTCAAACAGTTAGAAATAAATGAATGATAAACACACTAGAAATAAATGAATGATCATGGTCTGAAAAAAAAAGAAAAAGAAAAGCACATTCCACAATAAGTTGAATAACTTAATAAAGTAAAAAATGTAATATGAACAATAAGTTCATCTTTTCGCATAGATTACTGGGTACCAATTATTCAGGATATAGAATTTTTAACAGCTTAAAATTAAAGTATTTTGTCAATGGCCTGAAGTTTCTTTAAGAATAAATAATAATAATAGTGATCATTTTTTTCTGTCTCTATAAGTATGTGCCTCTTACTTGTGGTTATTTTCATTTTCATTTTATTTTATTATTTTTAATTTTTATTTATTTATTTATTTATTTATTTTTTTGGTTTTGTTAATTTCTTTGAACTTTTATGATTTACTGTCTTTTTATGTCATTATATAATCATAGATGTTTTCTGTAATTCGTTCAGCAGGTGGTTGTAACACTATTATTTAGACTTTTATTGTTCATTTTTGTACCTAAATTTTTTATTTTTTGTATAAAACAAAAGGTGTTTCACACAGTTTTATCATGCACAGGTAAAAATACCACTTTGATACAATACCTGTCCAGTTTAAATTTTCATAATTTGTAAAACTTTTTATTGTGGTAATATTTTATGATATTATGAATTCATAAATGTATTTAACAATAACTTAAGAGATTCTTAAAATTTTTGTCTAGTGCTCACACTATATTTGACAACTTATTGTTAAAAGATCCTTTTGATGTTAGGAATTCATCAAATAAAAATTAATTTGAATTGTATATTCGTTCTTTGGAAAACAAAAATCATGATATAAATTCTCCCATTCTTTGTAATTATTTTGTCTTAATTGTATTTCACATTGTCTTCATACATATTTTTCTCATCTTGTGGCTTTGGCTGTTGCCAAATACATGTTTCATGAAGTGCTGTTAGTGGATTTTGCCTTTGCTTATTGAGAATTTTATTTGCTGACCCATGTTTAATAGCTATTTTCTATATTCTCATTTAAATAAACTCTGAAAATTAAGTTTGAGTTTGGTAATGCTTATTTGTAACAAGTGGTCAGCCATTTATTTCAAAGCCTAACTGGATGACCTTCTTGTAACCTTATACTGGCATTACGTCTTTTCAGTTATGATTTATTTACAAATCTTTAAAAACACTTTCTTCTTGTAGAACTAATAGTTGAGTAAATTAATATATCTGGAGATGTTTATTTTACCAAAAATATTTAAACTTCATAGGACTTGATTTATTCATTAATTTAATTTATCTCAGGACCATGATCAAATTTGAAAAAAAGGCTAGGAAAATTGTAGCTGTACTTTTGAGATTTTAACCTTATTAAGCTAGATTTTATTACTTCAAATCAGAACCAGTGTTGATACAAGACCACATTATAACCCAGGCATAAATTCTCAAACCATGAGTAAATGAAGTTATATTCATTTCAAGATTGAAGCAATCAATGCCAATATTTATGCTGTTTAAATCTGAAATATTTTTAATGTTGTACAAAATTCAATCTGTTAGGTTTTATGTTTTTGGAACCCCTGTTGCTGGCTCTTATTTGCCAAGGAAATTTGTCCACTCATTAATTCAAGGGTAGGAAAAGTTCTCCTTGAATGTATGTGTAATGAAGTTATAGATGAAAACCATTCTGATTTAATAACTGTCAAACACAGAGCGATTGGTGTTTCTGGTTGTAATGCTGGGCAACCATCCCTGGACCGTCATAAATTAATACAAAATATTCACTAAATGTTTTTTTCTTAAGTAGGTGATGATATTCAGATAAAATATAATATGATTTTCAATGCATTAAACAAGTTTTTCAGTAATTTGTTATGTTATTAAAACATCAAAACACGATGCAAATTGATTTACTGAACATTAACTGTAATATCAAATTTAAAAAACAAATTTTAAAAAATTCCAGAAGTGCATGTTAACAGATAAAGAGCTAGATCAGTGATGGTTGATGATTGAAGATTAATTAAGCATTTAGATATGATGAAATTAAAATTCTTGTGTTTATTCATTCAATTTAAAAAATGAAATGAAAATAAAATTAGAAAGTTCAGCTTTTAAGATGTTATAATTGGAGATAATTGAGGTCCTAACTTGGAGCATTTGTCAGAATTTCTAGCTCAAAATGAATTTTTTTTTATTTCATATAAAAATGATTGAAAAAATTAAAACGTTTTAGCATGATCTGTAAAAGACTTTTCTTAAACAACACATAGAGTTATAATCATAGTGGGATTTAAAATATCTTCTAATAGTGGTGATTTACTGCTGTTTTCATGTGATCTGAAACGAAGAAATAGTTTCTGTATGTTTTGGCAAGCTGCTTCAGATATAGGAAGTAAAGTTTTGATAGGTAAATAATTTATATGCAGGTGTTTCTGACCTAATGTTTGGCAAGTGTGCTGGTAATTCCAGTAATGTTTATAACATATAAAATTTGGTCAGAGTTTATGTTCTTGTTAAGCCAAATTTATATTGGCCCAGTGACAGATCATCCAACAGCACACACAGTTTATCACCTGATGTAGTTGTACCTTTATTAAAACACTTGTTTTACATTTATAAATCACTATTTGTTGCCATGTCATCTTTGGTAGTTAGTTTTTCACTTTTGTGTGTGTGCCATTACATTTAATCCATGATTTCAAAAAATCAGTTTTCCCCTGCAGTCTTTTCACTCAAATTTTGATCAGTTTGTTTCACCTTCTATAGATTAAGGTACAAAAAATCAACAGAACTATATATGATGTTGATTAGTAACTTTATCTTACTTGTACTCACATTGTTTTGTTAAAGAGAAAAAAATGACCATGAAATGGATCTATTTCAATTTTTTTATTAGTTTTTTTTTAATTATTTGTTTATTCATTATAACTTTTCATGGTTTTAGATTCAGTTTTAGTCAGTATTTTTTTAACATTTATTTTATTTGTATCAAGGATAAAATGCTGTGTCATGCTTCGTGGTTGTAATCTAGTCTCTGGTGACATTAATATACATCTAGTAGTATTGGGTGTTTGGTTGAAAAAAATGCTGCTGCTTTATTTATAACATCCTAGGATTTTTTAATGATGTACAAACCCCACAACACCTTGCCCCACTCTGTCCCACCCCTGAACAAAGATTGGAATCTGTACAAAACATTATAGATGCAGTATATTATTTTAGAAGCTCCTTAGAAAGTTACAGAAATACTTTGTCCCTGCTCTGTTATCTCCTGAATAATTGAGAAAAACCTCTAAATTATCGATTTTGTCAAAGATATTTCTTGTAAACCAAATTGTAATAATGATAATCAAATTTAAATAAAATAAATGAACTAGAGGCAGAAAAAATTTTGATAAATAATATTCATTAGAAATCAATAGATCCCAATTTAAAAAATTAAGACAAATAAAAAAAAAACATGAACATGTTTTAGCTAAAACCAAAGATGGACAAAACTAAACATGTATGCCCAAAACTAAACACATCAATGAGTAAAGTCAAATTACTAGAAACACTACCATAGTCCATTTCCAGTGCTAAGTAAACAGCAAGTATATAGATCATTTTTGGTACCATATATTTTTAATGTGCATGAAAAATGGAAAAGTAAACATATTACATGAATTGTTAATTGAAATGTAATTTAGTCTGGCAATACTTCTGAATTAAGTACCTGCATCTGTGTAAAGGTTGACCAACTCTTGTTTTATCTGAGCATGTAAAGGTATGCTTGACCAGCTCTTGTGACGTCATCTTTAGGGAGTGTAATTATCAATATAAATGCAAATTTGATGACTTCAGATAAAAAGTTGTCATATAAAATTCACTGATCACATTAGCTGATATCTATGTCTTAGTGTTTGGTCATACAGGGATTGTTTAACCTCTATAGGTATAGATCAGCCAGATAAGCTGACATACAAAAACTGAAATATAATCCATATTTTGGCGTTAATTATTAATACAAGTACCTGTACTCCTGGTCAAAGAGATATTGTTTTAATGATAACCTTTCCAATATGATTATATTGATTTTCATTACCATAATGAATAGTTTTTAGAAATATATTTTCTTCACTTCCAATGTGTGAGTAAGCATATGGTGCTGTTAGAATTCATAACTGTATTGCAGATTTTGTTTATAGGTTTTTGTGATCCATTTTTGCAGGTCTGGATATGTGATCATTGTTTCCTGTGTTTTCTCGGTTGTGAAGCATGCTCTTAATAGCTCAGGTTATTGACAGGTAGATTTTTAATCAGCCACCATATTTCATCCTATAAATTATTACTCCGAAATAGAGTGGACTCCCTGGCAGAGTCATCTGAACATTGATTTATGGTACCACTTTGGTT
This sequence comes from Anadara kagoshimensis, assembly GCA_021292105.1. Lineage (NCBI taxonomy): Eukaryota > Metazoa > Mollusca > Bivalvia > Arcoida > Arcidae > Anadara > Anadara kagoshimensis. The sequence continues at coordinate 60,247,386 of CM037858.1, read as the reverse complement.
CCAATCCATAGAAGGCAGATTAAGTGAGAGAGTTAGTCAGTCGGTTTGCTTAAAGTCGGTGGTTTAGTCCAGGCTAGTTTTCACTATCCAAAAACTGACCTGAAGTGAGAGAATCTTGACTGGGGCGTTAAGCAACATTACTTCAATCCACTTCACACACAAATGGTGTCAAATATGTGGATATTTCTATTTCTTTTCACATCTAGTTTAATGTGTTATATACTATTGTTCCTGTCAAAATTATCATTCTAAAATGTGTTTGGTCAAATATTGTGGTGAAATTCCTATTTTCAGCTTCCAGTTGACTAAACATCCTATTTTCTTTATATCTGATTATAATGAGACATTATTTATATTTAAGTGGACTTAAATATTTGTGTAATGCCTATCCCATATTATGTTTGTTACGGTATATATTTTCGCACCAGACTGACCTAGCAATGTCGTAAATAAGTCGTAACATTATGACATTTTGCATCATAGTTGGTCATTAATGACCAGCGGCACACAAAGAGCCGTTGGACTGATCTGGAAGTCTGACAGGTCCTCACGATGATTGATTACAGCCTTTTTACTTTCCTTTCAGTCATTGTAGCCCTAAAAACGTTGTATGCATATTAATGAGAGGGTGTTTACTATCTGCCACCAATGTCTTAAGCTAAAGATGATTTACCTGTCTATAGAGTCTCACCTAACCATCAATCAATCACATATTCATAGATTAATTAACTGCCCTAGCTAGCTGTAAAAACCAGAATTTTATCACCAGATTTTAAAACAGAATACAGTTAAATACTGATAAAAAACAGCTTTGTTATGTATAACTGAGACAAAAAAGTTACGCATTAACCCCTGTCTACAAAATGCTATGATTTATATTCTGTGATCTCTGGACCATAAAAACATGAAACGCTTGAAATGATGTAATTTCATAGTTGCTTCCCCTTTCTAACAGTTACTGGTACCTTTCCTTTCCAACAGAGTTATCTCCCATGCATATGAGTTAAAATTTTAGCAATTTATTGCAAAAGTCAACATTATTAATGTTTAATACAAGCAATGATTTGTATTAAAGGCATTTTTATATTAGGGTATTTTGTCAGGATTTTGTACTTATTGAACATTTAAAGAATAATTGAAACAAAGTGCTTAAATGGCTAAAAGCAGTTTGTTAATACTAATACATTTAAGGATGTTCTACTCGCCTAACCACTGGATTGAGGTTATTGTGACCCAAAGGTATCTCAGTTTCCATGGCAATTTTAAATCTGCTGAGGTGAGGATAATTAGTATTTGATGATTTCAGTTACATCCTGACATATTATGTCCATATAGAGCTTCCATACTTCTGAAGCCCTATGATGAGATATTTCATTAATTAAGATACCTGCTGTAAAGAATTTGATGATAATAAGTATTATATAAAGCTTATATAAGGTTTCTGACATGAGCTGCTGCAGTACTCTCTATATATGTATTTGACTATACAGTGCATTAAAGATTCTGAGTTATATAATTAATAATGCTTCTTGATGCCAGATATCATGATGATGTTATACGGCTTCCATTCCATGCTGGTTAATCTGACTGACAAACCCTTTGACAAACCACACACACTTCCGTGTAATCTCCACCATTACATAACACTTGTTAAAAAATCAAAACCTAGGGCATACAGGCAGGCAGGGTATAATATGACCTTAATGAAGAATAGTCATTACACAACATTGATCTGCTTTGTAAAAGCATTTATTAAGCTATTACATGACCATTTGATTCATTGTATGTACAGGGTTAATCATGGCCTACTCTCACATCTAAATCAGTCTTCATTTATTACATTGGTTCCTTTTGTCTTTGTATTTCCTTTTTTCACAATTTTAATAATAACTTGAGTAATGATAACAATCTGTTGCATTTAAAGTTTTGCTTGCTGAAGCCCATTTTACATTTGTTGCTGGGTATTCTGCAGCAGCACTAGAGCCAGCATTATAGTATCTTATTTTAATTCTAAATCTTGAGAGCTTTGTATTTAAGAACAAACCATTAAAAGTCAATACACTTGTGGATATAGTTGTATTGAAGATTGAAGTATCCAGGGACTGTAAATAGCGGTTTTGATTCTTCTTTATTTTAGCAGCTACCATCTTATGTGCAGCTTTTAAGATGCATTTAAAAGCATACATTTGAAATCTTTCAACTTTTTTTCAATTTTTCATACATGGAAAAAAATTAAGATGTCAAGATTATGTGGGAAATGAGAAGGATTCATGGCTTTTACTGTTTTTTGACCATTTCTCTTTCTTTAAATTGATCTTTACTTCAGGAAATTTGTTTTACATGCTTAAGAATGAAATATAGTGATTTGTAGCTTGATAGCAGTACTTTGTAAAAACTAGAGTAACCTTGAACATGCCAAAATGAAGCCAAACAAACCAATAAGCAATACTCAAGAAAACACATTGACATTGCTGAAAGATATTTTAAGAGAATCTCTTGGTTTAAATCATTTTGGTTTATTTGATATGCAATATTTATTTGTTTCAGTTTTTAGTCTTTTTACTAAGTTTGTCCCCTTATTCAAACTGTAAGTGTTGTATTATTTATTAACTTGGTTATTCAACATTGACATTGATTTCCATTATTGGGGCAGATCTTTTCCTGTACCATCTTGTTATTACATGTTTAGCAGTACAAGAGTTATCATTTTTTTAACATGAACAAATCTTACTTTTTAAAATTCAAAATATTACAAAATAAAAAAATGTGTTAATGAATTTGTTTTCTGTAATTTGGTATGGAATTTAATCATTTTTGCCATTATGTTCATAAGGTTAAAAGTCCATTAGCATCAAATATTTTAATCATTTACATATTTAAAACAATTGTTAAGCATACAAGATTGGTTTATAGGATATAAATAGTGATGGATTTAGTCAGAATGTGTTAATAAGACCTTTTTAAGGAAAATTCTTTTTTTATAAAACGAAATTTTAAGCTTTCAACACTTTATTTGAAGTTGTCAGGAGTCGAGGCACACTTAGCGTTACAAATCAATATGAAATGTAAGAGAATTTAAAACAAAAAATGTATTGTAATGCATTATAGTCAGCAGCGTCAGAATTGAAATGATAGTGGAAGTTGTAGTATCTTAATTCCATTGACAAGGACAAATATTACAGCCAAATTGATTTAAAATGAATGGAAAAGGTTGTAACAATCGATGCTATCATTACTTCTTTATAGCTGCCGCTCATTTAGCATGTCCATAAACCGATGTAAAATAAATACAGAATTAATCCTTAATTCTTCCAGAACCAACAGCTCAGATGATGATTCTGGTGTTAAATTGGCACACTGTGACATTATTCTTACATCTCTCACCGAGTTGATTGAGAAATATTATATGAAAATTGTGCCATAGTAATTTCTATAACCATTCATTCTAAAGCTATCACATTCTCTATGTATCCTTAATCTTTATTATGCAACAAGTTGTAAAATGAAGATTTATAGTTGAAATGTGTACAGTTCTTTGTTTTCTGACTTCCGAGGAGGCAGATAGATGGAAGAGGAAGAACAGAGGAATCTTCTATACAAGAAGACAATTCTACATGATTATCTTTCATATAGATATAACGGTGTGCAGTAACACAAAGTATATCATACCAGCACCTGAAGGGGCTTATAAATAATGACACATATTTGACTTGCTAGATGTTATTGCTTATGTTCTTTCAATTGACGTTAGTTAAATAAACTCAATGCTTCTGATTGGATGATTTTTTAAATATTTTTTAATGGTTTTTTGTTTCATTTTCCTGTAAATTAAGGTTTTTTTTTACCTTTATTTTATATGATGTTTTATTTTTATTTCTCTTTCCTTATGGGTAGAATCCTAGAGGGAAACATTACTTTTCCTCTATAATAGGTCAGATATAATGTTTATAACATATACATGTATTTGTACACATATTGTATTCGTGCAGTTGACCAATATGGCTTACATGAGTATGAACAATATTTTGAAAATCTTTCTTGGAAACTGATAAAAAGCTTCATTAGAAATTTATAAAATGTTAAATTGCTGATAAATAGATGAAACTGTTTTCACAAAATAAACTAAATGTATTAATAAATACAAATATTTAAATCAGTTTTATGGGGTGGTACAAATATTAATCACCCTTATAGGAGTAGTCTCCCCTGTCTTAATGAGCCATTTAATGAATATCAGTAATCTGTACATTAGTCTCTCTGTCTGTCTGTCTGTCTGTTTGTCTCCATTTGTTTGTTAGTCTGTGAGTGGGTTTGTCTTCTTCAACTTGTAAACATGATTTAAATTTGAGTAAGAATCGTGTTTATTTTCCACTACAGTAGAAAACAATAAGAATGATGAGATTTCTGTTAGCAGTTACACGTTTTCTTGGTACTAACACACACGTACACACAGCGTCTTAATGCGCTTACAAGGTTGCATGATACATGTCCATGCAGTATCTAATTCTCTGTAAATGGGTGCCCATTAAACTGACATTAAAATGTTTTAATACGTTGCAATGCAATGGGAAAATTCAAAAGTTGTATTGATTAGAACTGTTGTACATGCACACTTTTCTTATAAGCCTCCCTGTTTGACAATTAAAAGCATTTTGAGTATTTGAGTTGTACATGTGTATTAATTGTAGCTTACGACAAATGCATCACCTTGTAAGCTTTCACAGTTTTGATGTTATTTCAATAACAAGGTGTCAGCTTGTTTAAAAATGTTAAGTAAATGTATTTAATTGCCCAGAAATTTTACAAATTTATCTTAAACAATATTAAAATTTCAAAATTTATGCTATTGACATTTAGGAACATTTTATTTAGCAAATATTGAGGCAATAAGAATTATTACATGATTGAACTTGAAGTGAAAGTAGGTGTCAAAATCATGCCAAACTGCTAAATAAAAGAGTAACACTTTATATAGAAAACAAATGTGGCATAACATGATTATTCCTAAAATAACACATATTTTAGCCATGTGGGTTTTTTTTATCAACGCTTAAGTTAAACTTGCTTAGACACCTAAGGTAAGCTAACATGGCTGAGTGATATTGTCACTTAACAGTCAAAATCAAGAATTGTGGGCTCAAGTCCCAGTTGGATTCTGGACATTGTAAGAAGTGTTTTTTTTTTTCTAGACATGCTCTATAAAACTTTTAAGATTTAACCAATGCAAAGATCTCTTTCGGATGATGCTAAAATCCAATATCTTGTTTCATAATGGATGCTGTAGAGTTAAATAAAGGAGTAAATAGGTCATCAATCGTTTGTCCGTCAGAACCACTGTTTAGCTTGGAGTAATCCTGATCCTGGAATGCCCTTCAATACCAGTATGTAGTATGAAGTGTTTTAATTACTTGTTAGGTGATGGTATAGCTTTACTAATTTCATGAGTCATTCTCTATAATTTGATTTTATATGTCAACTGAGAAGACTGAGGCCGATGTAATATACTGGCTGGCCAGCAGTATGTTTCTACACCATTGTTGTCTTCTGAGGGGTGTTCAATTTTATAATAAGTCTCCAGGTATTTTTTGAGAGATAAAATATAGTTATGGGATTTGGGGTCGAAAGAATATCAGCAAGGCTAGGGATACTGATCAAGTATCATGTCGATGGTCTCAGTTGTTTTTGAAATATTTTGATATTTTGTTTTTTCTTACTGGTACCAGTATGTACTTGTGTTCGGTTTTGGTTTGGTAAATTTTTTAACTGTGCTTTCAGTTTCCATCTGGCAATGTAAGTTCTAGGGAATTATTTATAAATTAGATTTGGGCATTTTATATGAACATTGATTAACTAGTAATGCATTCTTATAAATGTCATCAAAAACATAAGATACATATTGGAAAGAAAGTACAAAAACTGTGTGTCTTATCAGCATGTAATTAAAAAATATTCAGCATAGTTACCTCCCCTTGGTAACTGATTAGGTAAGATTTATGCCCCCTCATTTTTTGTTATAGTGTATAGATAAATAGTGAGTTGTGTGGTAGATGATAAAACATGTGATAGATGAGGACATGTATCATGCGGAAACATTTATCTATGTCAAATTCCAAGATGCATCTGTTTTATACCGATGGACAAGTCATCAATAAGGAGGAACGTGCAAATTCACTTAATTAAAAGATGATTATTGTCAAATTTCTAAACAGGTCACTCAGATCTGACAAAATAGACTCCCGTAATCTTACATATGTCAAAATAGCATCAGATATGAAAAATAGATGACTTTTCAAATGTTGTAATTGAAATTTGATAAATTACCCTAAAGCTATTTGTTACAACTTTTGGTCATTATTACTGAGTAATTTGTGGGCTTAATTGCATTTAATACAGTGAACAAATAGATGCTGATAAATATCATACTACTGTGATGATGCCAAAATGTTTTATACAAGAAAATTTTAGACAACAAAAACAAGATATGGTTATTTAGAAAATAAATATTGAATTCATGAAGGAAATCCTTCGAGACAAAAAATTAAGATATGATTGTTTAGAAAATAATCATCGAATGCAGTAATTATTGTGGCCATGGTTCGTTTGAAATGTCATTATTGCAAGATAGCCATTACATATGTAGAATATTTTCTAACAAAAAAAATATTTATTTTTCATTATTCCAGCACAATATGATTAATAGAACATATTTGATTGTAGATTAATAAAGTAAAACTAATTTAGACAAAATATGATATGATGCCACTGAGCTCGGAATTAGAAGTTATTTTTTATCATCTGTCTGTCCATCATCACTCGGACTCCATCACATTTGATTAGTAATTTTATATCATCACAAACTGTCCCTTGTAGTAAACACTCTTTGTTTGATTAAAGTTATAAACTAAGATAAATATAGTGTCCATTATGAAAAACATCTGCCATGACCTGGAGGGGGGATGACAGGATTGGTTTTCATTATTCAGATCACACCATGTAAAAACAATACAGTAAATGATAAACTAATTATCAGGAAATCCTAGTTACTATATCTTTATATATATTCTTGGGTTGTTTACTTCTTGCTGATTCTTGTCATCTTGTACTTGTACTTTAGTTAGCTCAGCAAAACTTAAAGTTTGTTTCCATGGCGCTGCATTGCTTATTGAATTAGTCATTTTCCATGACAAGTCTGCTGCAGCAGTCAGTTTGTTTCCATGGCACTGCATTAGTTATTAGATGGGTCTATTTCCATTGCAATTCTGCTGCAGCAGTTGTCAATTTGTTTCCATGGAACTGCTTTGGTTAATGAATTGGTGTTTGCATGGCAATTCTGCTGAAGCAGTCATTTGTTTGTTTCCATGGCGTGCATTTGTTATTGAATTAGTGCTTGCATGGCAATTCTGTCAAAGCAGTCAGGGAGATTCTGGGAGATTTCTTCTATGGTTGCCAGTGACATTGTTTTTGTTTCTATAACATTTCTCCTACAGCAGTCAGTGACACAGTCTATCTTTAGTGGCCAGTCACAACTTGGACACTTTTGGTTTCCATGACATTTCTGCAACAGCAGACATTCTCTTTTTTAGGAGTTAAGTTTTAGTGTTCTGTATCAGTTTGCAATGTGGTTAAAGAGCCAAGTCAAAGGTAGGGCACAAGCCAAACATCTAAAAGTGCTGTTCATGGTATTTGGACAGTATTTGAGTTAAAATATGTAAGTGGGTAAGCACCATGGCAGTATCAAATTTGAATTGAGTCTAAAATAGCCTCTACCTCAGTAAGATATATGTCACTAATAGTTGATGTATTGTTTTGATCAGATCTGGTTGTTTGTTGTACATTTATTTTTTGTTTTACAGAATTTCAATTTATCCATGATGATATATAGACAATAATGTAATAATTTCATAATTCAGATTCTATCTTATTATTACTACAATGTATCTGAAGCAAAAGTAAACTAACACATTTATTTCTTTATTAATGTCTTAATTTTTGTACAGAGTAATGATAACAGTTTAACCTGTCACCTGACAATCAAACCTGCTAGAATTCTCTTAGTTTTAGATTTCTTCAAATGTAATGTATTTGAAATACGATGATATATCGCGATTAGGAAATACGCACATGGGAGAAAATTAGAAGGAAATCTGTATGGTTGAAATTTCAGTTGAGAGAACGACGGAAGATCAATGAATTTTTTGCCATTGGAGAGGATATAACTATGTAGCACATCACTGTGTGATTCCTAAAGTAATGTACTTCTACATAAAATTTTAACTGCTGTCTTTTAATTCTTTACAGTGAATATTTTTGTTGTAACAGCAGGTTATTTTTTAAAATCTATATAAAGCCAAGGTTAAGATTTCTGAAGTTTTCCTGTTCTTATAGATAGGATGATGGTATTAATTGCATGATCATGAAATAATCCTACAGTAGGGTTCTTTTTAATGAAGAATTTTACTTTTGAAATTTTTATCATTATATGGGTTTTTCTTGATAATTTTGTAAAGATGACAATGGTCATAGGGACGTAATTTATAACTACATCCAATTAAATCCAAAATACTTCCAAAGTTGTTATCAATTGATAAATTACATGTACATGTATTATAATTCATCAAAAATGTGTTAATGAACCTGGAACAGTTGAAACTGAGAACCGGTGCTTCCACAGACTAAACATCTCTGTTTTTTATTGCAACAAAATTGATATAAATAGACATTCAGTTGTAAAAAGTAATTATTTTTTTATAAATTTTTAATACAAATACACACACCTATATCTTAATATAAAGGTTATTTGGATCAGTTAAATAGCCTGTTTTTGTGTATTGTAAATGCACTTCTTTACAGATGTTACACAAGCTAACTTAACGTGGCTTTTATCAGACATTTAACTCACACACCTGTACATTACCTTACCTATCAGACTCTGAACATTTGTACAACTCGTTACAGCAACTCCTCTATTTTCTGTTTTTTAATAAATATACAAGCATGTAGAACTTATATTTTCACACTCCCACCCAAGCATTCATTTTAGTACCTGGCCCCGATTTAACAATCAATTCTTAGCTAAGATTTTCCTTAACTTAAATTAAGCCAATTTTGGTAATCACTTTTTGGAAATCCTGATGATTATTTTTTGTCAAAACTAATTCAAATGTTTTAATCTAGAAGTGACCGTAAAAATGACACTTTAATTTCCAGAATATCTTGAAAATTAACAAAATTATAAAGTTTAGAAATTTTGCAAGATTTAAGTTAAGGAAAATCTTAGCTAAGGAATGATTGTGAAAAAGGGACATGGTTGTTCTAGTTTTCATCATCCTGCTTAGTGTCCTGTATTGGTTTGTTAACCTATGTGTATTGGTTTGTTAACAACCTATGTGTATTGGTTTGTTCACCTATGTGTATTGGTTTGTTAACCTATGTGTATTGGTTTGTTAACCTATGTGTATTGGTTTGTTACCTATGTGTATTGGTTTGTTAACCTATGTGTATTGGTTTGTTCACCTATGTGTATTGGTTTGTTAACCTATGTGTATTGGTTTGTTAACAACCTATGTGTATTGGTTTGTTCACCTATGTGTATTGGTTTGTTAACAACCTATGTGTATTGGTTTGTTAACAACCTATGTGTATTGGTTTGTTAACCTATGTGTATTGGTTTGTTAACAACCTATGTGTATTGGTTTGTTAACCTATGTGTATTGGTTTGTTCACCTATGTGTATTGGTTTGTTAACAACATATGTGTATTGGTTTGTTAACCTATGTGTATTGGTTTGTTAACCTATGTGTATTGGTTTGTTCTCTGAGTATAGGTCATAGTTCCCTGTTTGAAGAATCGTTGTGGCTTTGTGATATAAAGTGTCACTTCGTTACATTTGTTACTGGTACGCTATATTGGCATCTTCATTACACTTTCCATGTTAAATACTGGTAGTAATTTTTCAAACATTGGGGTAATTAAAAAAAAGCTCATTTTACCATAAATGTATAATAAAATATCAAAAATGGATAAAGTCAAAATTACTTTTGTGTGGTGCTGCAGCATTGTTTTGGAGACAGTCAATACACTGGCATTTTGAGTGTTCAGGGCCTGTAGCTTGCAGTATGTTCACATTGCATTGGTTAATTATGATTTGAAACTGTTTGAAGCTGACATTCCTAAAACATTTACAGATCATAGTGTAAGATGAGGAGTCTTTGATAGATAGTAGATTTTTATATAATTCCCCAAATTCCAAAGTAGAAAGTGGGTGGGGATCATTTTAAAAGGTTAGGAATGACGTCGGACACTTGAATTACCCCCCTTCAGTAATCTATATATATTAAATATTTTGTAAAATTTTTAGTAATGCCCAAGGTCTTCTAAAAAGAAATCCTGCTGTTTTGAATTAGCATTGGTTTAAAATGTCTAGAAGATATCTTCAGACCTTAACGCTTCTGAGGCAATTGGCATATTTGTTGATGTGCAGCAGTAATATGTGCACTTGTAAAAGCTTTACTGGCAGAGGTTTTTATTACAATATCAGGTAACGTTTATTGCTGTTTTGCATCAGGGTTTATACCTCCACACTTGAGATAGAGCTAGCTAGCTGTATTTACTTTACAGCCTTATTTATATATCTGGATTGCCAATCAAACTTCAAACTTCTTGGAGATTATTTTATTACTTTTCGAGTGATTAGAAACGACTTCTCACACTATTGGTACATCAACATTTGTTTGTCCAAGAGTTAGTCAAAATTCATTTAGATTAGTGTTTTCTAATTTTAAAGCACACAAGGGATTGTATTAAAACTAAGCATTGATGTTGTTTGGCAATAGAACAAATGGTCAGATGGTTATTTTGGTCAACTGGAGAACATCAAATCTAAATTCAATTACAAATTAATTGTTCTTCAGAGATTTGGTGTAGTGTAAACATTCTTTCTCATTCTTTCTACTAACATAGTGTTATATTGTAATGCTGTGTTGGTTACTTGTAATCTGTATTCAAATCTTCATTGTTCTAACTACCTACATGTATGTATAAAGCAAATAAGTTAGCAGCATATTTTACCTCATTTGAATGGAAGTATCATATATAATAATGACTTATGATACTCACTTATTTCAGTTTGTTGTTTGTGTTTCACTGTCCATTGCAGAAGTTTTTGGTTATAGATTTTTCCAAGCAAGCTAGTTGTTTTCTGACATAAGTGATATAGCAAAAAAAAAAATAATAAAAAAAATCAAGTAATTAATATTGATTTGTTTTACCTTTGTTTTTGTATTTGAATTAATGAAGCATTATTATGAAATTTTAGATTTTCTACAGAAAACAAAAATCATTGTTTTGGAGAAAAAAGATAAAAATCATACATATGACAATTATGCATTTTAATTTTCTTTGTTGTCAATTAGAAGACATATTGTAAGTTATTGATGGGTCAACTGGCTGCCTGACAATGATTTACTAAACGTCCAGTATGAACAAATGTTGCTGCTGCTGATGCTGCTACTGGTGATGTGTTGATGATGATGATGATGTGCCTGCTGTTGTTAATGGTGATGCACACACACACATCACATCGTTATAGTTACATAGTATAAGTTATCTGTAGTTAGTGCTTAGATGATGTAGTGATAATTAGTGAAGGTATTGATTTTACAGACCAGCTGTTCAACACCACTGACCCACGGCAAACCCCAGCAAACCATCCAAGTGTTAATTCTCTTTTACCAGTAACAAAATCTACATACATTTTAAATTACGTAATCATGGTTACGGTTTTTATAAAAAGCAGATATATTTCTGAATATCTAGTTGTTGAAATATAACTTTCATCTTTAACATAGATATCTTTTTTTAAGATGTTGTTAAAATATTTTACGTTCTTGAAAAAATGTTAGTTTTTGTGAAAAAATGAAAAAAGAGTCATCACTTCCCGATTTTAAAATCTCTCTTAAAATATTCTATATTTTTGTACTATAAAAAAATGGAAATAAATTGTTATCATTGTAAAGTTTGGACATTAATGATTTTTAAAGATTTTTTCTTCTTCCTGTTCCTGGTCTAATACATCATATGATTGATTCTAATAATCTATAGTAAATTGACTTTGTCAAACGTTAGGAAACAGTTGTTACAATAGTTATAGATTACTGGTACATTAATAAAATAAAATATTGTAAAAAATATTGAAAATAAATAGGTAAATAGATAAAAAGGGGAGGGGATCATTACTATATAATATATTGACTTTGTCTGCAGACAGTACGTTAGAAAACAGTTGTGTTGTCCCTGTCAATAGAAATAATTTTTGGGAACAGAAATTGATATTGTATTTTTGTTCAAATTTTGAATCTTAAATAATAATAATAAATAATAATTATTAAAAAAGGAATGGAGGGGTGGTACATTATCTACCTACAATGGTACTATAATGATCCAGAAATTTTTTAAAAAACATTTTTAAAAATAAAATCAATGTTTAAAGTAGAAGGGGTTATTATCTGTAATGGAACTGTTATAAGCCAGGTGACTTTTTTCAGAGAGAGAAAAATCGTTAATGATTTTGAATTAATTTCAGCAGAATAACAAAGGCATATGATTAACATTTAAATGACAAACTATAAAGTGTTAATTGGAATAGAGATGTGTTGAAGTTAGGTGTTAGGTAATCGGAATCAACTTACACATACAAACATTATCAGATATAGAGAGGAATCCATGTGTAAAACAGTCGTCGTCAAGAGTGGACGACCTGCGTGCGCACTCAAAGGTGCAGAAATTCATAGAAAGGCGTGACTACACCTCTAGTGTGCAGCGTAACATTTGATGGTCACATGCTGTGCACATTTATGTACAGTGCATATATTTGCCATTATAGAGGAGGATCAGTCCATTAGTTAGGCCGTAGAGGGGTTATATGAATGTGCAGTCTTGTAGTGTATGTGCAGTATGTAAATAAAGATTTAAATATGTATTAGTATATTATAGATAGGAGATAATGGGTTTATGTTGACTTTAAAGTGAAACTGAATGTTTGTTATATCATAGCTGTAGTCCTCGTCTGTTTTATATTTTGTTTACACTTCATGCACACACTCATTATCTAGCTGTACAACCAGTGTGCAGCACAACAAAACTACAGGGAATAGGTTCATGACCTTACGCCTTCTGTAGGTCATAAATTACTTATTACGTCATTTGGTTTGTCCTTGGCCACGTAAATTAACAGCGGGCTAGATAATCAATAAGCTGACCTGTAAATCCTAGCGAGAACAACAACGGCCTGGGAAAAACTTGACCTTGATAATGTTATACTGCAAGTGCAGTAATGAGGGTTTTAAACCGCAGCAAGTGACAATAAACTGTATCGAAATACATCAATAAAAAAACAACCCATTGATGAATTAAAAATTTAAAACTTTATATATTATAGTGTTAGTGTTAGATGTTGTACTGGCGTTATTGACCATGGAGGAGTTTGATATTTAAAGATTTGCGTTTGTTTTTCTCGTTTTACATAATCTTATTAATGGTTTCGTTAGTATTCTGTCTGTTGTCAAATGAAGTAATATATCGTTTTGAAATTGAATGTGTTTTTTTCCTCAATAAAATTGAATTTTATTCCCATATTTGTTCAGATTATGGGTGATAAAAGCTAAGAGCAAATACATAATATCCATTACATTAACTGTTTTATATTTATTTAATTTCAATTTTTTTCTGTCGTTTAAAAATTTAATCAGTTAAAATGAGAAGTACCTGTTCTATTTGTTTATTTCTTCATTTATTTGTAATAAATTCTATAATTATCTAAGAGGTGGTGTTTGGTTAACATCTTAAGGAGATAGTGATAAGGTAATGTCTAAATACTTCAAAGGAGAAATAAGAAATTATTAATATCATTATTTTTTTCCCAAGAATTTTTTTTCATACCCCAGATACTTATCATGGACCACCTCACTCCACCTGTCATATTTTTTTTTCTGGAGAATTGAAATTCAATTTTTTTTACATGGAATCTTTACTGATAATATGCTACTGGTATTAACATTTTGATACATCTTTGAAAAAGGTCAGAAAAATTTTAAATTGACTGTTTTCTACTTTCTTTTGTATTTATCTTGATATTTTCAAAGCTAAAGCAACAATTTGTTGTTAGTTATTTAAAGGAAGCTAAGCAACATGAATTGAAGGTGAAAATTAACAATTGTTAACTAACTATTACATTTATTAGATCTAATTTAAATTAAATCCATTTATTTTGGTTGATGTGAAAAAAAATCTGCAGTGATTTCTGCATGTAATCTGTTTACAAACCACAAAACTAATGTGAGTTGTTCTTCTCTGAAGGAAGGATTAAAGAGGAAATGTTCAATCATGACATAGAAACAATTTTATTACTCTGATACATCCACAATGAAAATACAAACTTCTCTCTCTATTGATTTTCATCAAAATTAGATTAAAATATTTAGGTATGAGTTGTAGGAGAGTCATTTTTTGTAAAATAATTATTTTTTATGTTTTGTAAATTAAAAGAAATGTGTAAAATAAGTTAATGATTTGATGGTTAACGACTTTAAAATCAAAAGATAATGACTTGACATATTAAAGGTTTCCTGAAGTAAATCTGTAAAATTCACACCCACTCAGTCAGTTGGAAGGAAATATTCACAAGGAGTTACGTGTACATAATATATTACATCATACATGATGAATACTGTCCTAAATTATTTCATCTTCATAATTTTTTTAAAAAAATTTTTGGCTTTGACTTAAAGAAGGATAGGCTATAATGTATTAAACAGTTCATGGAGATATTTTGAGTACTTTACATAGTGTTTTTTTCTGGTTTTAAGTCATTGATTTTCAGGTTTTCTTGAACTATTTTCATGTGACCCTATGTACTTTTACAATAGATCAGTCTTAATATTGTATTTGTTTGTGTTAAGTACCCACCAAATGTTGTCTATTAAGTGTGGACAAACATAATTACCCGGCTTAAAGATTTATGTTATCATGTGGTCATTTAATTGTATGCTTATACCTTTTTCTTCTTTCACAGTTTGTGGTCTAATATATTGGCCAGCCTGACCAAAAGATGACTTGTCTCTCACTTTGTACTGTCCATGGTTTGTGACCTGCCTAGCCTGAAGTTTCTCCATAATGATAAAACCTTTTTTCTCTTCTCATTCCATTGCAGAATTATAACTCATAACATAACTAAAAGTTAGTGTGATATATTTTCCATATTGTCATTACTTTTGGTATTTTCTGTAATATACAAGTACAGAATATGTCATAATTTGTGCTTCAGTATAAACTTCAATTACCCCTGGTTTTGTTATATTTAATTACCTGTATATAAGTGCACCTGTCTATAAAGAACAGTTGACAAGATGACCTTTATGTAATGACCTTGGCACAATTCAAAACAAACTATCTTCCTTTATATTCTAAATTTAATTTCCATTCTTTAGATTTAAACATAAACATATAATTTTAGAAATAAATTTTTCCAAAAACACATTATCTTTAAAATTGTAATTTGGTCTTCTGTATAGAGATGGGTCATTTTATTACCAAAAATTTTCTTTGCTTTAAAATTTCAATCTTCATAAAACTCCAATAGCCTGTCTCTTAGTAAACAGGAAGATCATCAAAATTATACCCCCAGATTATAAACTGAATTAGAAAGCTGAGTTGATTTATTCCACCAGAGCCAGAAAGCCATTATGTTGCACAATTTTCAATTTAAAGGCCTCAACCATAGCAATTCATTGATCAGAATTTTGTAGTTAAAATCCATGGTTTTCTACTCAAAGGGTTAAAAGTGCACCTTGAACAGCATCAATGTGGATAGTAAAATCCCAAGTAAATAGGTGTTTGCTTCTTGATAGTATAATAAACCATAAGGGGGCTATCATTGCAGGGCTATAAAATGCAGCTCAGGAACAGAGCTTTCTCTACCAACATAAATGGCAATTTTCTATCACAGAAGTAGAGTTTGTTTTGTAGGGCCATTTATCAGTTTTTAGTGATTTTGGATTAAATTTGATGTCTTTTTTCACAGAAGTTGAGATTTTTTTTATTTGAGTGTTCATTTTGCTAAGTGAAACATTTGTTTGTTGCATGCTGTAGGATATAAGCTGCTTGTTTTACGACTTATCTTGTGTTTTAACTGACATTTTCTGAAGTATAATACAGCTAAACTATAGCTCATCTACAGGTCTGTTACTTATAGATAGTGGGAGAGAAATATATAGATAAAGCTTCAAATGTTTGAAAAATAACAAAACAATTCTCATACAATGTGCTTTGTTTTATTTTATACATGGGCAGAAAAAAAATATATATATGTCCAGTTTCCAAGTTTCTACAATCCAACAGCATTAGTATTAGGTGTCCATTTTTAAATTTTTTTGGCTATTTGTTTATGTGTTGGTTGACCATTTTTTGTGTTTGATTAAACTTTAATGTTTATTTTGTCCCCATATGCCCCTGCTTCAATTATAATATCTAAATTTGGATAATATTGGTTGTATAAACACTGTAACAGCAAAAGCAGCAAATGATCATTTGTGTTGCTGTTCATAAAAACAGATGATACTCAAATATATTTAACCCTGTCCTCATCTGACCTCACTTAGCTGACCAGAAGGAGAGAGGGGCATCTGAGGTCATATTTTGGCCAACAAGTCTGGACAATTGCCCAATCAGAACAGAATACCTGACAGCTTCTTGACCTACATAAATAACCAGATGACCACACATTACATTTAATCTCTTTATACTATCATTGACCATTTGTGTGTGGATGGATATAAAATTAACTGACCAGACACTTGTCCTGATATCTGTCCAAAGGGCATGTTAAACCCAGCAGGATCCTTAAATCTGCTTTGTGATGTGAGAAAAACACTTGACCATAGTGTGATGTATAGACTTATGGTGTGATTTCTTTAAAAATAAAAACAACTACATTGTGAAATAGAGTTGAAAGCTAACAGGAATAAAATCCATGAATATGCATATTTAAGGAAAATGGACAACTCTAATTTTTTTGCTAGCATGTTTTGTAGTCTTTATTTTACAAAGAAATACCATTTGTCATGAGGATTCTTGCCCATGTTTTGTTTGTTTAGACAAATACTTTGCTGACTGTATTCTAGATTCAAGTTTGCCTCATTATGGACATCTTCCATTAAACAGGAGCCTAGATGTTGGAGGTGTCACAAGCACCAGCTTACATATCATAGCCCCTGTCACTACCTAGGTATAAATCCAACTCTGGCAGATCCTAGTGTCAGATAGTTTGTCAATAATTCACCTGCCAAAGGTCTGTAAGTTTTCTGAAGGCAATCTGCTTTCCTCCACCGTCCATGAACTGACTACTTCAATGTAAGTGAAAGAATCTTAACTGGGTCTGAAATACAAACGCCATTATTCATTTTTCAGAATCTTCATATTTAACATGAAGATGATTTGTTGTAAGATGTACCAGGAACTAAAAATTTTAAGTTTGGTGTTGAATTGTAATCAATATTAAGATTTTGATAAGGATTTGATGATAACAGTTTGATATACATTTCTTTTTATGGAATTATGAAGCTAGATCCTTGATGACAATCTGATCATTGACTACTAAGATTTCCCAGTTGTCTTGTTTGATTTTAAAGCCTGTTACATATGTCCTGGGCTAAAGGTCATTGTTTCAATAAAGAGGATAAAATTGTTTTTAAAAATGTCAAGTTAGATTTGACTGTATGACAATGGAAATGTCCTAGACAGTTGACAAGAGAGAAATATTCTATATGACCCTGTAAACCCTGTAGTATATCATGTATTGATTGTTAATGATGGCCATGTCACAGACATTTTATATTTGTAACATTTATCTAATATAGCTTTCATTAATTTACTCTTTAAATCATTTCATTTGTCTTTTTCTTTTTAATTTGCACTTACACACATTCCTTTATACTCCGTATGTGCATTAAGAAATGAGAAAAAACCCATACCTATGATAATATTTGTTCTCCTCTCAGGTGAGTTTTATTACCTGTATAATATTGTACAAGTAAAAAAATCAATGCCATGGTTAATAGTAGTGCACTTTCACACCTTGGGTCTGCATGGCTAGCTTTGATCCAAGCAGGGTTATATAAGGATATCTATCTGTATATAAGTATATGTATATATATACAAGTTAAATGTTACCTGGATTTTTATCTATGTATTTCCTATTTAAATGTCAGTTTTAAAGGTGATAAATTTGAACTTTAATAAAAATGCATATTTGAAATTTCTGTCGACTTCCCCACTGGAGCACACTGTCCCAGTTTGTCCGCGTTCAATATGTGCATTTGTTCAGACAGATTTACATACTTCCTAAATGGCCAGTGTTTTGTGTCTGTCTGTCGTCATGGTGACACGGGTATACAGGCATTTTTTCCTATTGACTACCTGGCCATTTGTGACAATAGATATGGTAAATACTTTCTATAAAAAATGACGCACCTATTCACGTTTCAAAATTTTGACCAATCGGAGTTGGTCAATGTCAATGGACTCTTTAATGAGTCATAAAAGTTTCTATTGATTAGTTAGTCGTTGTTGAGGACAGGACCACGCTGTGTGCTTTTATATATGTGAATATATGCTAATGTCAAGTCTATCTAGGTTAACACATGATACATCTGATTGAATAATCAAGTAAAACGACAATTTTACTGTATTATCTATCTTTATACCTACTGTACATAAAATCACTGGTCCGTTGTCGTCGCTGGTATAGTCCGCGGCGTTTAAACTATTTCACAGACTGATGGTTAACTTAATACTGTCATCTAAGTTTATATAGTAAAGTAATGTTTAATTAGTGAAGTTGAAAAGCTATTTAAAATGAATTAATCTG
Source organism: Anadara kagoshimensis (assembly GCA_021292105.1). Classification (NCBI taxonomy): domain Eukaryota; kingdom Metazoa; phylum Mollusca; class Bivalvia; order Arcoida; family Arcidae; genus Anadara; species Anadara kagoshimensis. Next base: position 60,228,467 of record CM037858.1, on the reverse strand, counting down.
ATAAAATGCTAGATTATAACTTTGTGCACGCAGTTAAAAGGGAGATAATTCTAGTTTTGGCAACATGATTCCAAAATGTTTAAAAAATTTCATTTGAGTTTTTTCTATATTAATTTTTAATTGATTTAATGTTTCTTAGGTTTCAAGTATTCAAAATAAAGAAGATTTGCATTTTATGATTACCAAATGCTTCACTTACTGTGTACAAATAACTGAAGCATCTGTGTCATACATCACCCCCTCCCCTTCCTATCTCCCAACAGTCAACCATGTTAGTGATCTTGTTGATTCATATTTAGTTGGTTATGACATTTTTACTGGACACTTTCAGTATTAAATTTCACATTTTTACAATCATTTGATAGTTTTTGTTATACTTTAATCTTTTTTATCTAATGGCAAATATAACAGCTTGTGATCGTTTTTAATAGAGTTTTAATTTTTTTCCCCAGTTTTGTAGCCTGCAAGATAGAAAGAACTAAAATTGACATGTATAATATATATTGTTGGCTTGGAGCAAACTTTGATGACTATTACACCACATTAAAATGTCAGTAGCCACTGCACACATTACATAAACCTACCTGTGCAGAGAATCATCGAGAATCGTAACTGTCATATTGAATAATTGATTTCCCTTGGTTACACATACTACCTAACTCTCAGGACATTAAGGTTAATATTGGCGGGCAAAGTTGAGATAAATTTGATTTTTATAAATATTTTCTTTATTAAAATCACTTTAACATGAAAGTTGTTTCTTATAGATGACATTGTAGGGTGTATGTATTACTTTTATTTCATACCAAACTTAAAATAGTTACAAGTACCTGGGGATTGTGCTAAAGAAATCTTTATTTATAATTAGTTATTTTAAGTTATTTTGATATATAATATTCAATAATAATACATCAGTATTATGATTATTTTCAAATGAACATCACTTGGTTTGTTGATTTAGGCCCTGAAAGCTCTTCACATGCCTTTAATGAAGGAACACACTATGTATGGATTTTAAATACAGTAAACCCTGTTATCATACTACTTTGTATAAAGATCATCTATCCATCAAAACCTTTGTTTTAATGTCACCTTGCTTAAAAGTTCAATAAGAAAGAACCTCAATAAACACAGAAGTACATTTGAAACCAATCTTGACATTTTCGCTTCAACATCTTGGCATAAAAATGCTTACAAGTATATTGGCCATCTTTACTGTACAATCCTAGTATATTGGAGACAACCTTCAGGGTTGCTCTGAAGCTTTTTATTTGTATATCTGTAACCTAGACTTTAAACAGTCTCCATGACTACAGTGACTGTCAACCAAGCCTACTTGCATGTTGGCTTTCTAAGCTGTATATATCCTTGTTGGGCCTTATATCATATTTGCAATACTTTTATATTTTGTAAGCTTTATATAGCCTTGAAGGGCCTCACTCATGTCATATTTACCTGATATTTTGTATTGCGAGAAGCAGATTATCTCCTGTATTTCTGATCATTTTGATCTATAATTATGTATTATCTATTAGTAAAGATTTTACTTATCAAGATATGTAATTATTTGCTTTTAAGAGTTAAATCCATCTTGCTATATTGACATTTAACATCTCCTGGTGGACACATATCCTAGTCTTAGCTACTCTCTAATTGCAATAATTTGTATGTATCTGCACAGGTAAACGACACACAACTACTAACCAATGCTAGGCTAATGAAGAGAAGCTTTGAAGTTAATATTAACTTATCATTACCTCTATTTCATATAAGGAATTTTTTCAGGGGAAAAATATAAAAATTGATATAATTTGCAAATATAGATTATTTTCTGTCAGGTAATTTGTAGGATTATTTTAAGGTAGATTTCTGTAAATTAATGTGATGTACCCATTTATATCACAGAAAAATAACACTGTTTTAATGACCTAGCTGACTGACATTGAAATCTTTTATCTTGTATACTACTATAACTATCAAGTTGTTACACCAAACTGTAACATGATGATAACATTGATGCAACAGGGACATTTGGTGACAACATAACCACAACAAAGAATCTAGTGACAACATTGCTGCAGCAGGGACATCTGGTGACAACATAACAAAAGCAGAGACATCTGGTGACAACATAACCACAACAAAGAATCTAGTGACAACATTGCTGCAACAGGGACATTTGGTGACAACATAACCACAACAAAGAATCTAGTGACAACATTGCTGCAGCAGGGACATCTGGTGACAACATTACTACTGCAGAGACATCTGGTGACAACATAACCACAACAAAGACATCTAGTGACAACATTGCTGCAGCAGGGACATTTGGTGACAACATTACTACTGCAGAGACATCTGATGACAACATTACCACAGCAGAGGCATGTAGTGACAACGACATCTGATGACAACATTACTAATGCAGAGACATCTGGTGATAACATAACTACAGCAGACACACCTAGTGACAACAGTACTACCAATATGACAGCACTAACCTCTATAGCTAAAATGTCTACTGTCACAGACTAGAACTATTTGTGACTAATTTCACTCAGTAGTGAAGGTCAAAATTTTATGTGGAAGCCATCAATGATGCAACTTAAAATAAAAGGGCCTAAAATAGATACTAATAAATAAATAAGTATAAAAATATTGCCATTTATAAATGAATATGATAATATTTACTACTGAAAAGACATCTGTGTTCACAGGTCAGGTCAGTGTGTGAAGTAACCAGTTATAACATGACAACTTGCAGCCATTGTCATATGATCTATGTTATATAAAACGTAACACTCCAGGTATCATTGATGTATGGCTTACTGATTTTAGTTATTTTTTCTTGTCTGTTTTTATCCTAGATAATAAAAATAATATATTACTTAGTTTTTGTTTTAGGTAAAATGATTAAAGTTGCCACAAGCTACTCATAAAACTGATAGAGAGTTGTGATATAAATAATATGAATATTGTGTTAATATTGGAGAAAAGAATTATGGTCATTGTGTCATATAACTTTGATGTGATATAAGTACATTTAAATAAAATGTAAAATTAGGGGAAAATGAAATACTTATTTTGTTTCAAGTTAAAAAAAGACATTCATTTTAGGTTGGTTGCCAAAAACTACTGGAAGGTCAAAAACACTCCTGTTTTGTTACCATTGACTACGGAAAACTCAGTAGATATTGCTGATTGTTGGCATTGACTACAGGAAGCTCAGTAGACATTGCTGTATTGTTGTCATTGACTACAGGAAGCTCAGTAGACATTGCTTTATTGTTACCATTGACTACAGGAAGCTCAGTAGACATTGCTGCACTGTTGTCATTGACTACAGGAAGCCCAGTAGACTTTGCTGTATTGTTGTCATTGACTACAGGAAGCTCAGTAGACGTTGCTTTATTGTTACCATTGACTACAGGAAGCTCAGTAGAAATTGTTATTTTGTTGTCATTGACTACAGGAAGCTCAGTAGACATTGCTTTATTGTTACCATTGACTACAGGAAGCTCAGTAAACATTGCTGTACTGTTGTCATTGACAACAGAAAGCTCAATAGGCATTCCTGTCTTTTGCTATTGACTACTATAAGGTTATTCAACATTCCTTGTTGTTTCAGTAGGTAATTCAGTGCTTCTCTTGTTTTTTGTATTTCAGACTTGGTTAACTGGTTTAGAACTACTGCCTTTTATGTTCAATCCCAAGTAGACTATATATACCCTGTTCTTGTATGTTGTATAAACCTTCAGCTGTCACAATTTTCTCAAGTTTGTGACACAAAATTCATTCAGTTGTATCTAGCTGCTCTATAGAAAGACCTTTCTCCTTAGGTACATTTTAATAAAACCCTTTTAACAGATAATAAAATATAGATGTATATATAATGGTCAGTGATAGTGTTAAGTAAACCTAGAGACTTAGAGATGGCTTTTTTAATCAGTCAGTCAGGTGTGTTGGACACAAGGTAACTGACCTATAAGTCCTTGGCTTATGTCCATACTATGTAGATATACATAGATAGCATTCTGTACTTGTCAAGATGGCAGGTATAACAATTACACTGGGAAAATAAATGATAAATTAACACTTATTGATCTGACAACCTATTATTATGGTGATGATGATGATGATATGTCTGTAAGTGCATGGTCATTTACACCCTGATTATATTGTGGGTGGAGGGGAGGTATATAGGTTTGGGGAGGAGGAGATTACATAGGTTTGTAAGGGCGATTACATAGGTTTTGTTTAAAAGTTCTTTCACTTTTGCTTGTTCTTATATTATTTTGTTTAAATTCTTTTAACTTCATAATAATAATAACCATACTGACTGCATGTACTTCCAGTATTTCATTTACCTGCATTTCCCATAACCAACTTCAGCCAATTTTTAGCTGTTTCTGATTTGTAACTGTATACAAGAGAAAGACATTTTGACCAGTTAAACTACCACTATATGTCTTTCTCTTTACTAAATGGTCAGATGGTCAGTCTAGAGTATGGAAAAGGAAGGCAGGCTTTGCTGTAAACATTGCATACATACATGTCTGTAATACCGTTTAAAACTTTTACCTTTATATATATATATAATTTGGTCAGTGTAGACATACATACATGTTTATTACATATGTTGTACTAATCCATCATTACTCTATGTTATATCTCGGATGTTGACCCCATACATCATCTTTATATGTCAAGGTCCATACGGAGTATGTACAATACATTAGGAGGCTGAAAGTAGGGACTAAAGAGTCCTCAACATTAAGGTCTTAGAATTTGTTCTCTTTGTATATAACCCCCAGTTTAGAAAAAGGTCTGTGAGTGAAGTGGGATAATGGCGCTTTATGCTAGAGTTGAGAGTAATTTACACCTGGTATGGTGGAGGAAACTGGAGTACCTAGAGAAAACCACATACCTTGGAAAAGCAAACTGCAAAATAGTTTTCTAGAATTTGATCTTAGGCAGCTGCGCTTTGTAAGCACTACACTGAAGCCACATTGTAAAATACATACCTCAAATACTCAAACACTTTTATTTGTCCAAAAACACCAAATCTTAGCTTCAGAAAATAAACATTTTGTTTTATCCTAGAAATTATATAAATTGTTTTAAAACAATTGAAATTCATCTTGTCAAAATTTGGAAAATTTAGAAAATCTTATTTTTTTTTATTATACATTAGAGTATTTGAGATTTCATGTATTTCATACAGATTCACAAACTTGATAAAGCTGTGATACGTGAATTTACTAAAGATTTGATAAATAGTTAAAAAAAAGAGCATTGTTCCCAAGGGTTGACCACTCGCTATGGTTGATTTTTAGACAAGAGTCCATGGAGGGGTCAGTGAAGGCATTGCTCCATGATAAACATCAAAACACAATGTGAGTTAAAGACCTACAATGACCGCAGCCCTATAATGACCATTTAATGTGCGTTTTTTCTATCATACAGAAATTCTTACAGCATACCACACAAAAATACATATACTGCTATGTAAAGAACCTTAGATGAACAGTATCATCTAATGTTGTATATATTATAAAATTACGAAAAAGTATATATATATATATATATCCAAAAATTGAAATAATGTCTTACACATGGTAGAAAATATTTAAAACAAAAAAATAACTAAGATAACATTTTTGCTAAATTTTTAGCAAAAATGTTATCTTAGTTATTTTTTTGTTTTAAATATATATATATATATATATATGTGTGTGTGATTCTTCATACTTTTTTCCATTTGAAAACAAATATCTTCATTTTCGTTGTGTTTTGAGGAGAAAACTGCAATTTAAGTTAGTTTAACTCACAATAACTTGGCTAATGAAGAAAAGGCAAATGTTATTAAACCTGCAGCCAGCCATTATCAGTAATGCACATTTAACATGGAATGGTTACTGTTCAATGTATTTGTATTTGCACTTTTAGCTTTTAGAGGTGTGAACTAGTACCATTAAATATAAAGATGTCTCTGACAACACACTGCTACAAAGTAAAACATATATAATGACAATCAAAACAATAACTTATTTGAATTTATATGCTTAAGGAAGAAAATGATTTGATTTAAAAGTTCACTTTTTTAGTACATAACAACATTTAAACAAACAAAAACCAAAGCTTGAGATCGGTTTTGGTGAACGCCTAGTGATTGTTTTGTTGTCCAGTTTATTTTCCAGCTCGTCTCTCCTTTTCACTTCATATGTAGCTTAAACTTGTTAATAAGGAAATTCATTTAAATGTTTAAAATAAAATACAGATTTTGTTAATAAAAAAAAGATTGATTGATTGATTGATTGATTGTTAAATAAGGGCAGTGTTGTTGAGGAGTTTTGTGTTGTAATTATGCATTATACTTGGTTAATTAGACGTTTTAAGGGAGCAAATTGTAGTACTTCAACACTTCTCACATAATGTCTACCTATAAACAGAAATATGGTACAGATGAAAACACACAACTGGTTTTGTGCTTAATGAAATGTGAAAGTCATGCGTGTGAAGGGACTTTATCTGACAGTCTATAATGTAAGATCTCTGTGTGTCAGCAAGACGAGGTGTCTATCCCCAAACATCAATGATTTGGCTCTGTGTTAATCAGTGACTGACAAAATTTGTACATAATTATGATACTTATCATCAATAACACTGTAAGTTGTCAGGAACTAATAAGGCATAGTTTGTCAAGGGATTTAATTGAAAATTGAAGAAGAAATGTAAGGTGACAAAATGACATGGCTAGGTGAAAATGAATTGCAGTTTTCTGACTTTGTATTTTGTGGACATTTAAGCTGTTCTCTCAGCCTTATTTGTCAGTGTAAAGCGTAAAGGGTTCTCTCTCTCTTATTAGACCACTATTGAAATACCAATGGTCTTCTGTCACACAATTAAACATGCAGATTAAATGTTCCTATCAATCTCATTGCCATGATCAGTTGTAAGGACAATTAGATGTTTAAAGTAATACTGCAATATTGAGATAATGTAGCTTGCTTCTTTTTGTATACATTAAATAAATCTCATTCTGTTTTTTAATAAGCTAGATATTTTTGTGCCATTTTGATGGTTAATTATACTTAGAATGAGAGAATTTGATTTCCCTGTACTTGTTAAAATTGTGAATTACTTGTACTATTGAGCAAAACGAAGTAGCAGTACTATTATTAGGAGGAGATAATTACTTATATGTAAAATAAAAGTGATTTTGTGTAACTGTTACTGGTACAGTTGAGCAAGATGAGTTAGCGGCACTATTGTTAGGATATATGTGTCAGGTGGTCCATACTTATTTTGGGAGGGAGATATTAGCTTCGGAACGTTTTTCACATCATTTATCATCCAGGATGACAAGTATTTACCTTCAATAATCTAGATAATGACTCTGACTTTGATTCTAAGAGGAAAAACTAATTAATACAATACAAAAATCACTGTAATGGTTTCAGATGTGAGCCTCTTCCTACCTCACCGTGATTTAACACTGTAATTGACATTGCAGATGTTTTACTGGCTTTATGAAGAAACAATAAAAAGAAGAATACTTTTTTATTTTTATTTTTGAAATATTAGAAGAAAAATCTATATATAGTTTGAGTCAGGATTAAATGAGCTCTGTGTATCATTTAAGTAGGACTTTATTAAAGAGTATTATATAGCCGTGTAATTAGATATTAATTAAGTATCCTGAATCCTGGCCGGGGATTATAACAACGGTATCATAATGATGATGTCACAGGGAAAATACTACATGTATATACCATCATGATGTAGCATTTTGTATCAGCTCAGCTCAGATTTTAATATCTTTACCTTGTTTTTTGTTTCTCATTTTGTTAGGGTGTATTCTATTTCATTGATTTTACAATGACTTGTATTTTCTGTTGCTTTCTAAAGTATACATTCTATGGCATACCCGAGTCATACATTCTTGTGCTTTTTTGTGGCATACCAGAGACATTTATTCTGTTGTTTTCTGTGGTATAACTGCAGGCAAAATGTCTTCCATATTCTAAATTTCTAGCTTAAATTCAATTATTTTTGTCTCCAAACACTTCTGCAGCTCTTGTCAGAAATTTGTTCTTAATCATATTTTTAATGAAGAATATTTTAAGACCATACCAGTATATCTTTAGTGTGAGATGTGTAATTGTGTGGTATGACCATTTAGTACCTCACACATCATCATCAGATAATGTTTATTGTTTGTTTGTTGACCACATATCATTGTATATAACAAACAGATGGAATCTCTATCTATAAAAACTTCTTTGTTGTGTGTAGCCCTACAGATATTCTCCTCTGGTCAAAAATACACTGGTCATTCACCTTTGGTATTGTTGCTGTGTTTTGACTAGTTTTATACTTAACCTTTGTGTATGTTTGTGACAGACATCAAATGTAGGTACAAAAAGTCATTTCTTTATCCTGTCTCTGATATAAAGTCAGGTACTTTATTTTGTATTTCAAAACTAAACAATTCATGGACTGAAACCATACGCCTTCTACAATAAAACCAAACACCTCCAGGACTAAAACTAAACACCTGGACTGAGACTAAACACCTCCCAGACTGAGACTAAACACCTCCAGGACTAAAAATAAACACCTGGACTGAGACTAAACACCTCACAGACTGAGACTAAACACCTTCCAGACTGAAACTAAACACCTCCTGGACTAAAACTAAACACCTGGACTGAGACTAAACACCTCCCGGACTGAGACCAAACACCTCCAGGACTAAAAATAAACACCTGGACTGAGACCAAACACCTCCAGGACTAAATCTAAACACCTGGACTGAGACCAAACACCTCCAGGACTAAAACTAACTCCTGGGCTGAGACTAAACACCTCCAGGACTAAAACTAACTCCTGGACTGAGACTAAACACCTCCAGGACTGAAACTAAACTCCTTGACTGAAACTAAACACCTCCAGGACTGAAACTAAACTCCTGGACTGAAACGGAAACACCTTTGGGCTGAAACTATACACCACTGGATTGAATATTATATTCAGATTAAATTGAGTTTTTGTTTAAACAAGTTTTACTATACATTATAACCTACAAACAGTGCATTTTAATTTATCTGCAAGTTTTTTATTTTATTTTCTTCAAACAAGAAGTTTAATATACCAGTATATAAGTATAAGCAATACTTTTAACCCTCCTACTATAACAATAAAATTCTGTCTCTTTTTACTATGTTTTTTTAAATTTTTAAATTAAATTCTCTTAAATGAGTTGAATACTCTTAATTTAACTTTTAAAAAAACTCATTTAATATTATTACAGGTTCATAGTCACTTTCCCAGGAAAATAAGACGAAATATTTGCTTTCATCTGTCAAAGATTTTCGCTTAGGATATATGTCACCTTTATAGGACGGGAATGAAAATCTAATGAAATTTAATAAATTATTGGTATAATTTAAATTTAAATCAAGTTTAATGAAATTCATGGCTACTTTTTTGTGCTGGGCAGGTGTTAAGAACTGTCGCCTTTGCTAACACAGAATAAAGCATTTGTTAATCTAATTGAGGGACCAATACTTGTCCGACATCTGCTGGTGTTACACAATAAAAACAGGTTAATTCATGTTCTTAACACCCCACAGGTTACCATCCAGATAGAGGTGAGTTCTGGAACAACAACTACATATTATTATGTCACTTCTTTGACTTGCAAATTTCATCCACACACTACCCATGATGCATTGAGAACAAGTCAAATTTTATACTACAGGGGTCATCATTTGTTTGCTCATACAAACCAATATAGTGTTGACAGAACACTGAAGAAATAAATTGATTGAAAAATTTCTTCATAAAGTGTTGACAATGAAATCTTATACTTTTTACATATTCATGACTTTATATTGTTGCTTACATCATGTTATGGAAAACTTAACACTTTATATTCTTAGTAATTTATAATTATAGTTCTGGTATATATTTACAACTAGATAAAACAAATTCTTAAGTATTTCAATTTATTTATTTATTTATTTATTTATTTTGTTTTTTATTTATATTATAGTCATGTATAGTTCAATACTAAGATAAAGAAACCAAGATAAAAAAAATCAAGAGAGAGAGAGAGAGAGAGAGAAAACTCTAGTCTTGTCAATAAGTTCTTCTTTATAGAGAACATAATTAGGTTTGAATGGAGTTGTCAAAATTAATTTGTTGTAGAAACATTAAACTAAAGAATTTGTAATGGGTATTTAATGTGGAGGGGAAATAGGCTTCAGCATAAACTGTACAACAAAATCTGTTAGTTAAGGCTTTGTAAGAAATAATAAATTCTATGGCTTGATGTAGAACTAACATGGCATCATCCACACGTATGTCCAAAGAAAACCTATAGTCTTGTATATTGATGAAAATCAATAGAATACTTGTAATTTAAATTCCCCGGGGGCGAAGTAAAAGAAACATACAACAATACAACGAGAAGAAGGGATAGTTAGTCAGTAGTGTACACTTAGTTTGAAAATAATCATTTAAAAAATTAATTTAATTTCACTTGGGGAATATCTTAGTTAAATGTGTGAAGTTTTATAAAACTGTTGACATCATTGAACACCTGGGATTTTACTTCTACACATGTGTCAGCACTGATCCAGTGTGTGTAGAAATGAGGGACAATTGTGTCACATAAAAGTTTTAAAGGGGTTAAATATTATTCCCGTGTCTTCTTCAGTTGATGTTTGCATGGTTTCTGTAAAGTCTCTGATGTGGTACACTCTAGTACAACCTAGAAGTCAAACACAAACACTTAAGGCATGCTTTGTTTTAAATATTCTAAATTATCATTGCTGAATGAAGTATTCAATATCAAAATAAAGTTAAAGGTATTCTAGGAAGTGGAGACTGAAGATATTCTCCATATGGTATCAGAGTTTTGTTTGAATACATTGTGTTTTGGAAGTCTTTGAAATATCTGCAATACCATGCTGCTAAGTCCATCTTTTGTTGATCAATCACCCTTATTTATACATCCACCTCTATATAAGACTGAGGTGTAACCACTCTTCACTCTTATATATATTGCTCTACTACTCTCTGAAAAAAGATTGAAATATAATGACTAGGTTAATTAGTCTCAATGAGTTTTGGGGTTAAAACACTGTTACTCAGCTAAACTACTTGTCACGATTCTTTTATGGAAGTGGTAAGTTAAGGGGATGCTTGAGGAAACCGAAGTGTCTCATGCCACTCCCCTTTGGCAAGCGAACTGACAACTTACAAACCTTTCTGCACTAAAATCTGTTAGAGTAGGAATTGAATCTGTTCTAATGTTAGTGGATCTATATAGAAAGTTGAGATATATATGTTGGTCAAATTAGGCCACTGAGGTAAGGTGAGTCTGGGAAACCAAATTAACTCAAAGTTGACTGATATGATCTCCCTATCTATCTCTCTGTTATATAATGGATGTTTGTTGTAAGTGTTTTATCAAGCATCAAAGGTACACTTGATTTTGACGTAGAAATGTTGATTTTGTACCACGGCCTGGACTCTATTATAGAGTACTGACGGGGTGTTGGCGATGTAAGAGGCTCGGTAATGGCTTGGAATGGACTTTGTTGTAATGTAATAGTCATAAACAGCTGTAGATAATCATTACTGTTAGATCACCCACAGAGAAAATGTCAAAGTTTTACCATCAGACTTAACTAAAAAATATATATAAGGCGTTGTGTAAGTTATTGACTTGTCAGGTGTGTTTGGATACTTCAGTATGTCTGGGCTGTCTACAAAGTACTTACCATAATGTTTATAATGGAAGATCAGAATTACCGGATTAATCTGTTTTACTGGTACAAGACGTGATATTGTATTCAGGCTTCTTGTTATCCTCCCTTGTTATCTTGGGGGTTATATTAAATATTTAAAACACCTTTCAGTGTAACTGAATATTAGCTGTTAAAACAAATATATAGCACTAGGATATCACATGAATCTCCACAAGTTGAGATGAAGCCAGGTGAAGGAGAAAGGTAAATATTGTCTTGTCATTTAACCAGTTCTAAAATGTCCAAAAACAACTTAGAGCAGTTAGCTTGTGAAATAATGGTATGTACTTGTTATTTTTATTTCATCAGATGATGGTCACTGCAATACAAGAAAATAAAATCACAGTGAAACATTTGTGAAAGTTTTATTTAATTTTTGCGTCCTGTTACTCTCAAGAATCTATGCGAAAATAAAATGAACATGACAATATTACACTAGAAGAGCAATGACTGAAAATACAATGATCTGTTTGTCGACATGCCAGCCAGATAGCAGTACATACTACATATTTGACACCATTACACACCACATAACTTCTAACAAACACTGGGCAGTTAGCCAGTTTGACCATAATGTCCTGATTGACTGTGACAGAAAAAATAACTAATAACTTCTATTTATAACCAATGATCCCACAACAACAAATGAGGTCATGCTTCTGTACTGTAGTATCCATAAGTTTTTGTCTGTTTGCATGGCCATCACCAAAATTTTATTGATTCGTATGTCTCAGTATCCAAAATTATCCTGTACAAATTTGACGTCCCATAGTTCCATGTTCCTTTCATTCTCAATTTTAAATACACATGTGGCAGGTGTAGCTAGCTAGACAGGATATGGTTACCCTTCCAGAGCACCTTGCCTCATTTTCCAGGTTTAACTTAATTTGCTGGTTTTCAAAGAAGTACATGTATTTACTTTGTTTTTGGGATTGTAATTTGGTCATGGACTGCTGTGTTGGTGTTTGATTTGTCTTTTTTTTTTCTTCTTTTTTTTTCCTTTTCTTTTCTTTTTTTTATCATGGTTCTTTTGTGACTAGGTTATGGTTCTTGAAGCTATTAGACCATTAAAAAGGGTCTTTGTCCTGTTTGATCATGTATTTCTTATAGCTCATGATTCGTTTGTTAAATTATGCATTTTTATGTTCTTCTGTAACTTGTTTAATGGATTCTGCATTGTGCATCTGACTTTAAAATAAAATGAAACATGCATTATACATAAGCAATGAAATACGTCCATTTATTGTTGATGTTCATCAATATAGTTTTACAATTTTAAAGTGCCTCAGAATATGGAAATTAGCCTTTTAAAAATTTGTTAAATTTGACATTGCATAGTCATCTTTCTTTGAACTTTTGAATAAAAAATATTGATTTTATAATTTTAAATTTCAGTTACATAATTAATGTTGTATTTATGGACTTTACAAAAGCTTTGTATAATGCCCAAAATGAAAATTACAAAAATATGTGACATACAAATAAAGCTAGAATAATATACATCAGTTTAGATATAGTCTTTGTCCATTTGAATGATTGTTGGATCCAATTTTAAAACCATTCAGAAATGGGTGTAATAAGTACTTTATAGGTGGTACTACTGTAATAAATTAATTCTCACATTTAGGTACAGTCCAACCTGCCTTAAAGGTCACCTCTATATAAGGTACACCTGCTTACAAAGGCCAGTAGAATTGTATCTCAATTGTCCTTTATTCATATTATTTGAACCTGTATATAAAGGCCACTTTTACTGGTTTCCTTGGGTGGCCTTTATAGACAGGTTAGACTGTACTTGTTCACTGCTTGATTTTTTTTTACATAGCTAATTCAAGTTTTTAAACATTTAAAACAATATTTGATTGAGATAATTGTATCTTTGATGGCTAACAGGAGTAGCTGTGTGTTAATTTTGTCCAGATCTTGACTGGTACATAACATACCATTACTCCAATCCATCTTGAATTATTTGTTCTGCTCTTATTCAACTTGTTTTCAAATACAGTCCAACCTGTCTTAAAGCCCACCTCTATATAAGGGCCACCTGCTTATAAAGGTCAGTAGAATTGTATCTCAATTGTTCCTTATTCATATTATTTGAACCTGTATATAAAGGTCACCTGCTCATCAAGACCACTTTTACTGGTTCCGTTGGGTGGCTTTTATAGACAAGTTTGACTGTATTTAAGAAAACTTTTGTTTGTAATATAGAGTGGAGTATTGGAGTTATATACCTCAGGCAGGATTCTTTCCCATATATTGAGGTAGTCAGTTCAGGAATGATGGAGGAGACTGGAGTGGCCAGAGAAAATCACAGACCTTCAACAAGCAAACTGACAAATTTCTCACTCTAGGATCTGTCCTGAGTAAGACACCATTTCTCCACTCTATCATTGGGTTTCAGTGAAGCTCTGTGACAAGGTCCAGTGCACTGGGCTGAAGATCATGTCAACTTTCATTCCCCTTCATCTACTTTATTTTGATGGTTTTTTAATGTTTCCATAAAAGTTTTTTTTAAAAGCCATTGATTATGTATAAATGTTTAAAAAGTCAATACACCCAGCAGACCTATATGTTTAAAGTTGATATTTAACACCTTGTATAAAAAATATAGATCAAATAGTCTAAAAGCATTAATTTTGTCTGGGTCTGTGGTCACGCTTGATTTTACCACAACTTACATTTGAAGGCATTTTGTGCTACCAAGCATATCAAATGAATTTTACATATTAGTACTCTCACTCTTTTTTGTGATGTAAAAATATAAATAACACATAAAATGAACTAATAAATATAATTATATAAGGGACAAAGTTTTTTAATTTTTTTTTCTTATTCGTCAAAAAGGCAAAAAGACCTCTCTTTTTATATGTGGATTTAAATTGAAGAGTTGAACATTAAATTTCTTCTACCTGGTATCAGATCCATCTATCTATCTATCTACCTAGCTATAGAGAACCTGATGTGAATGTTAACATGTTTGGTCAATTTGCCACTCAGACAACAGACAGTTAATATGTATACACAGGTAAAAATCTACCTGTTATTGATTGCTTTATGAAATGCATTTAAGTAAAATATTTTAAAATGTGTCAGGTATTATGACACAACAATACAATAGTGCAGGCAGGCAGGGCTACTATTTGCCCAGTCTGGCATTGTACAAACATGAAATATTGAATTTCTTTTTTACCTTGCTTGCCAAGGTCAGACATAGGCTGATTTAAATGACCTATGATCCAAGTCTTTTTATACATACATATAACATAATATATATATTTTTTTGTAATGGTCCTCAGTAATTTGGTGATATTTTCGTTTGTGAACGACAAGAATGACTCATTGTCATTTCAAATTGTAAAGAATAATTAATGACAGCTTGTAATTGGTCACTATAGTTTAAACAACTTACATAAGTGTATAGAATACTGGATTTTTAGATGTCATACAAGTTTGTATGGGTTCATTTGGTGAATTTTGATTTGAATTCTTTTGTATATAATGTCATGTTTATTGCACAATATGCACCCTAGACGTTAGAGACAAATAATAGCCTATGTTAGTTTGATTTGAGTGTAGTTTACAATATGAAGCCAGTAATGTATACAGCTGTAAAAACGTCAGGTGTGTCATAGAGGTTATCAACAAATAAAGACCTACTTCTATCTAAATAATCTAAAAATAAAACCTACATCTACATGTAATCAAAGTCTGAAATAAAAAAAAAGTGTCCCAAGTTAATGTGAACCAAAGTTTGTCAAAGCAAGAGAAATATGACTGTCCCGAATCAAAGATTGTCAAACCAGAAAGGTGAAACTGTCAAAGTTTGGCAAAGCCGGATAAATGTGAAACGGTCTTGAATCAAAGACTTTTAAAACAGAAATGGGAAACTGTCAATGTTTGTCAAAACAGAGAAATGTGAAATTCCCAAATCAAAGTTTTCCAAAACAAAACAAATGTGGCACTTTTTTTAAATCATAGCTTATCAAAATGGAGAAATGTCAAACTGCCAGTGTATGAAAATAAAAAAACTGTTGCAAATGAAGTTTGTCAAATGTGAAACTGTCAAAGTTTATCAAAACAGAGACATATGAATCAAAGTTTGTCAAATGTGAAACTGTTTCAAATGAAAGTTTGTCAAATGTGAAACTGTCAAAGTTTATCAAAACAGAAATGTGAAACTGTTTAAGTTGGTTAAAACAGAAATGTGAAACTGTCAAAGTTTGTCAAAACAATTACATATGAAACTCTCAAATCAAAATTTGTAAAAACAGAGAAATGTAAAACTGTCAAAGTTTGTCAAAGCAAGAGAAATGTGAAACTCAAAGTTTGGCAAAGCCAGATAAATGTGAAACAGTCATGAATCAAAGATTGTTAAAACAGAAATGTAAAACTGTCAATGTTTGTCAAAATGGAGAAATGTGAAATTCCCAAATCAAAGTTTTCCAAAACAAAATAAATGTGGCACTTTTTTAAATCATAGCTTATCAAAATGGAGAAATGTCAAACTGCCAGTGTATGAAAATAAAGAAATGTGAAACTCAAAAATCAAAGTTTGTCAAAAAGAGAGAAATATTAAACTGTTGACCCTCTCGTTAGGACAAAAGTTAAAAATTTAAATTCACACCTTTGATGACACAAATTTTACTATTCAGGTCACCATGTCATTTTGCTGATAATTAATGTGTCTCCTAACCAAATACAGTATCATCCTGACCAGCTGTTACAACATATGTTACAACTTTGATATGTTTGATGTACATAGACTTTATATTTCATGTTTCAGTATCAAGAAATATAAAATTGTTAATATTTTACTTCATCTGTTTGTTTCATTTTTTCCATTACTAGACTGTCTTTAATTTTGGGGATAACTTAAACTCACTTAGTCATTATAGGGGAGATAACTTAAACTCAGTCTGTAAAGTATAATATAGGGGAGATAACTCTTGTGACTTGTATATATTTCATAATCAGCATTTGAGGCAAATCGTATATATTTCATAATCAGCATTTGAGGCAAACCAATCAATCAATGAGTTATAACCTGTTGTAGACATGTCTGCCACGAGTGCGATGAATAATCAGAACTCGTATTCTACCTTAAGCATGTAGTCTCGACAGATCTAGATCAAGATCCAGCATGTTACCATTTGTAAATATTGAAATATGTCAGTTAGGGCTTAATTTATCACTAACATTGGTTGGTTAAGTCTGTGTGCAAAAAATAAACAAATGTCGTATTTGCAAAAGTTAAATTTAATCATTTACTGCAGATCAATTAAAAAACAATTCCTGGTTCTCTGAATTAATGGGAGATAACTTAAAACAGGTTTTCTGAAAGGAAAACAGTAATTTTAACCACAATAGGTTTAAACAATGAGTTCAATTTCATCATTGACTAATTAGATATACATCTCCAATAAATCGAGACATGATGATGACTGACCTACACATTAAGTTGTGTACATGACCTTTATTTCAGTTATTTTAAACATTAGTTTCCTCTTCCTGGTATACACAAAGTGTTTTGTTTCAGTCTGATTGATATCATTGGAAGACATATTTAATTTCTAAAAATAGATAACTAGGACTTAATACCAGACAAAGATGTTATTTTTGTAGAAATGTTAGATATACAACTGATTTAGGAGCATCCTTCCTAGATAAAGTCTGATGGTTCACAGGAGGTGTTTATTTAAGTTTTATACAACACCAGATGGTCGTCTTTGTAATTGTGACAAATAAAAATAAGGTTGTAGATATTAAACCTATATATATGTATATAATAATATTCAGTTTGTTGTCCGTCATGCTTTAACACAGGTTTTATCCTTTTTTGAATATTTAATTTTTGTCTATTTTCAATTTAAATTCATGTATTTATTTTACAATAAAATGGTAGTATAGATCTTTCAAATCTTTATTCATAGAAATCCCACAAATAAGTATAGTATTTAGTGTCGTACTGTCTGTTTCATAGTTCATTGTTTAAAACTTAATCATATTAGATTTGTTTCTGTTTTAGGATATTTAAATTTATTTCAGATTCTAATGGAAAAGACATACAAAAGTATAGTATTAGGACCTTTATTTCTGCATGGTTACCATGGAAACAAAAAATAACAATCAAAATGGCATTATTATTACTGAATCATTTTAGTCTTGTGGAAACCAGTTGCCATGCAGAGATGTAGTCGTTCTGACATTATATTGTGCCATATTATTTTTATTCATTAATTTGACAATTATTAAGTTAATTTTATATGTAATTGAGTTGTACTAATTTTGTGTTTTATTTGATATTTTTCAGAACCATCAAAGTTTGTGTGTGATTCCTGTAAGTCAACATACAGATCTGCATGGTTACTGTTACAACATGCGCAGAAAGAACATGGCATGAGAATATACTACACACCACCATCAGAGTCGTCATCGTCAAACTATCCAACTAAACAGCTACAAAAACTGGTAGATGATCATAAAAAAGTGGTGGATGAAAAGCCATTACAGAATCCTTTCCTTCACCACCACCATAGTCATCACCATAGTCACCACCCACATCAAAACCATCATGATAGTCTGTTGTCGTCACTACATCACCGTGGGGACGAGAACCGACCACTACGAGACAAAAAAGATTCTCCACACCACCATCACCAGACACCAGAACCACCACACAGAACACCGCCATCAGCTAGCTCAGCGGGAAGTGGTGACAGTACACCTCTGCCACCACAGCATTCACCACACAACCCGTTTATGTTCAGATTTCCGTTTGTTGATAGACCGTCACTGTCACCAGGGTTATCATTCAGTCGACCACCTGGACCAGAGTTTATTACCAGTGAACCACTTCATCTTGGACACAGGGGGATAATGGGATTTCCATCTGCATTTGAACATGGGCCATCTCCACCCTTTCCAAATTTATTTGACAGAAGTCGACCCTCGATAAATACATCAATTGGTTCTTCAATAGGTCCACCTCTAGGCCAGAGTATAAGTGGGTCTCCAATAGGCTCTACAATTGCAGGACTAGAAAATCAGATGGAATCTTTTTACTCACAACGTTACGGCAGTTGGCATCCACATCTTCAGGATCCCCTTCACCAGTAAGAAAACACACACCACCATTTTCACAGCCTGCTCAATCTTTGTTTTCACCACTGACACCACCTACTTCACAGTCTACTACAGAAGGAATGGAACCAGAAAGGCATGGCAGTGGTAGCCTAACGCCACCAAACAAGCTCAAATCATGTGAATTTTGTGGCAAGTCTTTCAGATTTCAGAGTAATTTAATCGTACATCGACGTTCTCATACAGGAGAAAAACCATTTAAATGTCCGCTTTGTCCACATGCATGTACTCAGCAGAGTAAGCTCAAGAGGCATATGAAAACACACATGAATAAATCTCCATCATCCAGCATAGCCAATATGTCTACCGCTTCTGAAGGTAGTCTACACTCAGGCAGCAGTTCTCCAGACTCTAGCAAACAGTACGAAAAAGGTGACCTTGAAGATGAGGAAAATGAAGAAGAGGAAGAAGAAGAAGAATTGGAAGATGAAATGGAAGAGGAGGAGGAAGAAACAGAACCACTGGATGAAGAAATGAGATCACAATCAGGTAAAATGGAGGGATTGTCTAGCCAGCAATCTAGCGAACTTGCAGCACGTTTACTTCAGCCTCCATCAAGTCATCATAATAATAACAACAATGAAGATTTAAATTCAAACAGTCCATTTCATCTGGATAAAAAGCCGTCAATTGTTTCTGAGATGATGAAGAATAGTGGACTCACTAGCATTCAACCTTACAACGAAGCTTTTCAGCAAGCACTTGTTGAAAATATCAAGAAATCTCCTTCTTCAAAAGATATATCAGAAAATGGGAATAGCAACAGCAGTTTTGTAAGTGGTAGTGAAATAAAGGATGATAACAAAGATGATTCATCTAGTCACGGAAAACCTCAATCCGACTCGAACCAGAGATGAAAAAAATCAAGCGAGAACCTTCAGAGCCAGCTAGCATTTTCAACAGCATGGAGAACATTTATAACTTGAGCAACCTGTGGCAGAGCTATCATTCTCTACCACAGCCAGATTTTTACCCTCTACCATTACACAGAATAGGGTTTGATAACCGTAGCTTGAGTCATAATGGGTTTAGTTCAACACCTACGCCTGAAAGTGCCTTGAAATCTTTGAGTGCACCCACAGCAGCCAAGCCTCGCTCTAGTGATAATCTGTCGACAAATGGAGCTCCAGTACAGCGTGTGAAAGGCACAAGAAATGATCAATGTGAGTTCTGCGGTAAAATATTCAAGAACTGTAGTAATCTGACGGTACATCGAAGATCTCACACGGGGGAAAAACCTTACAAATGTGAACTTTGTAGTTACGCATGTGCACAATCCAGCAAGCTCACACGACACATGAAAACACACGGAAGACTAGGCAAAGATGTCTATAAATGCAAGTTTTGTGGTATGCCATTCTCTGTACCAAGTACACTGGAGAAACACATGAGAAAATGTGTAGAAAGTTGTCAGGCGAGAATTTTACAGGAAACGGACTCCGACACGAGTATGAGTGGTACGCCATCATCTAATATACCGTTTTCTATAGCATCTACGCTAGAGAAAGATATACGAAATTGTATAGAAAACCGACAAACAAGCTACATGGAAGGGGAGTCCGACACCAGTATGAGTGGTACAACAACACCCAATATGTCATTTGGGATGTCGGGTAATCTGGATAAAGAATTAAAAAATGACGCAGAAGATAGTCAGGGTATGATGGGAGAATCTGGCTCAGGATATCCTGTATCCAGCGGTTCTGAAAGAGAAATGAAAAGTAGCGTTGGGAAATGTCATTCTATGATTTTACCTGAGGGAGATTCAGCACCAATATCATTGGATAAAGAATTACGAAATAACGTTGATGTTATGTCTGAGATGACTAATACAGCCACTCCTACTACAATCTGACTCCAAACTAATTGCTCAATGGCAAAATTTATATTTGGACTTTCTTAGAATTTATACTTTTTAGTATTGTTGGTTGACGTTGTTTAATAATGTGACAATGAAGGTGTTTTGTCAAATGCCTTTTGTATGAAGAAACCGTTGTTTTTGTTTTTGAACTGTGTATTATATATTATTTTGTTTGGCTGTTATCCAGTGGACTTTTTGCACTACAAATTTTTATATATAGATGAAAGCACAATACTCGAATTGTTATGGTATATACTGACATTTGCTTGAAAATCCCTCTGCCTACTGCGACCACTACTAATACTAGTGCTAAGTAATTTTACATAATTTTTTTGGTATATATATATATTATACTTCATTCAATTAAGTGCTTCTACCGGTGGAATTTAACTGTGTCATATGGCCAGTTTTTTTTATTATTCAGTATAAATAGTATATATATATATAGTTCAGTAAAAGTGTGTTTTACAATGTATCTTCATCATCATCATTGTCATAATCACATATAAAGTGTTGCAACTCATCTCATCATCACAATGTTCACAGGTCATTATAAATCAGTTTCTGAGTGTCAAATTCACTCAAGAATTCATTTTAAATTTTTCATTTGTTAAGGAATATATTAATTTATTAGTTCTCTTAAGAAATCAGATAATGATTACAAAATTACCATGACATTTTGGTGAACTTTGTTAAGAATTGTAACAGAGAAATAGACATATTGCTAAATAATTCTATTTGGCAATAGCTGGGAAACTGAGTAAACTTGTTATGCTAAGGTACACTTTCAGATAACACAAAACAACATTTTTGTTAATTTTTAAAGATTATCTGACATGAAAACACCTTAGTTTTTAATGATAGATTTTTAAAACCTTCATGAGTTTTAAAGATTTTTCGAAACCCCATTTTAGAGTTTTTTTAAAATAAAACTTACAATAATAATTTTTAAAAAGTTACTGGTCAATAAATGTTTTTAAGAAACTTCTTTCAAAAGATAATTTTTAATTTTGTTACTGTTTTCATTTTCTATTGTTTATTTTTCTAATTTTGAAAGTGTTAAGAAAAGAATTTTGATGTTTTATTCATATGACATAAACAAATTTTAACTTTTGTTCTTCATTGTATAAATATTGGAGAATAAGTAATATGTAAAATGTTAATCAGGTTTACACATACTTGTTGTTATCACCTAACAATTGTTTTCTGGAGTTATTACCATCAGTGTAAACCTTTCCTTCTATTGGTGCTTACTCATTATCTAATTCATGCTTCTTCTGTATCTATATTGTTTTTATGTTTTATTAGACAAATTTGAAACCCGCTTTTAAAGCATATATTTTGAGATTAAGACATTTGTTAGCTTCAAAGAAGCAAAGATGAAAATGGCGTTAAAACAATTGACAATGTGTTATTAGGCACATTTATATATATCTATATAAATATACTACAGTACACATACAGCCAGCAGCAAGGAGTTGGACAAGGAGGTTCCCTACGTCATGGATTGTTTCTCAGTTTTCTGTGACAACAATTTGGAAGTCAAATTGACTATAAATAGCAGATGTAACTAAAGTAATTATAAACATGATGAAATAGTGATGTTTGTGAATATTTGTGTACTATAAGAAGATTTATAATTAATATAGATAATATCGTGTTATTATATATATATATATGTATGTTTAGTTTACTATAGTGTTACATTATAATATGTGTATTTTGTGCTTTTTGATCCAGTGGTTGCTATTTTATCTGTAGTAGAGCATAGTTTTACTTACTGTTTTTAAGGCATAATAATTAATTTTTGTACATTTTGACACTACTACACTGTGTGAAATGGCTGCCATTATATAATAGAATATAATCTTAAAAAAACACCATGGGCTTTCATACCAAACCAGGAGGCAAGAATTACATCAAATGTTTGATTTATATGTGATTGAAATGAAATTGGAGTTTGAATTATATCAGAACTTTGGTGGAAGTACATCAGATAAATTATTGTGATTAAATAACTTGGAGTGGAATGATTACATAAAAACATTGGAGGCAAGAACTAATATACCAGATTGCATGTGATATTTTTTACTTTAAAAAATCAGGAGATAAAATATTAAATGTGGAAGGGTTATTACATCTCAGTAAGCAGCTAAAATGTGATCAAGAAATGAAATATTCAGCAAACAGAAGGCAAAAACTTGGAGAATTATTGGAAATACAACACCATTTTGTTTGTTTGGTGGTTTCTGGTGGCATAGTTAAATTCCTCTGTAACATAGATAATTATAATTATATATAAATATATATATACATATACATTTAGGTTTTGTTTGTTTGGTTTGACAACATACTTGAAGAAGAACTTTTAAAAACTAAGATACTGTTTTAGTAAAATGAAAAAGTATATGCACAATTTATTGCAGCAGCACTAGTTTTAAATGACTGTTTTTCAATCACTAAGGCAGCAGATTGTCAATGAAGCAGCATGAGCAGCAGCAGCAGCATCTGATGACAAGGGATGCTTTACACTAGTGCCTACAAGGAGTTCTTGCCAAGCGGAATTCTCTTTTATTTATCAAACCCTCCATTTTTCGTAAATGGCATTGTTTAATTTTGGCATCATGTCTATTGGTGATTTAAAGAAGTACACAAAATTGACGGAATGTCATTGTAAGTTGATGTTAGGCAGCTTGATACTAAAAGATAAAAAATGAAATTGTTAAGAATCATAACTGGGGAAATGGCTTTTGGATCGAAAACAATTATTATTGTAAAGTAGTTTTTAATTAATGAATTAATTCATATTGTTGTACATAATTGTCGATGTATAAAGCATATGCTTGTTTTAATTTTGACATTAATATTTGGTACAGAAATAATTTAGATTTTAGGTATAAAACCAAGTTATATTGGGTAAATGGGTGAATTTGTGCACATTTAGTAATACACTGTGCCCAACAGTCTAAAATCATGGGAATTTTATCACATACCACATGTAAAGGACAATATATTTATTTTTATGCTTGGGGGAAAATTTAACAAATACAAAGGAATTTGGACTCTTTCATTTGATTCATAAAATATTTTGACTGTCAAGTTTGGGGTGGGACATTTGGTTTAGGTTTCTAGAAAGATCTGGTTAAGTCTTTGCTTGTTTTCATTTTTTTGTGAACCTATTGTTTTACCAGTACTGTTATAAAAAAGTTGATAACGGACCAGAAGCTAGGTAGACCTTATTTTTGATATTAATTTTAAACTTAATATTAAACCCTTTATAGTAAGTTATTTCCCCTAAGCAGAAATTGAAGTGATCTCTTTTTTGCTAAAAGATTAGTTTTTATCTCCCTTGGATAACTTGATGAAGGGCACAGGTAAAGAGCTTATTTACAATTCATTGAAGATTTTACAACTTCAAGTTAATGGTGTCACAACTAATTGGTTGTCTGTGGAGATGTTGTGAACTGTCAATCAATCAATTATGACATCATAGGTTTGGATTATAAAAACTTATTTAGCTTATTTTCAGGTTCAAAATTTGAATTGTACAACCAAGTTTACATGTGTAAGCATGCATGTGTTTTTGCTATATACTTTTGAGAAAAGTACAATAAATTTAAATATTTTTAACTTTACAAGAAAATGTATGGTACATGTTTCAATTGTTACCAGCAGATTTAGTCAGATAATTCAATTTTGATTTTGATTGTATAAATCAGTGTTATAGACTTCAGTCGTCTATCTGTTATATCTGATAAATAGATATTTTCTGAATGTAAAAGCCTTGCGCAGTCAAAGGAACATTTGGATAAATTGCTCACAAATATCGTTATTAGTAAAGTCAAGATTAATTTTGTCACAGGGACAAAAACCCTAAAGATTTGGATAAATCTGTTGGTGACGATATAAGCTGTAACTTGCATTTTTTCTTAATTTTAATTTATTTTAAATCAGAAATTTTTTAGCATAATTGGTTAGATTTTATTACCTGTCTGCCTGCCTATTATATTTAGGTTTATACCAATTTTTTATCAATATTTAAAAGTTGTTTATTTAAAAGAGCAGAAATAATGATGCATATAGGCCCCCACTAAGAGTTACTGGCTACCCATGATGCATTGTGACCCACAATCAGAATGGCTGGCTACCCGTGATGAATATTGATCCCACTAAGAGTGGCTGGCTTCCCATGATGCATGTTGTTTAATTTGCTATTTTTGTTGCTTCTTGTTTCATTCCAGATTTTGTTTTCCATTTTGTCATGCTGGTGAAATATTTCATTGTTTGTTTATTGATAGTCATAAGTGTTTGTTTGTTTTATGTGATTTTAAAATTTAAGCTGATTTTTTAAAAATATATCTGCATGATTTTTTAAAAACAATATTACATATTTTTTAATGTTTAAGAGTCATTTTTAAAACCATTAAAGTGTTGTTGTTAGTTGCTGAAAATTTTAAATAACCACTCTAATTTAAAGGTAATTTTTGATCTAACAACTATCAACAAATTGGCTTAATATCATATAAAATGTCTCTAATAGCAAGCCACAAATTAAGTTGATAAGATACATATATATTTTGGCAAAACTTGAACAATGTTAATATTGGACGTTAGCCTTTTGTAGTTCATTTTAGACTAGTCAAGGCTTTCAATGTATTACCATGCTTAACTCAAGTTTAAATAATGCAAGAAATGCACTCAGAAAAGAAAATATTTTCTCCATCAGAAATTTGTGTTGTAGTTATAATTTTTAACATTTTACAATCCCAAATGTTCTTCATATAATGTACTGTAACCTTAGAACAAACCAAGGACATTTATAACATCACTTAGTAAGAAGCATATGTCAGTTATTGGTGAGAATTGCTAATCAGTTATTAGTTGCCTAAGAAGGACATGGACATGGACTGTCTTTCCCTGACAGCAAACAATGATAATTTGATAAGTGGAGATAACTCACTAGTAGTTCTCACCATAAAACTGCTAGTTAAAAATAAACTTAACCATTTGTGCCATATATGCAGTTATCTGTTAACCATTATTGGTGCCATATATACAGCTACCTGTAAAAGTTGGTGCCAGCTGTCTAGATAATCTCTATGACAGATAACCAGAAGACAAAACTAAACTACAGCAGCCCAGATGTGCTGCTTATGTTAAGCCATATATTAGGGCAGCCAATATGTGCCATCTTTGTGCCATGTATTTTATAATAAACATTTTTGAGGTAGTTGTTGGTAATATTTTAATTTGTTAGTAATTTAACATTGTTTGTTTTTGGTGCACAGGTCTACACTACAACCTGCTATTTAAATCATATTATGTTTTATATTTATGAAAAGAAACTTGTTTTGATGATGACCAGGGTCACATAGATTTCAGATCATTTACAATCTGTAGTATATATATTATATGTTATGCATAAACTAATTACTTAATCATGTTGTTTTTTTTTTTAAAAAAAGAATATTCCAACATTGTTTTATTTAACATATAGTGCTGCTTAATGTGAGTCAAATTTTGTCACATGGTAAAATGGGTTTTGAAAAATAACCTCTTAAATAATATATGTCTCAATGAGATAATGGTTTATCATTTAAAATGCTAAGTTGTATTTGCATTATCAGCCTCCATCAGTCTTTAGAAAAAAGTCACTTGTATAATAATTATTATACAAATGTTTAGAACTACAAGACTGTTAACTTTAAAGTTGCCAAGAAACATTTTAAATACAACACAAAAAATGGTTGAACATCTATAAAACAATTATTGGAGACTGATGGGGAATTGTATTCAAAAATTCAACCATCTAGTGCTGTAAAATTAACACTGGTATATGTAATATCAATACCTTATGTTTTCTGAAACTTTGTTTGACAAAGTTCTTTTTATCTAGCTCTTTCTATATTTTACCCATTTGGTAGTTTCATTGCATTTATTTATATTTTTTAAACATTTTAAAATTCTTTCTAAAAGTAAGGAAACCTATTATAAATACCTTTATAAGGCTGACTTTAACATTATTTAAAATAAATAGGTGTGGAAATTCTGAATTTGTGAGACAGGGCACTACAGTGCCAGTTATTTACAAAAAAGTTTAAAAAATGATTCTATGAGATTTTTCAAAACAAATTAAAAAGCAGTCTTGTGTTGAATATGCATGCTTAATGCAATTTTCAAAATTAGAGTTGAATAAAAAGAGTATGTATCTAACTCTATTTAAGGTAATGGTACTCTTAATTCAGCTTCCTAAAGATTTATTATAATTTAACAAGTGAGAAAAACATCTAAAGTGATTGAAAAACAACAACACAAATGAAACAAATAGATTTGTCACAATGAATAAATTTATTTCATCACAGGTAAAATCCAATAAAATGAAATCCAGACAAATTGTCTGTTTCACTTTTTCTTTACACTTTCTGCAATATTATATAATTTTTGTAAAAATTGGATTTAATATTTTTTGCATAGATCCCATTATTTTCAAGGTAACCTAAATTGATTCTGAAACACAATATGTTTTTCATGCATTTAATCACGGTTAAATTTAAATCAGAAATGTTTTCTGTTTGTTTTAAATATCTTGCAACAAAATCATGTTAGTTATTAACATTACAATATTGTTTATAAGTATGATGTCTCTGTGTCAAAATTATTCTGGACATATTTGACGTCCCATAGTACTATGTTCCCTTCATTCTCAATATGATTACACATGTGAGTGTGACAGGTGTAGCTAGCTTAACATCAGGTGGTTACCTTCCGAAGTACCTGGCCTCACTTCCCTGGTGGAAGTTCACAGCTTTAACTAAATTTCATTTACTTTGTTTTGTTTTTTTGTTTTTTTTTGGATTGTGATTTGATCATGGACCAGTATATTTGTTTTTGATTATTGACAAAGGTAGATAACAACACATCTTAACAGTATAACGTTACAATCGTGCCATACATAATTTATAGATATTTATTATTTTTCTGTGCCATACACACTGGGATTAACTTACAATTTAAAATTCTTGTAAATTTTCCATCACTGTCACTGAAGAATATTCCAAAAATTTTCCTTTATTACAAAAGTCTAGTTTGATATTGCTGTGTAAAATCAAATTATTGTTATAAAAAATGAATTTGTTAAAGTAAAATAATATGTAACAAGTAAAATAATACATAATATTTGGGTATAAAATCATTTATCTCTTTAAGTGGTAAAATGTCAGCCTTCAAATTGTCTCGTCTTAGGATAAAACGATTAGTCCAACCAGTAAGTTACTTTATGAAAATACAGATCTATTGCGTTACAAATTTGTCATTTGTGTCCCTAATAATAGTTTTTACAAAATATTGTTTGTTATATATTACAGACAGTTGGACATGTAAAACTTTAATTAATTTATAATCATTTTTGTTATAAAGTAGACACCATTTACATGCAAAATGTCTTAGTGTAAAAGACCACATTGGTTTCGTTGGAAATAAGAATGCAAATGTTTTTTTTATATATATAATAATTATATATTCTACAAATTTTGTGCCATAGCATTTTTATTTTCTTTTGTAATATACAGTATAACAATATTGCTACCGGTAGATTCCAATAAAACTTACAAAATATTTCTTGCACAGAAATATCACACTGCTCTAGAAATAAAAATGCATACATTTTTTATATTTACAAAAAATTGTGCCATAGCATTTTTATTTTCTCTGTGGTGATAAAAACTTATGCTAGTAGTAGTTTATATATAAATAACCACAGTATATCGCTTCCAAAGACTGATTTTTATTCAGTTCAACACGCCATATAATTTGTCATTTTATACATCTATTTTTTTATTATAATTAGTAATTCATGTTAATTTAATTGCTTTTGTAATTATCATAGTTTAGCTGTTTTATTTTATATTTTCCAAAAATAAATTAATATCATATATATAACAATGATGTAAAGTTAAAACAAAAATAAAAAATTCATCCAACTTGGTGCAAGGATATGTTAACTCAGTTTTATATTTAGCCCGGTGAATAGTGCTAATTTTTAATGGTTTTTTCTATAGTTTTGTTGGCGTTTTTTATTATAACAACAGTTTCTGAACACGTTTATGATCTCTTATATTTCAATTATTATGTGTAGTGTAGAAGTTTTGTTTCTGAAATCTTGTGACCCTGGTCAACAGTGAACTGTGCCATATTGTAATATTCAAATCCAGATTGTTTTTTCTCACTTTTTTGTCAGTTATTTATAATCAAATTACAAATTTGAAGTTTTTGTTTTTTCTGTAGATGTCTCATTGCTTGTTACTCTGTCATTATTGTTTTATGATTGTCATCAATTTTGTATACAAGTTTTAGGGATTTTCATAATGGGCATTGTAGCTGGTTGAGTTAAATTACTTGTGCTAGGTATTTTGTTCAGGTCCTGTTTATGTTTTCTATTTTAAGGAAATAATATTTTTCCATTGATGATATTTTTGATTGTTTTACACTTTTATGCTAAAATAATGGAAGATATTGTAGGAATTTGAACCTGTAATTTTCCGTAACCATTGGAAACGATAGGTAAGCAGAAATATTAACGAATAGCACTTGATATAGTCATTTTAGGAGGAAATATATCTAAGTATAAAGAAAATTTCCATAAAATGAGATTTTTTTATTTCCATTTCAAAAGCTTTGTCAGTAAAAAATATTATCAACATATGTAATTCAAATATACGCCAATAAATAAAACACTTGTTCCTGATTTTGTTCCTTAACCTTGAACATTTTCACCATCATCAAAATATAAATATAAGTTAAAGATGGTAATCAAACTTTGTATGACATCTATTTCAAGAGTGTATTGACATACATGTATATATTTTGAACATAAAATTTTTAATAGCTAAATTTGGTCAAATATATTCTGGTTCTTTGGTAACTTTTCAACACCTCATAACAATTTTGGTTTCTTAATTTTGGTCCTAGCACTACTGATGAGGAATTTTATTCTGAAACGGTCATCTAGTGCTGTAAAATTAAAACTGGTATAATATGTAATATGTATATAGGTCTATATTCTGCAAGTCATTGTTATCAGTAATTAAAAGAAAAATATTTAATATCATGCATAAAGTATCTGAAAATTAATTACAAGTGTGACCCATTGATGCTAAAGCATTAGAAAAAATATATGAAATATCTAATTTTTTAATTAAACATCTTTCATGAAATATGTTTTAAGATGAGCTTTTTAATATGTTTTATATAAAATTAGTTAAAATCATTTGTATCTTCTTTAATTAATTTTCACTGAAATTCATTGAATTTACATGGAGCCAATTTGTTTAAGAAAGTTAATTTAACTTCAAAGAGTTTTATGAAATAATTAAATAACTAACCTGAATTCAAGAACAAAAAATATCTAGTACAACAATACGACAAAACAAATTTTATATCTTCACTTTGTCCTGGTCTATCTGATTCTGGGCCGAGTAACAATGTACCATTTATTGTGCAATGCGATAATGCTATTACATATTCCCCGGAATATGATATAAATTGAAGTCCTTATGTCACATGTTTTAATACATATAAGGACGGATTTGAATTAATAAAAATATTAAATAAGATTATAAATCAATTGTTAAATTTGTTAAAAAGTTAATTATTATTTGTAATTAATTTTCATTTTCTGTTCGGTTGTTAGGTTTGCTTTCTGAACATTTTAAAATGTTTTAAAACATTTTTAAAATTTTTCAGTATCATTTTATTACTTGGATCCAAATTTTAACAATATTGACTTGCATTGCTTTATGGAATTTAGGCATTTTAAAACAATCAGCTACAATGTATCCATTTTGAACATTTAGCCACAATTTTTATTATTACAAGAACCTTGCATGTGGGATAATAAATATATGTATTACATGTTGGTTATGATGGAGTACTTGTAATTTGTGTGTTCTATACAGTAACTCACCTGTTATTGATGATGATCATCTTTGCTTTTAACTAACTCTTTAATACAAACTAAGTTTTTATGTTCCAAAAAATTATAAAATTTCTTGGTTTTTGTTTTAGAAGAAAGTGTTGTCACACAACCCCCTGTTCTTATTTAGTATGTCTGTGCCTTTAGCTGTAATTTCTCTCCTCCCCTCACTCCCTCATTCCTTCCCTTTGTCATCATCTCCTCTTTCTCTCTGTACATTAAATGTACCTGAATTAGTTATTATTATTATAATTATTATTATCTTGAGCTTGGTGTATTTATAATGTGGATGTTTGTTTGACAGTACAAAGTACATGTAAAGTTTAATAAAAATTTCTTTGAAACTTTATACACTTTTCTATCTGTTGTTTATTTTGTTACCTGTCCAGGTACAACTTCTGTCTGTCCAAAACTATCGTGGATATATATGACCTGCAATTGTTCTATGTTCCTTTCAGTATCAATTTTGCTTTTTCACATGGCAAGTGTAGCTAGAAAACAGGCATGTTTCCTATTCGGCATGTGCCACACAAGTTTGCGAGAATATTCCAGAAGAGGTTTGCAGAGTGTAGGAAGAAAAAACAGAATGGTCTTTCCCTTGCAGAGCACCCAGAGTCACACTTCCCCGGTGAATACATGTTTAACTACATTTTAGTTTCAAAGTTTTTAATTTGCTTTTGGTCCCTAGTTTGGACGTGGATTGGTGTGTTTGTTTTTGATTTAGTGTACGTTTGTTAAGAAACATTTTGCCATATTGTAACTTGATTATAATGACTGACGAGATGACCATCTCCAATCAGACTGGAAAAGTTAAAGGATTTGATCAATATTGTGATGCGCCCTGCTAAGCTCATTTTTCAGAACCATATATTTCTCTTCTATATACATAAAGTCATACAGGACTAAAATACAATTAGATCACCAAAAAGAGATTATTTCAAAACGCACACGTTAATTATAGGTAATCAAAAAACAAACATACTAATCCATGTCTGAATCACAATGTAAAATGTAAACAAAATCGCATACATTCTCCGGTTTTAGATATAATGAAATAGATATAAAATAGTCATATATACTGAAAATAACAGGTACTTCGCTATAACAACAAAATATCTGCGACTGAAACATATACTTGGCAACAGCCAACTAAACCAAGAACACGGCGCAATTCAAGCAAATGTTAAAACAGCTGACCAAGTCATTTAAAGACACACGTATTAGGACAAACAAAGCATATGTTTACACATATTTTGTATCCCCAATCATTACATCGAAGATGACGGCGGTGTCAAATAAAACAGCGATCTTTATGGTTTCACTTTATCTTCTACAAATTGTCATTATATCACTTAGTCCGTCCAAAACAAGATAATCAGTTCGAGGACTGGATTATTGGTTATCTTATGTCTTATTCCAATCTTTTTTTGTGTGCCTATTATCGTGACTTAATTGTGTATTATGGTGAATTTATTCATTTTGACTATTGACACGTACACAGCTAGATCTAAACATTTTTGAATTGCTTTCAATTCCACAGAAAGACTATAGAAAACCTTTAAGATTTTCGCTAAATCATTTATCTCCACATACAAATATAAAGATGTCGTTCTTTCTCTGAACAATCCTAAATTTGGAGACTATGTGAATGCCATGTATCCCAGCGAGCTTGAAATAAAAGATTCGACTTATTCTTCAAGTTCTACTTCATAGTTACACTTATACCTCAATTATGACACCAACGAAATGCTTCATTGGAAGCTATATGACAAACGCTATTTCATCACTTTCTATTGTCAACTTTCCTTTTCTATGCAGTAATATACCGAATTTTCCTGCTTATGGTGTATTTGTTTCACAATTAATACGCTATGGAAGGGCTTGTTCCCACGATTGGAACTTAATACAATTAAGCGAGCTGGTTACAAATAAATTGTTGACCCAAGGATATTGCAAACCTAAAGAATTTAAATGACCGTCATCACGGTATTGTTGATAAATTTGACGTGTCTGTGTCCAGGATTGTCCTGGATATATTTGATGTCCCATAGTTCCATGTTCCTTTCACACAATTTTGATTACGCACGTGACGGGTGTTATAGCTAAACAAGAGGTGTTTACCCTTCTGCAGCGTCTGGTCTCGCTTTCCTGGTGGGAGTTCACGTGTTTATCTAAATTTGTTGGTTTTACTTTGCTTCTGGATTTTGATTGGACATGGATTAGTATCTTTGTTTTTGATTTAAGATAAATTGAAGAAAAAGGGGTTGGATAAAATATTTAAAGCAATTTTTAAGCAGTTACAAAAACTAAAATAAAAGGATATATAAGATAATAGGATATTCTTTGTAATAAAAGAAAAAAAAATGATTTAACTAAAACAAAATATGTTCCCGATAGCTATATCTCTTGGCTGACTTGCTTGATGTTAGAAAAATAATATTGACTGGTAGTTAAAATACTACTCTGATACAGTCCATGCCCAAATTAAAATCCTGAAATTAAAGTAAAAACTTCTTCGAAAACTGGATTATTAAATTAATTACACCAGGGTTGGGTTCCCTGGAAGTTTAAGCACCTCCTGATTAGCTAGCTACTCCCGCAGCCATGAGAATAAAAGGACCTATGGGACGTCAACTATATTCAGCATAATTTGGGAAACAGAGACATACTTATCAACAGTATTTTGATGCAGCTATAAAACGTTTTCAGGGCCTTGGTAAGCCTGGGCTTGTAATATCCCTGGGTCAACAATTCTTGTTTCATTGTATAAAGTTCCCGTTGTGAGAACGAGCTCAACCATAGCGTACTAATTATGAAACAAATACATCATAAGCAGGTATATTGCTGCATAGAAAAAGAAAATTGACAAAAGAAAAATTGAAACATCATGTTTGTATATAACCATTCTGTGTGTCATATTTGAGGTATAAGTCAACCTGGGAAGAATCAGTCGTATATTTTATTCCAAGCTAACTAGTTTATATGATATCATATAGTCTTTTTAGGATTATTACTTAATAGGACGTCATCTATATATCTATATGTAGAGTTGAATGACAGAATTCACTCCAGAAGATATTAGTCAAAATATTAAGCAAAACTTGAAAAATCGACCATTTAGAATGGGGTATATTCGTGTAAAGTTTTGCACAGATTTTTTATAGATATTACATAAAATACAGTATTAGAAGCAAGATGTTCAAGAAAATCTTTAGAATGTTTTAGAATCCAGATTCGGTTGATACAATATGTAGAATAGACTTTATCTAATAAGTTTGAAGATCATCTTTGACGATTGTCAATTTTTTTTTTGCTAGAATTACTGATACTAATTAAGTAGTAGATTTATGTTTTCCGGTTACCTTGGGCATTTTTAAGAATTATTTAGTTATAATTTCAAAAATAAAAATTACACAAATTTGTTACAGCACATTACTTCCTATTTATTTTAAATAGCATTACAAATTTATTTTTCAATTTCAAGTTTAAACATTTAATTAGGCCTACCAAATTTTTAACAATTAGCACACATTAACTTGCTACCATATAATCTAATAATTTCAAATTTTACAAATTAAATTTACAGATTCAACAAATTGATGATAAATTTTCCCCTATGTAATTCATCACATACAGTTTACGTGAAATTTCAATCTTCTGAATATCTATGACAATATAGGCGACTCTGGGGACTATTTTCTGTATAAGGTTGTTGTTTTAAACCGCTATTCCTGACGTGGGTTTACAAGAGAAATTGACATTAAATCCCAGATCAAAAATCTCTAGGACAATGTATGGTATATTTCTTATTTTAGACTTTATGATCCAGGATTCTGAAATCAGTTCATTGATTGATACTAAATATTAGCTAGTGAAATATACGCCCAACTCTAGCATAAACTATTTAACATGGCAAATATGGTCATCTTATCAGTAAGAATGGCTATACTTTAAAAAAAATCAGCTAATTAGTCGCCTTCGCGTTTTAATCGGTTTTAGCAATATTTTAAATACCGAAACATCTATTGAGCAAAAGGGTTTTTAGCTTCAATGTTTAAAAATATGTATAATCTTTAAATCAATTTGTTTCAACATTTAATTGAAGTGTACCCAGTGCTTTTCAAAAGAATTTTAGGCGGCAAACATACCCATTACCTTTTACCATAAAACATGCAAATTTTAACCTATTGCTAACCTCATACATATGATGCATTTGTATGCATAAAATAAAATAATACTATATATATCATAGACAAATCGAATCAAACTCGCCATGATCTCGTAATACCAGGTCGATTTCAACAATTATTCCTTATTCCTGTTTTATTTTGCCGTTTTGGAATAAAATTTCTCATCAGTAGTGTTTGGACCAAAATTATGGAAATATAATTTTTTTTTTTAAATGAGAAAACTTAACGAACAAAACTGTATTTTACTAAATCAACTTAAGCCATTAAGTATTTCTTAGTTTTTTAGGATTTTAACATTTCAGAAGCAGATATTTTTAATGAACAACGTTTATCTGACAGTGCTATACAAATTATACAACGTTATTTTTTTTACCTATCATATATATGTATACATTGTTTTATACAGATTTCTTTGGTTCTATGTAATAACTAAGAATGACTTAGTCATTTTCAATATTGAGATATAACATGTCATATATTTTGTACATGTATTAAATATCCGAGTCTGTTACTGCCCTCAGAATTATTTCTACTCCAAGACAATATTATACCTAATTGTTTACGCTGCATTAAACAAAATATATTGGAATTTCTAATTCGGACTGTTGATGAGCATGATAAAGCAGGTTGAGAAGAAACATACGCTTCGGGCTAATACTGAGCATTAGTGTGTAGATAATGGGCTATCCGGCTTGATTCACTGTTACACAACACTGTAAATGTTCAGCGGCGGCGAAATCTAATACAGAAACTTTAAAATGAAAAGCAGCAGGGAGGATGGCTACCTTATCTAATTAAATACTGTAAGATTTGTTTGTTTTTCAACATAAGACAAAAAGAAAATATTAACTTAACGCTGAAAATGGAGGGGGTTTTGACTCCTCAGAAGAATACACTCTAATATTGGCATTATTTGACGTTTTCTGATAATATTATATTGGTTATAAAGTAAAAAAAAAATTAAAACATTCTACTTTAACTTGCTTAATCGTTTGTATGCTAAAAAGGAAGGATTATAATTTTATCAACAGTTTTCATTGACCATTTTAATTCGAAGATACGTAAAATTAAATGGCATTTCTCTTCCCCGTTTCTGTTATTATGTCTTTCTGAATTCCTTCATTTTGGATCAAAATGTAAACGTTGCTTTATCAAATAACGGACACTTTTACCAATATTTATTATAATAAATATTATCATTCTAATACTTTATCACGTGTAAATCTATGTAATCAAAAATAAACATACTAATCTATTTCCGAATCACAATCCAGAAGCAAAGTAAAAACTTTGGAACTGACAAGTTAGGTTAGACACGTGAACTTCCACCAGGGAAGTGAGGCTGGGTGCTCCGGAAAGGTAAGTAAAAAACTTTTGATTTCTCTACGCTTAACATCTTTTTCCCTCAATCTGGACTGAAAGAACGTCCAAAACGTTATTGTTTTACAAAATCGGTAGGTCAAGATAAAATATCTAGTGCTGAATGGTTATTTTGTCAAACTTCATACAGATTCCAAAACAAAAATATACTAAATATACCATCAACAAAATGTTCGGAGATTTTTATAGACAACATATTTGTGTGGTTGGTAATATAATTTTCAAATATAACAATGGGTACAAATTGTTGATCATTGCTTGCTGATTAATTTCTATAATCGTGTGAAGCAGAATTTATGAAAAAACCTTGTTAAACTCCAGAAAGAAGACTGTCGCTAAATCATTGAACTTCAAATACAGATATACAGACGTCATTCTATCTCTTAATAATCCTAAAGTTGGAGACTATGTGAATGTAATCTATTCTGGTGAGCTTGGAATAAAAAAGCTTCCGATTCTTCAAGTTCTGCTTCATATTTCGACTTATACCTCAAAAATGACACCAACGAAGGCTACATTTGAAACTGTATGATAAACATGATGACTTCAATTTTCTTTTGTTAACTTTCTTTTTTCTATGGAGCAATATACCTTCTTTATCTGCTTATGATGCATATTTTCCAGAATTGATACGTTATGGTGTAGTTTGTTCCCACTACGGGAAGCAAGCTGCTTACAAATGAATTGTTAACGCAGGGATAATCTTGCAAGCCTAGGCTTATCAAGGCCCTCAAAAATTTAAAGCCCTCATCACCACAATATTGTTGATAAGTATGATGTCTCTGTATCCAAAATTACCCTGGATGTATTTGACGTACCATAGTTCCATGTTCCTTTCATTCTCAAACTTGGTTACACGCGAGACGACTGGAGGCGCTAAATTTTCCGGGGCACCCGACCTCTTGTTGAAGTCCACGTATTTTTTAACTTAAATTGCCAGATTTCAAATTGTTGATTGTGATTTTTCATGAGTCATAATTCAGCATTATAGTTTTGTAGCATACGGCACATACACAAAAGGAACACAGACACACAGTCGATGCGTACAGAAACTCGTCCAAACTTTCCTTTGTAATTGACTTACTACTCCGTCAGTACCACGACTAGATTGTACATAATGTATTTAGTTTTATGGACAGGCTTTGTAATTACGTTTATGTCATGGACGAATCAAGAAGTGTAATGGGCAATTTTGTAACGGACAGATAATGTCATCTAGATCATCAATGATTTAAAATGGGTTCTCTTATTACTTCACGAAATGCAACTTATTACAGGGATGCAGAAGGCTACACTCTGAGCGTTTTCTATATCAGTTTATCAGTGGACACCATCTCTGGCTTTTAACATCTCTTATGATACAGTCGGCGACATGTTTGTCAGTTTCACCTCTTTTGTACTATTTCTAAACATTGCTGTACTTCGTAATTCGTTAAGTATGTTTGTCTTTGATTTTGTCATAATGTCTTGTCCAAGCTACTTGTCTCTTATTTTACTCATCTTTTTGACTAACTAGAATACTAGTCATCGATTATAAATGAAATGTTCCATGACCACGGGGAACGAAATGTACCATAACGACAGTGAATTAAATATTCCATGACGGCGGTAACAAAGTATTCCACGACGGCGGTGAACGAAATGTTTTATGAGGGGGTGGGGGGTAATAAATACCATGATGACGGAGAACAAAAAGTTCCATGTTGACGGCTGGGAACGAAATGCTCCATGACGGCGGTGAACGAAATGTTTCGTGACGGCTGAGAGGGAAATGTTCCATGACGGCTGGGAACGAAATGTTCTTTGTTACCTTGAAAGAGTTATACAGTTTGCTTATACATGTGCACATACAATGCATACGGACTTCTTAAATGTTACCAAATTCTTTAACATGCTAATAAGTTCACTGTTTGTCAAAATAGATTTAAAATGGAATTTCACGGCTTTTAAAGTGATTTCGAAGCAATAGGAAGCGACCAGCCAGCCAGGGTTATTGATAATTGGTTGAACGGCTTATAATGTCATTTTAGTTTCATTTGAGTTATACTGCTTTCCAAAACAGATAATTGTTCTGATTTTCTTAGAAATTTGATTATGAACCTAGCAGTAACTTTGTAAACAGTATTACGTTAACAATCCAATTACGGAACTATGTGAGCTGCAAATGTAATGTGTAAAACCACTATGTTTGCATTGGTCATATATGTGTATCCAGGAATTTTGAATTTTAAGTCGGTGTAAATCAATATTGCGTTATAATAAGCTTTAAACATCTCACACAAATAACCGGTGACACGTATGATATACCTTACAGCGATGTTAAGATGACATGTGCATTACCAACTACGGAGTTTAGTAAATGCAGTTTAATGTCAATTCAAATTTTTTTTTTAAATTTAAGTTCCGATGAGAATTTTCCAGTTCAATCTCTTTATGCTTGCTTTAGCTATTATGTGAAAACAATTTTGTTCATAAGTGTATTCGGTTAACCACCTCATATGTAATGTACTTTATCCACTGTGTGTGTGTGTGTGTGTGTGTGTGTGTGTTCGCTTAAACTTATGTACTTTTTAAAAGATTTTTTTGAGGTTGAAAATTATGTGAAATCAAATATTCAATTTTGGAAATGGTCTGCATGAATGCCTAAAGCTAAAGTTATGGTAACCCACATAGTAAATCATGTCATTTTGACATCCTTTTGTTACTTTGTCACAACGAGTTGCATTGACAACGCAATGTTCTCTGGTATTAAGTTCGGTTTAATATCGTGTATTAACAGAATTTATTAATTAAACTCCGTAATGAAAAATCATGATGGCTTTTCTAAATCCTCTAATTAAATGCATTTTGTATATTTTTAAGGATTTCAAAAATGTGCAACTTTTTACAATATTTTGGCGGAACATAAAAATTGAACATTATTACTAATCTAACTAATATTACCAGAAGCCAAGCCTTACTAACAACATACAATTAAAACATGAATTTTTGCTTCCAAAGTTCTCAAGAAAAGTGAAATAAAGTCATTTTTCTCTCATTTTCACATTTATTTCGACACTTAGAAGAACTAACTTAACCTAACAACAACATGCAATGAACTTGTTAATGAGTAGGAGAATACAGATTAATTCTGTGTCGTTTATTATCAGGATTTACTGGTCTAAGTCATGCAACAAAAATCATAATTCATATCACAATGTTAAAAGTTTTAAATAGTGAAACGTTAATTACATAAAGTTTGAGCTTAATGCTCTCTGAAATGTCTTTGTTAATTTTCCAGAAATAAATGTGTTGGCTCCCATTCAATTAAATTTTATTTGTTTGTTTGCTTTTTGTAGAACACAATAGCTTTTGGTTTTATTTGTTTTTACGTACAACACATAACATTTTGGTCTGATTTGCTTCTTTGTAGAAGGCATACAATTTTGTTTATTTTCCTGTTTGAAGAAAACATAACCTTTTGGTTTTATATGCTTCTTTGTAGAACACATAACCTTTTGGTTTTATATGCTTCTTTGTAGAACACATAACCTTTTGGTTTTATATGCTTCTTTGTAGAACACATAACCTTTTGGTTTTATATGCTTCTTTGTAGAACACATAGCCTTTTGGTTTGAATTGCTTCTTTGTAGAACACATAACTTTTTGGTTTTATATGCTTCTTTGTAGAACACATAACTTTTTGGTTTTATATGCTTCTTTGTAGAACACATAACTTTTTGGTTTTATATGCTTCTTTGTAGAATACATAACTTTTTGGTTTAATATGCTTCTTTGTAGAACACATAACTTTTTGGTTTTATATGCTTCTTTGTAGAACACATAACTTTTTTGGTTTTATATGCTTCTTTGTAGAACACATAACCTTTTGGTTTTATATGCTTCTTTGTAGAACACATAACCTTTTGGTTTTATATGCTTCTTTGTAGAACACATAACCTTTTGGTTTTATATGCTTCTTTGTAGAACACATAACTTTTTTGGTTTTATATGCTTCTTTGTAGAACACATAGCCTTTTGATTTGAATTACTTCTTTGTAGAACACATAGCCTTTTGGTTTGAATTGCTTCTTAGTAGAACACATAGCCTTTTGGTTTGAATTGCTTCTTTGTAGAACACATAACTTTTTGGTTTTATATGCTTCTTTGTAGAACACATAGCCTTTAGATTTGAATTACTTCTTTGTAGAACACATAGCCTTTTGGTTTGAATTGCTTCTTTGTAGAACACATAGCCTTTTGGTTTTATATGCTTCTTTGTAGAACACATAACTTTTTTGGTTTTATATGCTTCTTTGTAGAACACATAACCTTTTTTTTAATTGTTTCTTTGTAGAACACATAACCTTTTGGTTTGAATTGTTTCTTTGTTATTGAGTACTGATTTCAACTACAGGCACTTATTTCTGTATCATGCACTATACAGTATCTTTGGCCAGCAGATATAGGTCAGTAGGACCAATTAATGCAAATGATTTAGGCGAGTTAAGAAGCAATTATACATGATATTTACCATAAATGCCAAATATAAGAAACCCTACAAATGATAAATGTGAAAAAAACCCAACATAAATAAAACTGAATCATGGGAAGCTCAATAAGTCAACATTAAATAGGATGTGCTAGTGGTTTGTTAAGTAGTGGGCTATATCGTTATTTTTAAGAAATAATTTAATTTGTTCAAAACTAGAATATGACAATTTTTAAAAAAAAATCTACATTTTCAAATTAATTTCTTTTTATTCATAAAAAAAATTAAATGCCAATTCACAACAAGTAGGTCTCCTTTCTAAATTGTCCATTTCTTATTACAACTGCAGAAAGTCAAAAACAAACATACCAATTCATGTACAAATCACAATCCCAAAGCAAAGTAAAAACTTTGAAACTTTAAAACACGTGGACGTCAATCAGGGAAGTGAGACCGGGTGATCAAGTTTAGTAGTACGCTAACACCAAGCTTATCTTAACAGTTTATATATAAAGTATTACATGAATATTTTGGGC
The DNA here is from genome assembly GCA_021292105.1 of Anadara kagoshimensis. Taxonomy (NCBI): domain Eukaryota; kingdom Metazoa; phylum Mollusca; class Bivalvia; order Arcoida; family Arcidae; genus Anadara; species Anadara kagoshimensis. The sequence goes on along the minus strand of CM037858.1, from coordinate 60,187,094 downwards.
AATCATTTAATTTATTTAATAAGCAGTTTGAACTGTATAACAACAGCACTGGGTACCATTATCATAAATAATATTGTCTGCCCAAAGTAGTGCCTTTATTATTTGTGGTCTTAGTATGTGTCTTTTGTTATTTCATTTGCTCATTTCTTATGTTATTTGTGTCATGTTCTTGGTTGCACTGGAGGTTGCTAAGTTTGGCTTTTATTGAATATTGTTAAATATCGTTTTTTCAGAAACAAATAACTTTTTCTATTATAGCGATTGTGACTTTGCGGGTTTAAAAACATTAAGATGGTATGTTGTTTCAACAAATTGAATTAATTATCGATATGTGCATATCTCTGTATAAAGCACTGGTAAGAGATGATTTATAATACGTATACATGATAATCTCGTATTCAGATTAAGGTGCCCGAAAACCGGCGTATAATCCGGTGATTAACGATTGGAGCATGTCTCTGTAACAATCATTTGTCAATCGGTAACCAGATACTTATTTTTGTAACTATAATGTGATATTAAGTCAAAAACAATCATATGTTAAAGCTAATGCATTTAAATAACCGTTTATTTCTATTTTATGAATTATACATTTATAAAACTAATAAATACCTATAATCACATTAATTATATTTTCCTGATATTTTTTAGATTTTTGTTTTGTAAATAAAACTTACTGACTATAATTTCACATTGTATAAATAAAAACAAAATATATGTTTGGACAACATATACATGTGCAATACGAGAGTCATATTGTTGTTCGTTTCTCTTTCGCTGGTTCTGGCAATTTGTTTTGTTTTTTGTTTCGTTGTTTGGTTCATTTTATTTCATTCATTTTTTGTTTCGATATTAGTTGGTAAGTTTATTTATTTATTTATTTATTTATTTATTTATTTATTCAGGTTTTTTTTTGGTAGATCTGGATATTGAAAAACAACATATTCTATTCCGCAGCATATTGGTATTTTAATAAACATTTCTTTTGGCTTGTATTAAAGTCGCATACTCTTTTAAATTGTTATAACCATGTTATAGGTCTATAATTTTTAGATGCAGTGTTGTCTGATCAAGTCTTAAATGTTGTTTACACATTTTCACTCTTGAAAACTTTTGAATTTACAATGGTAAGTGAAAATCAAAATTTCAAGACTACATGAACTTCAAACAAGATGAAAACGTACTTTATAAACACAATAATTTAATACATATTATTGGCTCTTGTTTATTATTTTCTGAAACAAGCCGCCAATCTTTGGGAAAAAAATCTGAAAAAATACGTTATTAAATTGAATGACATCACATATTCTGGTTAAAATAAATCTTCGGTGTAATTTTATGCTTTTCTTGCAAATAAACCTCATTTTTATTTAAAACGTGGAAGAAAACCTCAAATTATTCAAATTACAAACCAAATATTTATCTTAAGCTTGATGCTTTGTCTTCTAAAGATTGCTTCCTTATAGTTGATGGATATAAAGTTACTTCACGACATAGTTCTAATTTACGTCCAACCCCTTAATAAATACAGTAAACATATGACAAGTTTTATTTTAGTTGACATTAAACACATTTAAATTCTTAAATTCTAGCTTCAACTGCCCTTAGATTTGTTCTCGTATGTTTTCATATCTTTTTAACTGAATTATTTTCCCTCTCTTATGAACTATAATAATAAATCAAGCAGCAATATTTAACAAGAGACAACATGTATTTTATTTTATTTTCCATGTTATGAAACGAACTCAAATCAATATAATAGCCAGGAAATAACCGAAAGCCGTCCTTCACGATCCTAACATGCTTAATCGGTATGAAGTAAAAGTAAAATTGGAGGACGGTTTTGAAAAGCGCCCGGAGATACAATCGAAGTCGATGTCACATCCAGGATGGTTACTAACGAAGTCGTAAGCTTTCTAGAATCTTCAATTCATGACCGCATTCTACCGTTCATCCATTTAGATTTTAATCCAGACCTAATTAAAACAACATATCTTGTGTAATGGGGGTCTTAGACGATCGATTCTCTGGTAAAGAATTGTATTATTTAATTACCACGCTAGCAAACCGTCAAGATATTTCTCTTCCTCTATGAAGCTGTCATAAGCTCATCACTAACTCTGCCACAAAGAAGCGGCCTTGTTTAAAGGATTTGCATTCTTTAATCAGAAGCACCTTTGTGAAAACATTTTATTGATTATGTCCATCTAACTTGCTTTTTCTTAGAAAGCACACAGACCATCCATTTTAAATTGCTTAATTGCTTATGTCGGCGAACATTTATAGCGTTGCTCACAAATGACCCGAGCTTTGGACCGAATTCCTAAGAGAATTAACTCAGAAATATGGAAGGTTTTCAAATTGAATGAAGCAGACGAACCAAGTTCACGGTGTAATGGCGGCATTTTAATTGAAGTCTAAAGTCTTGGAATTCGCTAGACATGTTTATTATTTAGATGTCAGAATTCTGTGTTTGATCTTAAGTTTAATCAACATCCCATATATCTTTTGACATGAAATGACCAAAAAGGCAAAGGCAATTACCGTCGTATCAGAGAGAAGACACATATAAAACAACTGTTACAAACTCCCGTCATGATTGTTATATTTGATAAAACGTCTCCTTGTGAAAGTACATTTTTAAAACGTATACATATTATAACTCGTGAACTCTCTATCTTGTTTAGCAGAGCAGACCCGTTTCTGTGATCTTTTTAAGCAGAATAGTAGTAGCTAAAGACCAGAATTTTCTGCAGGCTTTGTCTAATCAAATAATGTCCTTCTACAACAACATCCTTTGACAATAAGCATAAATCCCAGAATTTATACCCAACATTCCTCTAATAATTTAAATGTAAACTATTGTCTAATAACCTCTTGAAGTAACTTTTGTTTGGTACCCGTCTAAAGGCAGAATTTACTTTGATACCCGTCTAAGTCGCATTGTCTGGTACCTTCTGAAGTGAAAGTGAGTTGGTCTGGTAACCGTCTAAAGGCAGGATTCACTTTGATACCCGTCTAAGTCGTATTGTCTGGTACCTTCTGAAGTGAAAGTGAGTTGGTCTGGTAACCGTCTAAAGGCAGGATTCACTTTGATACCCGTCTAAGTCGTATTGTCTGGTACCTTCTGAAGTGAAAGTGAGTTGGTCTGGTAACCGTCTAAAGGCAGGATTCACTTTGATACCCGTCAAAGTCGCATTGTCTGGTACCTTCTGAAGTGAAAGTCACTTTGTCTGGTAACCGTCTGAAGTCAGTGCTATACTCTGTTTATATGGCGCCTTTTCTCTAACTTAGTTTGTTTCATTATGTCGTGTTCTCGGTTATTTCGCTGCTTCCTACAAATACATGTTATTCAGATAAAAATATTTCTTTATATTTATTTTTAACCACATTTTTATTTTCAAAATAAGTAAAGATCAAACATAATTCGGTAAACATCAACCAGAAACATCCAGTATAAATGTAGACTATAAATCACGTGTATCATATAGACAGGTCATAATTATAATATCCTAGTATTGCCACAGTGAGTAATAGAGTTATAAATGACAGAGGATATCCGACTCCAAAATTCCACGATAATTATTATTTCATTTCTTATTCATTAGAACTATTTCCCCTTAATTACAGAATATCAGTATAATTTCCATGCTAGTGTCCTCATTATGTGTTCTTTATCGCTCTATATGCTACTTGACCAACCCTTCCTCATTTTTTACCGCCATGCCATTTCTTAGAATGCAATGTAAATTAATATCAATAAATAACGCGTGCACATGTGATGGAATGCATATGCTTTATAATAATGAACATTTTGTGGTGTTGTTCATTATAAATTGAGTACCCGTCATCATGAAATATGAAAATCAACAAAACACAGAATGCTTAGGACACAGATTATAAAACACTAAATAGAATGACATAATGGTATTGAATAATGTGGTAAGATTTTTTCTTATGTTGAACAGAACAGGCCAGAATTAAGCTTGAATATTAAAGTGAAAAAAAATAATTTGCTTGAAAATTACACAAATACCCACATAAAATATGACCATATTTATCATATCAAAACATCTCACCAAAGCTTGCAATGAAGTGCTCTAGAGGCGAGTACACAAATTATCAGTGTTCATCTTGAGGTTTCTATAGGGGTTTCCTTCATTTGCAAAACTAGAAGAATGTTATGTATCAATAAAAAAACAAACATACTAATCCATGTCCGAATCACAATCTAGAAGCAAAGTAAAAACTTTGACAAGTTAGGTTAGACACGTGAACTGCCACCAGGGAAGTGAGGCCGGGTGCTTCGGAAGGGTAAGCACCTCCTGTAGCTAGCTGCACCCGCAACGTGTGTAATCAAAATTGTGTGAAAGGAACATTGAACTATGAGACGTCAAATATATCCAGGGCAATCCTAGACACAGAGACATCAAACTTATCAACAATACTGTGATGACGGCCATAAAACTTTTTGAGGGCCTTGATAAGCTTAGGCTTGCAATATCCCCGAGTCAACAATTTATTTGCAAGCAGCCTACTTCGTTGTAAATAATTTACAATGACTCATTACAACGCAGATGGGGCATTTCCAGTAGATATTGACCTTCTGACCTCCAGAGCACGGTTACAGCATCGCTAGTGTCCTAAAGACCACCATTGCAACATCGCTGGTATCCCGTCCTTCCATGGGATCAAGTGTCCATTATTACTATAAGAAAAAGTCACGTTTTAACGTTTTTAAGTGTCATAATATCCCCGATACAGTTTTAAAATCCTTCAATATTCTATTTTAACGAGATTGGTATGTGTTGACGGATTAAAGTTACACGTGCTGCAAATCACGATGTGCAATAATTTATACCCATGTGTTCTAAAATAGTCTCTGATTTAATTCTAAAATTTCCTTTCTTTCATACGTTTTCATCATACAAGTTTCGTATGTCAGTCATTAGTTAGTATTGTTGTATTGATAGTCAGTTCATGACTAAATCCGGTACTGGAATCCAACGTTCAGGTTCTCTGGTATCAGAATATTTGTATGTAAGGAAACATTATCTTAATGTTACCTTTCAGCTTCCTGTAACTTTTTGTATTTCATTTTATTTTACACTAATAAAACGCCCCCAAAAGAGTTGTTTCTCATTTCGTTGCAGGTTTGCAGGTACTCTAGAAAATATTTTATCATACGAACAAACACATAATGTATATCAAGTTAGATACACAATGTTCAAAGTTTACTGTGCTCATACACATGCATTTATTTTAATAATCACTCTCAGATTCGGGAGAGGTTTCAATATAATACACGTAGTCACTATATGATTTGTTCATATTATTGCTTTGTATAGGTGTTATCTGCTCTGATTGAAGGTCATGGCAATTGTATTTTGTTGGAATTTTCTACATTTTATTTTCAATCATTAGTTTACCTTTTTGGTTTTTTTATAATTTTCTGCATTATAAAATCCCTTTATACAATAAAAAACATACAATGCAAGTCTAAATCACGATCCCAAACAATGTAAAAGCTATCAAAAACTGGTACATAAACTTGCACCAGGGAAGTAAGACCGTGTGCTCCGGAAGTATTAGCACCTCCTGTTTAGCTAGCTAGCTACACTCGGCACTCTTGTTTAATCAAAATTGAGAATGAAGGAAACAATAGAACAATGGGAGGATACTGTTCTAAACATAAGCTTATATGGTGCATGTGTTACCTTGGCAGAGACAATGATGAACATCACGTCAGAACAAACAGAGTAGCCAAACACTATGAAATAAAAACACTCCATATTGACAACAAAAATACTTCAAGTGATAAAACACGTATAACAGAGAGATTGACATTTTCAAGCCTCAACAAAGAGATATAAATATTGTGGAATTCTTTATGTAATACCACTAATCTCCGGGTTTATAGTTTTACAACACAGAGACTTAAAGATGATATTAATTACTGATAAAACCAGAGATAATAAAAAGTAGAATTTTTGTTTTATCAAAACCCAGTTATTTTTTATCCCTCAGATATCCAGAACGTATTAAGACTTATCTTCTAGCTAGACTGTGCAAGTTTAGTGGTACTCTGGTGCAGTATAGAGACACGACATTTCTAATTATACCGTCACGATGGTACAACACTGTAGTATTTTGAAGTGCGCTTTAAAATTACCTCTTTGACCTAACACAAGAATTATTCCATTGGGCACCAATTTTGTAGTGTGCTATTTCAATTACGTTTCATTGATGCTACTGTGGGTGGTATAGTAACCCCTCATATTTATGTACCATTATCAGTTGTTTGGACAGATCTTGATAACAAGTGTCCATCCAAAGTTTTACCTGGAGCTTCCATACCTGTGTACATTACATATTATACCAGTTTAAACTTACATGTGTTTTTGTGTATTTGTTTATATTCCATTTCAAATATAAATACCATAGTCCAATTTTATAAGACAGAATTTTTTGTATTTGATTTTTTGAATATGGATCAGACTTTTTTCTTTATTTTTCCAATTATTCTGATACGCCTTTTAATGTCAATGTAAGCTAATGGCCATGTTAGACACTAAGGACATATCTGTCGTTTTTCGATGTCGGTAGTTGAGCTGAAAAAGATATCGCGTGGGATTTTTAAAGTTTCAAGAAAAATCTGATATTGGCGTAAACTACTGGTTGTTGTAAAATAAATTTAAGTTAATCATGTAGTGCAGATATGACTTTTATATAACTTAAAACACCTTGTCTTGTTTGACTGTTTTGCCATGTTCTTTGTTGCGTTTTTAACTGTTTTTTTAAGTTTCTATTTCAATATAAACACCAATAACTTGGGTGTCCCAGTGATTTATTTGTAACTCTGTAGTTTGTTTTTAACTTGTGAAATATTTTGGCTTCAACAAAACTTGATCTATAAAACCGATAACATTTATATCCATCCCGCTTGTGCTAAAATAAACGTTAACAAAAACCTCGCTATGGCCAGTGTTTTCCGGAAATGCATATATTATATCTGTCTTATAAGAAAATCTCTAGATTGGTTTCTTATCTTTACGATAAAACGGCTGTGAATGTAATTGCATAATCATTTCTAACAGCTGGATTCCGTCTTTAGATTATACCAGATTGTCCTGGCAACCACTCAACACCTTATATCGCTACCTTAAGTAAAATGATGAAAAATGATATAAATATACCTCCACGTAATCGTCTAGGAGTTTGAAATCTGTGGCTACTTTTTGATAACGCCCCTTGATACAGGCAGTATTTTGGTATCAATATAGATGTTATGAGGATAAAGCGGGAAAATATAAGTAGAAATCATTAAGAAAGAATTTGATGTAATGGGTTTTCGAAATTTTGTCTTGAAGTTGCTCCGATTTGCATGATCAGAGTAAACGCGCTCGTTTTGCCAAAATATATACACACATATATATATGTATTGCATCCAACGCAATAAAAAGATGTGTTTAAACGCGCTCGTTTTGCCAAAATATATGTATTGCATCCAACGTAATAAAAAGATGTGTTTAGTTAAATAGTGCTGTTTGTGTATGTTAATTCATGGCGTGGCAATCGCAGAATAATAAAACATGCTTAAAATAAGCACTTGTGAGAAATGAAATAATTAAAAACAATAACAAATAAATGTTATCAATTTCACGAAACAAAAGTATGTTTAAGCACTTGTGTATTTGATGAAGCTTAACATTTACAACAAAACCCCTATGATATTTTCTAAGAAATTGCATTGGCTTAAAATAGACGTTCCATGCGACTAATGTCATGTGAAATACTCATGAAATGAAGCTTTTAATCCCAGTTTTATTGGAGATGTTTATCTAACAGGTCATTATGCACTCGCAAACACAAAACTCTTGAATGTTCAGTAGATATACGATAAAAAGAAATATCTTCATAAGTGCGAAATAACTAATTTCATTTTCCAGATTTACCAGATTTAAACATTTGCTTGCAAAATTACTTTAGAGACATCGATTCAGCTGCGATCTTTTTCTGATGGTACTTTTAACATTATAAAACACATATCAGGTCAAAATGATGATCAGTAAATAGACGGACACCGAGAACGTTTCAAAGTAATATCTCCGACCTCCCCGATACAGAGACAGTTGGAATTGTCAGTAGGATTGCTCATTAAACTCAATTTGATAATGATTGGAAAAAAGAGGAACAATTGTCATGAGCTTGTATTTGACTTAATAAAATAAAAAATCTTGGAAAATTAGGCTAGATACTTCCGGTATTAAGTCATTATTAGCGAAATTTATATTACATTGTATTTGAATAGAACGACATGTGGTATATACATGTATGCACAAGTCTCGATCTAATTTAGACACGAAACCTTTCATTATTAGTGAAATTTCATATTATTAGATAAAAACGGAATGTAGTATAATGTATAAATCCTGATCAAGTTTGGACACATTTTCTTTCCCCTGATCATTTTTCTATCGTTTAAGGTGGTCAACATTTCGTATTTCATGATTAGCACCAAATCACATATCGAAAATCAAACTTGCCTCATCTAAAATGGAAAATGAAAATAAAACACTGCAAATTATTCCGCGTAATGGCTTGAGCTGTTCTCATTCCAAGACACAAAACCGTTCTCATTCCAAGACACAAAACAGTCCTCACTCCAAGATACAAAATAGTTGTCATTCCAAGACACAAAGCCGTTCTCATTCCAATATGTGCGTTTTAAACTTTGAAGATTTCTTGTAATTGACTGGAGCTGAAGCTAAATTCACATCCGGCTAATAACGGCGCTTAAATAGATGTGGGCAGCTTATGTACTTAAAATTAAATTACTATGAAACGGACTTGATGAATATTTTAGCCACAAAGGAAATTAATATCCTTTAATTCAGACGTTTAGATTTTCGGAGAAAATTAGAAAAATGTTTTTGAAAATAAATTTATAGTCAGATAAGAATGTTTACATTCTCCGTGTGTATTGTGTGACAAAAATTGAACAATTCGACAAATGGTATCCGTAAAAGCATGGTCCCGTTTTCCAAAGCTGCATTAGCCTAATCACTTTGTAAATAAAATTTATCAGAATATAATTTTCTTTTTTAGAAATAAACGCATACATAAATGAACCGATATCTCTGCTGGTGGCTGTTGCCCCGAGGATATCACAAACTCAGTTGGCAATAACTGTGCATTATTTTCGGAAATATGCTCTTGTCTAAATTTGCTGCTAGTTTAAATTTGAAATTCCTCAAAAACTAAGGTTTACTCCCTCATGCAAAGTATTTCCTTAACTAAATTATGTTACATATATTTTGGTACTTTAGGTTTCTTTTCAGCATCTTGGAAAAAACGTTTTTGTTTTATAATTTTGGTCCAAGCACTGATGAGGAATTTTATTCGGAAACGGCAGTCTAGTGCTGTAAAATTAAAGCTTGTATAATTTGTAGAAGTCAAAATTTAATTGCATGTCAATAATAGATCTTACATCCTATCTGAGGAGCAGGAACTTACTTAAATAGTTTCCAATGATTAGGTTCCAGGTAGTCACAGTTGCCATGGTGTTCAGTCATGATGTGTCTCGTAAGGACATGGAATTGTGACTACAATCATCTACTTGGCAAAATAACAGTGTTATAAGTTGTGACGTCATCATTCAACTATCTAGGTAGTCCCAGTTGCCATGGTGTTCAGTCATGATGTCTCTCGCAAGGACATGGAATTGTGACTACAATCATCTACTTGGCAAAATAACAGTGTTATAAGTTGTGACGTCATCATTCAACTACATAAAACTTATGCCACGTTATGCATACGCTAATGCATATTAAATTACTTCAGTTCATATGACATGTTACTGTCAATTTTTTAATTACTGATAAATAAAGTTTAACTCCTGTGGGGTCACGTACCCACACCACGAATACGGATACATTCATAGCTGTAAAACAAGTGATAATCAATGGAGATTACTGGTAAATGTTTATTACACAGATAACAAACACAACTTTAAGTGTTTAGTTGTAATGGGTTAGTTACATCATACCAATGTATTCAACAAACAATAAAAACTACATTCATTTTACATTGGTAAACTGTTTGTGTGTGTTTTATCATCAACATGACCGCGAAAAAACACGCTAAATAACGTTATTGTAGTTTCTGTTTATTAATATCACTTGAAGAAGCCATACCATGACTATATTATGAAATTGAACAATATACGTGTTTTTACCATACCTCATTCATAAATAATGACGATTGATTCGATGAATACACTCGAATAGCCAGAACAGAAACACCCCGTTTCCCAATCCCGATCAAAATTCCATGTACCTCGCATACGGAACGCATCATAACGTCATAATGAGAGAATCGATCTAAATGTTCTAGCGTGTGCCTCCGATAGGTTCTGCTAGGAGAAAAGAGGCTTATAATTGTCCCAAATTATAACAAAACAAGTTGTAACTGCTTCAAATCATACTTACCCAAATTGACTGATGTTAGATGTAGTATTCTAATAAACAAAATGCTTCTTATGACTTTTTGAAATGTTTTGAATCTTTCAGACAGTACCTTTTATTTAAGAAATAAGATTCTATTGGAATGTTCCTTTCAATTTTGATTTCAGATGTGGCGGGTGTAGCTATCTAAAAAAAAGAGGTGTTTACCCTGCCGGAGCACCTTGTCCCATAGACTTGCACAAGTCCCTATATTAAATTATTAATTTCAGTATCTTGTCCCTTTAAAACTATTACAGAGATCAACTGACAAAAGTTAATTTACTATCAAAACCCGGGAATATAGTTTTAAAGGGGCAAGATTAATAAATTAATTTTAATATAGGGACTTGTGCAAGTCTACTTGTCCCAGTACTATGGTTGAAGTTCAAGTGTTTAATTTTATTTGCAATATAATCGAAATATATGGCTACAATTAAGTACAGTAACAATCCTCAAAGTCACGTTCTAAGGGTTACAAAAATATGGGTTACCCATATTAAAATATGGGGATACATATGTTTATAATAGCACTAGTTCTCACAACATACGAGAAAACGAAAACAAATACATGATGCAAGTGATAGGACAAGGGGAATAACTTGTACATCAACAAAATTTCATATTGTATTAGTGAAATAATCTTCAAAAGATTCTAGACCCTAAAACCCATTTCTCATTCCTTGACTTATTTAAATCATTAAACACAACTACATATATTCCCATAATATTATAAGGTAGCCTGTCATAGTTTTGTTAAATACGGTCATACTTTCTGTTTTACATTCACACAAATCAAAACTCAATGACCATATCGCCTTCTATCCATTTATCACTAATGGAGACCCACGGCTCTTTTAATTTATTTTATGCGATGACGGAACACTTTTTATTCCTTTTGTGTCCTTTAGTCATAGGAAACCATTGATTATTAAAATTAAAAATGCCCGGAGTGCTAGGTTTTGTATACGCTTGATTTAAAATTAGATCGCCCAATATTGGGATATTATCTATGTGTAAAGTGACATGACCCGCTACGACATTTCAAATAATTTGGTTATAAAACTGATGTAAGCGATGTGATATTCTGACGTTTCTAGACATTTTACCCTCCAGCGTATTTGGCTAATATATAAAAAACAAAAACGGGATTTTTTTTCGGAGAGGCGGAGCGTGTGAAAATGTTGATAAAGGTCATTTATTAAGAGTGCTACCGTAACCTGTCCTTTTGAATAATACTTGTTTTTTTATTTAAAAAATAAAAAACAGGAAACCGGGGGACACAACAAGAGAGTGATTGAAATCAATCAACTGTATACTGCACATTTTATTGAAAACGTTTTTAAAAAAAACAAGATGACCTTTTGTCGGCTGTTTAGGAATAGTACCGATGTGGGCTATTAAAATAACAAAAAAGTGTTTTATTACGAAGCCAGTCTTCTTTTATCAAATTTCTAACTTTAGATACAACACCAACTGAGTTTATAAGTTTAGCAAACGGTCGGACGACATCTGTTAACGTTAATTAGTTGACTACACTAGTGTTACATAACGCGCTATAAAACATCTGCATGTGTTGTGTGTGTCCGAGTGCGGATATATAGTCCGCTCGCCGACACACACACACACACACACACACACACACACACATATATATATATATATATATAATTTTTTGCTTAACTTAACACATACACACACACCAGAGTAAAAGTAAACATAACAACTCATAACACAGTCATAACAGGAACGGGACAGAATATCAGTTTTCCGTCTGGTAGATATATATCGCCGACCAATGGCAGGCCGACCCGACCGACACAGGAACCGTGTCCTTATGGGGTCATCCTAACCGATCACTTCAGTTTGCGCAAGTAATGGCCTACTCTGGGTCATCGGCCATGGTTTATTCCATTTCATAATGTAGGTAAAGTCTGATTTAGTTGGTTAAAAGGAGTGGGTCAAATTAGAAATATTTGTGTGTAGGTCGAGCAGACGAAGTCAGGTCAGACAGCAGACGAACACATGTTATACATAGTTTTATTATACACAACCAATATATCCTTTGTTGTTACATAACCTCTCCCGCGTTTTTGTTGTTTTGTATGTGTTGCTGTTGTTGTTGTTGTTGTTGTTTATTGTCGTCGTTTACTTCGGGAATATTTATTTTTAGTATTGTATTGTCCTGGGTCAGACAGACACTAAAATAAAAATAGAACAACAGCTGTCTGCATTTAAATAAAATTTTAATAAATCGATTATAATAAGTTGTCTTTCATTAAAATGCAAATACAAAAAAATCGTAAAGTTTCGGATGAAAGACTAATTTATCTAGCACACCACATATGTGACATGACATTATACTGCATGATATACAGATAAAAAACAACTATATTTTGTTGAATTTCGTTTTATGGCAAACTAGATAAAAATAGCATGCCCATAAGTAGATGACAAGTCATTTAAAATACTACAAATCAGTAATTTTTCTGTCGAATTTCCTTTTTTGCGATGATAAATTAGTTGAAATACCAAAAGTCTCTAAATGTAGACGTCAGAAATCTCAAAAGTCTACAGTTCGTGTCTGCTGAATGTTCTGTGGTCATTACAAAATTTGTTGAAATACCAGACGTGTATATGCGTCTGTTGAATGTTCTGTAGTCACTACAAAATCTGTTGAAACACTAGAAGTTTATATGCGTCTGTTGAATGTTCTGTAGTCACTACAAATCTGTTGAAACACTAGAAGTTTATATGCGTCTGTTGAATGTTCTGTAGTCATTAAAAAATCTGTTGAAACACCAGAAGTTTATATGCGTTTGTTGAATGTTCTGTAGTCACTACAAAATCTGTTGAAACACTAGAAGTTTATATGCGTCTGTTGAATGTTCTGTAGTCATTACAAAATCTGTTGAAACACTAGAAGTTTATATGCGTCTGTTGAATGTTCTGTAGTCATTACAAAATCTGTTGAAACACTAGAAGTTTATATGCGTCTGTTGAATGTTCTGTAGTCATTACTAAATCTGTTGAAACACTAGAAGTTTATACGCGTCTGTTGAATGTTCTGTAGTCATTACAAAATCTGTTGAAACACTAGAAGTTTATTTGCGTCTGTTGAATGTTCTGTAGTTATTACAAAATCTGTTGAATAACCAGAAGTTTATTTGCGTCTGTTGAATGTTCTGTAGTCATTACAATATCTGTTGAATTACGAGAAGTTTATATGCGTCTGTTGAATGTTCTGTAGTCGTTACAAAATGTATTGAAATACCACAAGTTTATACGAGTCTGTTAAATGTTCTGTAGTCATTACAAAATCTGTTGAATTACCAGACGTGTATATGCGTCTGCTAATGCCTTGTAGTCATTACAAAATCTGTTGAATTACCAGATGTTTATATGCGTCTGTTGAATATTCTGAAGTCATTCCAAAATGTATTGAAATACCACAAATTTATACGAGTCTGTTAAATGTTCTGTAGTCATTACAAATTCTGTTGAATTACCAGACGTGTATATGCGTCTGCTAATGCCTTGTAGTCGTTACAAAATGTTTTGAAATACCAGATGTTTATATGCGTCTGTTAAATGTTCTGTAGTCATTACAAAATCTGTTAAATTACCAGACGTCTTTATGCTTCGCTAAATGTTCTGTAGTCGTTACTAAATTTGTTAACATATCAGAAGTCTATACGTGCCTGTTGAATCTTCTGTAGTCGTTACAAAAGCTGTTGAAATGTAAGAGGTTTATACTTGTTTGTTGAATGTACTGTAGTGACTACAAAATCTGTTGAAATATAAGAAGTCTAAATGTTTCTGTTGAATGTTCTGTAGTCGTTACAAAATTTGTTGAATTAATAGAATTCTATACGAGTCTGTTGAATCTTCTGTAGGCATAACAAAATCTATTGAAATACCAGAAGTTTATTTGTGGCTGTTGAATGTTCTGTATTTACTACAAAATATGTTGAAATATCATAACTCTATACGTATCTGTGGAATCTTCTATAGTAATTACAAAATCTATTGAAATAACCGTAAAATATAAACAAGATTTTTAGTTTTATTATATTTAAGCGATTAAGTTAATGTGCGTCTGTTGAATGTTCTGTAGTCATAACAAAATCTATTAAAATACCAGGCGTATATATACGTCTATTGAATCTTCTGTAGTCGGTACAAAATCTGTTGAAATATAAGAATTTTATATGTGTCTGTTGAATGCTCTGTTGTCGTTACAAAATCTGTTAACATACCAGGAGTCTATATGCGTCCGCTGAATTTTCTGTAGTCGTTACAAAATCTGTTGAAATACCACAAATTTATACGTGTCTGTTGAATGTTCTGTAGCCATTACAAAATATGTTGAATTACCAAAAGTTTATATGCGTCTGTTGAATGTTCTGTAGGCATTACAAAATCTATTGCAATATCAGAAGTCTATACGTGTCTGTTGAATGTTCTGTAGTCGTTACAAAATATGTTGAATTATTAGAAGTCTATACGTGTCTCTTGAATGTTCTGTAGGCATTAAAAACTCTATTTAAATATCAGAAGTTTATATGCGTCTGTTGAATGAAGCAGAGGAATCAAAAATAAACATACTAACCCATGTACAAACCAAAATCCCAAATCAAAGTAAAAACTTTGGAACTGGCAAATTAGGTTAAACAAGTAGACTTTCACCAGGGAAGTAAGGCTGGGTGCTCCGGAAGGGTAAGCAACTCTTGTTAATCTAGCTACACCCGCCTCGTACGTAATCAAAATCCGGGATAAAAGGAAAATGGCACTATGAGACGTCAAAAATATCAAGAACATTTGCATACATTATACTTAACAATATTGTGATGTTGTTGTTTTTGTGTTCATTTCAAGTGCGTTTCAATATTACGCGTCTGTCTAATGGCATGTTGTACTTACAGAACTGTCCCAGGGTAGATATGATGTGCTCAAACAACCAAATAAAAATTTCAAGTATCCATTAAGAAGTCTATTATGGTTGATTAAAAATCGTAAAGCCAGTCATATTAATTCAATGTTTAATCATATAAAAGGTCAAATAACTACAATTACTAGTGATTGTATCATTATATTTTAATTAAACAAACAAACATGGATATTCCGTACTTTTACATTACATTTGAGGGTCTTTATTTAAAGAAAACTTTACTTACCAAAAAATATTGATGACATGGCGCGATAATATTAGTATAAAGAGGCAATGTTTTAAAAATATAATCATCTCATTAAAACGACTCTGTTGATACTATGGGCAGTTTACTATCTATCAACGTTATATTTAACATTCAATGGAACTTAAAAATGACAGTTTTCTTCATTTATATAACCTAAGCTTTTAATACTATTTAAACCATTAAGGTTAATTTTATTATCTAAATTACAATTACACGAAGGCATTGCATTGTTATGATTTTTAAATCGGTGACCAATACAAATGTCTAAAGTTTGTCTACCAATAATTACCCTTTGTTGATAAATAGCGTTATCGGAGATGATTAAATACTTTAAAACCATTGACGTTAGGACAAGAGACGTTTTAATACAAAGGATAGGACTTTTAATCAGGACATGCATAAGGAACAAGCTTTTTTGTTACTTAATGGTACAGGGGGATCTGTAAATGCCCAGTTTCAAGTACCCATTAGAATAACACTTGGATATAACCGGTCATGTGTTCAGGGAGTCTCAAGAGAATGAAATAGATTAAAATTTAGTTATGTTATCAAATTAACTTCAAAAAAGCATGAGCTGCAAAGTCTCTCCCCCCTGTAGCTACCGAGATGTCTAAAGTGTTATTCTAAGCGATGTCTGGTATGTTAAGTAGATAGAGAAGGTTACGCAAGGTAATTCTACGTGTAACTGACCGAAAAATGTTATAAGTTCTAAAATGATGCCAAGACCAACCACGTACAACAAACATGATAGTCTATCCAGTACTGTAATCAGTTTGTATGTGTGAATGCAATTACGGTACTGCGTTATATTTCATATGAGTTATTTTAATCTAGACAACGATGATTATACGTAAATATTTTTCGATATTTTAATGTGTTATTTTGCGATTATTTTTGGTTACATTGAGAATGCACTGTGCACTGTAGAAAAAAACCTTTGAATGAAACACGCAGTACGCTTTTAGTGAGCTATTTAAAGATCACATTTGATAATGACCCTACCCATACACAGAGAGTTTTGTGTAGAAACCAGGACTCCTCCACATCCGTATAAAGTTTTGTAGTCCGACAATGATCCCTCCCGACGTTATCAGTAACTGTGCAACGAAAGATGCTACAAAAATTCAAGATTGCATAAGTTTTTTTCAGTATAGTCTGTTTTAAAATATATGTAATAATGTTTTGTAGTTGCGAAGTTTGAGAACATTATCGTCGTTTTTATTTTTTAAAAATTCGCCAAATGATTTTTAGTTTCAGATAACTGCGTCTTCACATATAAGATCACGTGTCTAACCTTACTTGTCGGTTCCAAAGTTTTTATTTTGCTTCTAACATGATTCGGACATTGGTTAGTATGTTAGTTTTTTATTACTGCAGGAAAATGGTAATTGAAAGGATCTGTACAACTTTTAACCTCAGTAGCGTTTTCCCAGCATGCTGACATAACGTGGAGGGAATTAATAGTAGGTCAGTGATGTCCCTCTGTGTATCGATCAGACTTTATCAACCCAATTTTCTCAACTAGTTTCCTTGAAACGTGGAATATTATGTCGTATATAATCACATATATTTTACTTACAATAAAAATGAGAAATTAAATCATCATACAGTTTCTTCATTTTTATAAATAACTTATAAATGAAAAATGTATCGTGTTGTTTGTTCATTATTTTGACACTTGTCTAAAGTTCGGGAATTCTATAAGCCTTAGACCTTTTTGTCCGTGTTTTTATCATTTGATTGTATTCTTGGATGCATTTGCTCACTAGTCATTTTCCAGTTACATATGTATATAATCCTTTTCCATGTTGTACAGAATGTCAACAATAGATATAACTTTCCACGACCTTTTCACACTGAACACTGAACTTATTACAACCCAATTCACACTTGGCAGGATATAACTCAATAAAGAATAAAATTGGCACTAGGGTTCTGATACATAGAAAAACTTCATATTCCAAAGAAATTTGATATTTTTGTCACAATTTCAAAAAAGAAATAAAGAAGGCCATGAATCAACAATCTTGAATTTAGTATTAGCCATCTTGATTCTATAGAAATCTTCAGTATTGATAAGAAGATTAATTTATTTTGATTTTGATTCCTTGATTAACTTGTAAATAAATTTGTTATAATGAGACTAATCAAATTACGTTAATATACGAGGGTGGGGAAGGATATTTTTTTTTATATTTTTCTACTAAACCGCAAGACAAAATGATCTTTATTTAATAATCAATTTAATCAGAGAAGTTGTTATTACTATAAAATGATTAACATTGACAAATATGTTCAAATCCTTTGTGAGAAGATGTGAAATTTTCACATAAAACACAAATAAACTTGACCTCTCACGAGTATTATTACATTGAGGCTGTTACACAATGGAGTGTGTAAATTTACTTTTTTATAGTTGTTAGTGAAATATTACTACATGTACTCTGTACACACTATCAATTTATCTTTAAACAAACAGTATGATGTAATGGCAAGATAAAGTCCAATATATTTTGACATGTACAAATTTACCTTGTACTTCTCACAGAATGGCGAGTAGCGTGGTCCAAACAGCTGCTCAACATACTATATTTGCAGAGGATTTCTTTTGAAATATAGTAATATATAAATAAAAGGAACCGTGTAACATGGTGACACAATATTCCGTATTAAACTGTAAAAGTGGGTGAAAAATGGCACTATAACCTGGTATGATATTTTATTGACGGACATTTTATTGAACTCTACAGTAGACAAGAAAATCTATGCATCAAACACAAACACAATCCCACCAAAAGCAAAATAAAAACTTTGATAACTTGCAAAAAATGAACGCCACGTTGACTTCCACTTGGAAAGTTAGGCCAGGTGGTCAGGAAACGTAAACACTTCCTGTCTAGCTAATGATTAAACAATTAAACAAATAATGAAATTACATTCTAAATGGCGAGAATGTTTTATTGTTATAATCAATACTGAAGAAAACTAATGGTATTTTGTATAATTGAGTTTTATCGAGGATTGCCCTGGTTATATTGAATGCCCCTTATTTCTATATTCCTTTCACTCTCAATTCTGATTATACACGTGACGGATGTAGCTAGCTAAACAGGACGTGCTTACCCATCTGGAGCACCAGGCCTCACTTCCCAAGTTGAAGATCACGTGTCAGTTTCAAATATTTAACTTTGCTTTGGGATTGTGATTTGGTATTAAATATTTATATTTTCTGTTACATAACCAACAGCTAAAAATAGGAAACGTTGCCTGGATTCTAAACGAATTCCAAAGCATGTCTTTTCTACAACACTTTAAATACCCATTCCATTTTCAAACCACATTAAACTTGCAAAACTTGCTAACGTGCTATACCAACCGTTGAGGATCCATACCAATTTATGCCTCATAATGATTGAACGTACTTTCGATCTATCCCAATGAATAAATGTAAACATTAAGATGAAAATCATGAAATCGTGCATAGATGCCAATCATTAAGCTGGGAAATCAAACAATTAACAACCTCTCATTAAATAGATGTCAACGACGACCTTAACGAGCATACAATTCAAATAGCCTACCCATGAATGAATGTCAACAACGACGATCTTATTGAGCATACAATTCAAATAGCCTACCAATGAATGAATGTCAACCACGACGATCTTATTGAGCATACAATTCAAATAGCCTACCCATGAATGAATGTCAACAACGACGATCTTAACGAGCATACACTTCAAATAGCCTACCCATGAATGAATGTCAACAACGACGATCTTAACGAGCATACATTTCAAATAGCCTACCCATGAATGAATGTCAACAACGACGATCTTAACCATACATTCAAATAGCCTACCCATGAATGAATGTCAACAACGACGATCTTAACTAGCATACATTTCAAATAGCCTACCTGAATGAATGTCAACAACGACGATCTTAACCAGCATACAATTCAAATAGCCTACCCATGAATGAATGTCAACAACGACGATCTTAGCATACATTCAAATAGCCTACCATGAATGAATGTCAACAACGACGATCTTAACGCATACATTCAAATAGCCTACCCATGAATGAATGTCAACAACGACGATCTTAACGAGCATACATTTCAAATAGCCTACCCATGAATGAATGTCAACAACGACGATCTTAACCAGCATACAATTCAAATAGCCTACGCATGAATGAATGTCAACAACGACGATCTTACGAGCATACAATTCAAATAGCCTACGCATGAATGAATGTCAACAACGACGATCTTAACGCGCATACAATTCAAATAGCCTACCATGAATGAATGTCAATCAACGACGATCTTAACGAGCATACATTTCAAATAGCCTACCATGAATGAATGTCAACACGACGATCTTAACGAGCATACATTTCAAATAGCCTACCATGAATGAATGTCAACAACGACGATCTTAACGAGCATACATTTCAAATAGCCTACCCATGAATGAATGTCAACAACGACGATCTTAACGAGCATACATTTCAAATAGCCTACCCATGAATGAATGTCAACAACGACGATCTTAACGAGCATACATTTCAAATAGCCTACCATGAATGAATGTCAACCACGACGATCTTAACGCGCATACAATTCAAATAGCCTACCCATGAATGAATGTCAACAACGACGATCTTAACGAGCATACATTTCAAATAGCCTACCCATGAATGAATGTCAACAACGACGATCTTAACTAGCATACATTTCAAATAGCCTACCAATGAATGAATGTCAACAACGACGATCTTAACGAGCATACATTTCAAATAGCCTACCAATGAATGAATGTCAACCACGACGATCTTAACGCGCATACAATTCAAATAGCCTACGCATGAATGAATGTCAACAACGTTACCTTAACGAGCATACACTTCAAATAGCCTACCCATGAATGACTGTCAACAACGACGACGATCTTAACGCGCATACAATTCAAATAGTCTACCCATGAATGAATGTCAACAACGACAATCTTAACCAGCATACTATTCAAATAGCCTAACTATGAATGAATGTCAACAACGACGACTACCTTAACGAACATACAATTCAAATAGCCTCTCCATGAATGAATGCCAACAACGACGACCTTTAAGAGCATACATTTCAAATAGCCTCCCCATGAATGAATGCGCTTGACAATCAAGCAAATCAGTCTACCGATGAATGATGAATGCCAACAACGACTGCTTGAACAACCATACAATCCAAATAGCCTACCCATGAATGAATGTCAACAATACCCTGGACAACACTACAATTTAAACAACTTTACAATAAATGGATACCAACAAAATCCTTAACAGCACCGGATGCAAACATTGAGTTGGTCAACTGTGTGATTTCACAACAGCTTCCACACTCCGTAAATAGATACCAACCTAGCATTGGAAAAGGAAAAGCAACCTTCCCATTAATGGATGTCAACAGTGCATTTGAAAAGCTTGTTATTTAATTACATGCCCAACATAGAATGATCACAATTAGTTGGACAATATATTACATGTGATTAGTTTTTAATTAATGATACTATTAATTAGTGCTAGGAGTATCCATCCAAACCTCTAGACTTACTAAAATCTTGTTGATTATTGAATACAGAACTAGAACCATTAATCTAGATAGTTGCGAATTTTGATTTATGAACGATAAAGACATATTGAATTTCCCCTAGATCAAGAATTAGTTATTCAAATGACCACATGAAATTGTGACCAAACCCAGCTATGTACAGGAGGATATTCATTTGATGAATTTATGAATTACATTTTTCTGTTAATTAACATTAAGACTGGTCTATGTTAAAACGTAATTATCATAATTAGAACTCATTATCTATGCTAATATATTCAAATTGAAGTCTTTGATGTGACAATATCTGTCTAATGACCTCATTGTAAACAGGTTTTAAACACAGTGTAAGATTTGACATCAGTGACAGGACCCGTTGTTATCCTGTCACCTACAGAGGACTTTTTACCTATATATGTTGTCATAAAGTGTTCAGACAGAAGGCTAGAATGCCATACCCATCGTTTGATCTATGTGTGTAATCTTGTAAAATATTACAATACTATACACAAATACCAGTCAAATAACAATACAGATTTCATAAATTTTGATTTTTGATTCTAATTTTAGCAATGTTTTACATTTCACGGTCAAATGTCCATGGTAATTAAGCCCATCCTTTTGTATAAATTGCACAACATCATGCAAATATCCCTGGACTGTATATATATACTGGAACTTATAATGTATTTGTTATGACAATATTTATGCATACTTCAGACAGATGTAAGGGGATAGATAATGTATCAACAGCCTTACACCAAAAAAGCAGTTTGTCAACTTCAAGACTAGAATATTGGGCTACAATTAGACCCTTGGTACTATGTTTATAAAATTTAGTCGGGTATCCGTTAGATTCTTTATACTACGTTCTTTGCCCTATGTAGGGTTACAATAAGAACATTAATTCATGGATGAAATACCAACAACCATTCAAAGCATCAAAGAATAAAATTTTCCTTTGTACAGTCAACGCTTTGAATAAGATCGATGAGTGTACTCTTTGGCCATTCTCAAACAAGGCACTTGTCTCTACAAATCTACAAGAAACACAGTAGCACATGCATGGTGGATAAAAGACCATTCAAATACCAAAATCATAAATAGATGTTGTGCACAAAGTGCTAGGGCTTATATCCAGAAATTCAGAATAGCAGAGAAACCGGAACGACTTGGGAAGAATACCTTATAGACAACTTATTTGTTGTGTTTGGAAATTTAATGGACATGGATTTGATTTTGATTAAGCAATCAGTATACCAATGTGCACAAACTAAGTACCTTTGCTTGCTGATTCGTTTCTTTATTTACATGAAGCAGGATTCATGCATAACCTTGTTAAATCTGGAGAGAAACCTGTCGCCAAACTCCACATACATATTTATAAATGACGCTCCATCTCTTAATAATCCTAAATTAAGAGATTATGTGAATGTCAACCATTTCTACCCTAGTGAGCCTAAAATTAAAAGTACTACTGATTCTTCAAATTCTGCTTCATATTTAGAAATATGCCTCACTTATGACTCCAACGAAAGGCTGTATTTTAAGCTGTCAACTTTTCTATGCAGCAATGTACCTGCTTCTCCTGCTTATGATGTATTCGTTTCCCAACCAATACTCTATGGAAGAACTTGTTTCCACCACATGAACTTTATACAAAACAAGTTGTCTATAAATAAATTGTTGACGCAGATATTACAAACCTAGCTTATCAAACCACTCAAACAGTTTTATGGCCGCCTTTACAATATTGTTTATAATTATGATGTCTCTGTATCCAGGATTATTATATTATATTTGAGGCCCCATAGTTCCATGTTGTTTTCAGTCTCACCTTTGATTTTAAGCATGTCGGTGTAGCTAACTACACAGGAGCTGTTTACCCTTCCGGAGCACCTTGCCTCACTTCCCTAGTTGAAGTTCACGTGTTTAACTTAATTTGCTAGTTTGAACATTTTAACTTTGTCCTGGGATTGTGATTGAGACATAGATGGTGTGTTTTGTTTTGATTATAAACAAGGACCAAGTAACTTATCATTGTGCGTTTTGGGATACTAAGGAACAGCAGATTGAGACCTACTAGACATATAATAACCTTCATATAGCATTTACACTTAGAAACCTACAAGTCAAATGTTACCATGAATAAATACCGATATGCAGAGCTATCAGTCAAAAATGTGTAACTGCCAAAGGTAATACCATCTTACTGAATTATGATTGCAGTTTGTTATAAAAACACACATATTATATGATTAATGGCCCAGTGTATAATATCATGTAATAGTGGGTGTGTGTGTGTGTGACAACAAAACCTAATCCTGGTTTTCATCATTGTATGTGTAAGTAGAAATATTGGAAATGGTTGTTTTTACATGACATCAATAGCTTTGTTATATCAATAAACCTTTGTAGTGTCCTAATAAAAAATCACATGTGTCTGAACACCAAAGAACTTAATTTATGCACCAAAAATGTATGAAATTTAGATATGTAATAAACCATGCAAAGTAATCATATAAAACGCTATGGTAAAGCTTGCTCCAACTAAGAAAACTTTATACTATAAAAGCAGCTTGGAAATAAATTATTCTAAGCAAAGACTTATCAAGGCCCTTTAAAAAAAGGTTCATGGTCGTCGTCACAATATTAATATTGTTGATTAGTATGATGTCTCTGTATTCAAAATTATTCTGGATATATTTGACATCTAATAGTTCCACGTTTCATTCTCAATTTTGATTACACATGTGTAGCTAGCTAAACAGGGGTTTCTACTCTTCTGTAGAACCAGGCTTTCCTTCCATGGTGAATGTTCAACTCAATTTGGCAGTTTTCAAAGGTGTTTAGTGTTTACCGTTAACAAAGACTTTGCTTTGGGATTGTGACTTGGACATAAATTGGTATGTTTGTTTTCAATACAAAAGAACTGGAAAGACTACTATTTGTAACATCCACCAACATTTTAGTTTTACCTGTAATAAAGTCTGTAAATAACAAAATCAAACACAAACATACCAGTATATATTCAAATTAAAAACCCAATACTAGTATAGCAAAACAACACTTTTGAAAACTGACAAATTAATTATTAGTAAACAAGTGAATCTCCAATAGGGAGACAGATATTTAGCCATATTGAACATAATTAAACACAGAATTTATAGGAGTTATATATATTCACATAAGAAATATATTTAATTCCACATTGTATCAGTCAACAAGCTGTTATACTAAGTGAACAGATACCAGCTGAAACACGGGAATAATCTTTGAATGCACTGGTGCACCAATCAATAGTGCCCCGTACTTTGTTGCTTTACGTCACTGCAATGAAAAGCACACCTGTCTGACACTATAGGCTTAAGACAAGACTTTAAGGTTTTCCTATTTGTGGTGTAGCCAAACCATTGTCTGTGACAAGTTACTTGTCCTAACAATACTAAATTAAAATATCTAAGGCCCAACTATTATACATTATCATACATAAGGAAGGTTGAATTTAAGACGTTAAAAGTTTCCACATACCAATAGCTCATCTGAGCCTTTGTCTTTGGCAAGTTTACGAGTGTCAATCAATTTATGAAAAATATGTGCAATCAAAACAACCATGTAGCAATGCAGCCCTAGTGAGTTACCACGTCTTAACTGGGTGACTAACTTACTGAGGTAATAAGAACTTATCTGGTTTCTTATTTTATTCAATAGCTGTTTGCCTTTATTGATGATCCAGACTTTTGCCAATAACATGTTATTTAACTATAACTGTCTATATTTCTTTTCAATATAGCTTTACATTAATCAGTCTCAGTACACTTCAGTTTCACGAGTTAAAAGATTTAATCCTCTATAGCTGTCAGGACAGCCATGAATAGGACATTACAAATAAGAATAATAACGACTAAGGTGATAAAACACAAACATGCTTATCCATGTCCGAATCACAATGCAAAAGCAAAGTAAAAACACTGAAACTGACAAGTTAGGTTAAAGTTGAACTTCCACCAGGGAAGAGAGGTCGGAAGGATAAGCACCTCCTGTTCAGCTAGCTACACCCTCCACACGTGTAATCAAAATGAATAAGTGTCTTTATTTCATGCATCAGATCGATACCATGAATTATGTAATTTAACAAAAAGCTTACCACTTCCTGTGTTATTGGGGGTGTTCATCAAGTCAATGATTTAAGAATAAATATAGACATTCATATCACTTCAAATCACTTGTAATTTTCTAAATATTGATCAATATCTCTTTATCTTCTATCCTCTCATTTTTATCTTTTATCCATGATTAAAGATAAAACTAAAGATTACCGTCAATTAAGAGGAGGAAGTACAAAAAACAATGTTCTATTAATTTTATTTTATTTATCATTGTCTAACATCTTTAAAGTGTAACAATATCAAATAAGTCATCTTAATGTGATAGTAATGACTTGGATTGAGCCTGTTCTAACGAGGAAATGACAAAATGCCAATATGGCATAAATTATATTTATGTTTATTTATTGTATAATTTGTCCCCAAATCCATGTACTAAAGTCAAGCATTATTCAAAGAACTGAAAGTACTGAAATCCCAAACAGTAAAAATCTTAATATATCTAATATTCTAATATGACTTGCATTTTCCATCATATGAAACATGAAGAGAGCCAGCTGTGGTATAACAAACGATATACGCATCCCTGTTTCGTTTTAAAGACATACTCCCTTGCTTATCTTATGACATCATGCTATGTGCCATGAACAATGGTTGGGACGTAATTTTCATACATAAAATCATCTATTCCAATAGAGGAAATCGCAACAGCTGATTTGTTTCAATGAATTTTTTTGCAAATACATAGTAAAATGTACTTCTGAAGAAAGAAAGAGTTCACAATGTTAATTTCAATCCTTTTTATCCAAGTCATGTTAGAATTGAAATGATCAACAGTTTCTTAAGTATATCATACTGAGCTCCATGGTTACTGTTCCACTGTTGCTATACAGAAATGTCATCTTTTGTATGGTGTGACTTGTGTGTATTGTCGATATTTTGACTAATTTCCTATAGTGAGGAACAACCTTTTGTCTTTAGATTAATGTAATTTTCAGGGGATTATACAATAGAAAGTAATTTACAATCCTTTTAAATTAATTAAACATGTTAAATTAATCTTTATGCAACTTGTGCACAAGGGCTTGACAAGTTGTTGCATAAAAATTCATTTGACTAGTTTAATAAATTCAATATTACATGAACACTTGTGTCAGATTCTCTACATCAAGCTTATACATATATAAATCTTATCAATAATTGTTTAAATCTGATCTCACATTGTACCTTACACATACTGTAAACATTTCAATTCTGTGCGTTTATTTTTGTATAACGGAAATTTAGACATATCCATGTAGTTAAAGTTTAGAAATATGCACTATTACACAATAAGCATCAGATAATTTTTGCTTAATATTAATTTTCGCGAAAAATGAAAGAACGCAAAATAAGCGAAAATTGGTACACCATGAAAATAAATATGTTTACAGTAATAACATGCAGATTGTCTTTATACTGAGGCACTACTAAGCAGCTTGTTCTATCTTACATACTTGTAGAATAAAGTGTAATATGATAGACATGGGACATGAATTGTAGCAAAATAATAATGTTTAGTTTCCATGATATCTGAAAAAACCATGTTCCAGTTACCATAGTCAAATAATATATATATTAGCACAAAATTAATTTTACTTGCATGTACATGTATGAATGACCAAATGACTGTCATGTATTACTCTTCATGATCAAACAAAACAATTTAAAATTAATTTTACATAAATAAAACAACATAATTACAGGAAATATGACCAACCTGAAATCATTCACATTGTTTTATAAACTACCTTGCATTCCGTTGTTAAGTTTGCAGTTTCTGTTCTTCCATAAAACAAATGCTAGTACAAATCATAGATTGACAACAAATATACCCACAGTTCCAAAACTAAGAGGAAATTAATATAAAGTTATTTCAGGGGCCATTCTGAGCAAACATGATGTGACTTTGAGCATACACTAGGAAAAATAAACATAAAGTGTGGTGTTCAAAATGCTAGTATTAAAAATATCCATTCCAACCAAACAATTCAATGCTACCAATTGTTTTATCAAGACATTACCATAATGAATTTCAAGCATTATAAACTCAAAAATAGTCTATATGCACTTTTAAATGTTACTTTGGGAGCACTGTCATAATTAAATTATAAATAAAGTTGTTAAAATTAATGACCATAATGCTGTAAGTTTAAGGAGACTAACAAAAAAATATAACATACAGCACAACAATAAATTCCCATTTAACCTTTATAACATACAACAAAACAGTGAAAAATTTTAATTTAATCTTTTTGTTTGTGTATGCTTATACAAATATGAATATAATTATTCATTAAGAATACATCATGCACACTTATTTATATTACATGCAAGGTATGGATAAAATTTCATATCATCAAAATTCATATTTTCATAAACTAAGCAAAGCTGAACTGATCTTACAAGTCTTGTCTGAAAAGGGCTGCCAATAAGACTTAAGTATGACCTTGAACATCATCAAAGGTCAAGGTCATCTATCATCCATATTTGTAACAATTCTACAGAATCTAAAAGCCTTCCCGTATCACTTATGACTTTGTAGAAAACAGGTGGTTTCAAAAGCTTTAACCAAACAGTTTGCATCAATATAGAGGATGGCAACTGCATGACTCAATATGGAGGGCAACTGCAACATTTGTATGTTTTGCACTTATAAAGCGAGACAAAACCGAAGTAAAAAAAAAAAAAAAACCAATACAAATATGATTGCTTATTCCCAGTTACATGACATAATATTTAATGTTTATCCAACAGTCATGTATAAATAAGGATAAAACTATATATCCTTGTAGAACCAGTTGTTAAAAGCTCTGTTACCTGAACCAGCTCGTTAGCCGGAATCTGTATCTTGTGTATGATGCAATATATTCAAATTCTGTGTCTAAAAGTTACTTCATACAATGTGCTTATATCAAGAAGAAGCAATTTTAATCAATTACAATTATTTTTAATTTCACTACAATTTTTAATTTCACTGACCAATTGGTTAAGCCAACAGAGCTTTGAACAACTCGGCCATGGACAACAAATAAGTATCTGTAGTTAGAAAAAAAAGAATTGGATGTTCCTATTTAATTTTCCTGTCTAAATGTAATACCTTCATAACATTAGCACTAACATGCACAACAAACTGAGACAATGATTGTGTTTACTTTAGGTAAGAACAATTGTACACAGTGTATTATCTGAACTATTACCTCTCCAACATTTCACACAACGACAACATGTTACAATAATTTCCATTTATCCATCATCCAGCTACACAACCACTGAACTGAATTCCTGTTTAATATGCAACAAGTTTTGTTCTTTCTCTTGATCTGGATCGTGACCTTGAACGTGACCTAGATTTTGACCTGTAAAAGAAATGTAAGATTACAATAAAACAGAAAAATAAACAATTTGTAACTGAAAAATTATGCCATTTCAAAAGTATCCCCGAATAGCCGATAGCACATCTACTGCACCCAAAAATTGTTCTTGTGAAGTTTCATAAGATCTATTAAATAGTTTTCAAACAAAGTGGCAGAGAAAGTGTTGGCAGAAAAAATAAGGTAATCACTACATGTCACCTCACCTTGTTAGGGGAACCTAATAACAGACATGAACAAAATAGTCAGCCAAAATTTTAAATTTTAACTTTTAAAAGTGATTTTAGGTATAATCTTGACTAGTAAACTTGTATACAAAACCATGTACAAAACAATTCTACCATTCACACACACACACACGAAATGCTATAGAAGTGGTCAGGATAAATTTGAGAGCTTGACAAAAGCAGAAATTTATGTTCTCCTGTACAAAATTCTGATTGATTTATTACCTCTTTCTTCCTCTGGGTTTTTGGGGCACAGGTGACACACTCCTACTTGAACTCCCACTTTTGTGTCTATGTCTATCCCTCTTGTCTCGGCTTGTCATGCTGCCATCACTACTGCTATCAGAATCATCAGGTTCCATTTCCCTATGGCGACGTTCCCGTTCTCGTCTACGCATCTCCAAAGCTCGCAATCTAAGATCTTCTTCTCTATCCTAATAAAAAATGAAAATGATTTAAAATAAATCTCATCAATTATGTAGTATATCTACATTAAAACTGGTTACCCTAATTAAAATTGATAATAGTATCCCTGTCAAGATGCCTCATTTTGCCTGTCTTTTGGTAAATGTCCATTTTTGCAATTTTTCAGCAAAAATAGTTATATGTGTGATCAACTCACTTTAATGTTTTTATAACTTTTAACATCAACCAAACAAATGTATGCTCCTATATATACCTTTTGTCAGAAAAAACATAAATAAATAAAAATTACTAAAACTAAACAACTTGTACAATTTCATATTAGTTTCTGGTCAAAGGGAGACAACTGATACAGATAAAATGCAACTTGTGTGATTAACAATTTACCCCAACTAATGAAAATTGGGGCATTTCAAAGCATTAATATGTTAACTAAATGACATATGTGATGGTGATATTTTTCGTTAAAATCAACATATATATTCATAAAGTTATTTTATTAATCATTAACTGGAAACTTCTTAGAAATATAAATTTATTAAAGTTTATTTCCAAAAAAATTCTTATCAAACCAGGAAAATTGTCAAACCATTAGCTAGTTATGTATAGGTCATAATTATGTTAAGTGTCAAATGGTTAGTTAATGTAGCCTACTTTTTAACATCAACAGTTTTATATAATATATAATTGATGGGTGTCTCATGCCTGCGGGAGGGAGGGAGAACCTACACATACATACATCATATTTTATGTGTAAATTAATGACATAAACATTAAATCTTCATTCTGTCTAGACCATTTATTTCTAATTCTATTTCTAAGATTAAAATCAGTAGAGTCTATACAGATTTTAATTATTAGCAAACTTTAGAGGGGAGAAATATTATTTTTTTAACAACAACAACACACATCTTCTCTCTCTCTCTCTCTTCATCTCTCTGTCTCATAAGGTTGGTTGTATGCAATATTACAAGTGATGACCAATAAGAAGCCAACAGATGAAATATTACAAACTATGACCAATCAGAAGTGAAATATTACTAGTGATGACCAATCAGAAGTCAATATAGAAAATATTACAAGTGATGACCAATTAGAAGTCAATATAGATAATATTACTAGTGATGACACATCAGAAGTCAATATAGAAAATATTACAAGTGATGACCAATTAGAAGTCAATATAGATAATATTACTAGTGATGACCAATCAGAAGTCAATATAGAAAATATTACTAGTGATGACCAATCAGAAGTCAATATAGAAAATATTACAAGTGATGATCAATCAGAAGTCAATATAGAACATATTACTAGTGATGACCAATTAGAAGTCAATATAAAACATATTACTAGTGAGTCAATATATGAAATATAACAAATGGTGATCACTCAAAAGCAACATATTAAATATTACAAGTGATGATTGATCAGAAGTCAATATAGAACATATTACTAGTGATGACCAATTAGAATTCAATATAAAACATACTACTAGTGATGACCAATCAGAAGTCAATATATGAAATATAACAAATGGTGATCACTCAAAAGCAACATATTAAATATTACAAGTGATGACCAATCAGAAGTCAATATAATAAAGTTATACAAGTGATGACCAATAAGAAGTCAATATATGAATATTTTGTAAAGATTTCTGGGGAAAAAAGAAATGATTTATAAAAATCTGACACATTTTTCATCCATTTAATGTGTGGTATACTTAACCTGGATGTATTTACATGCATACAGAGAGAGAGAGAGAGGGAGAGAGAGAGAGAGAGGTGTTAAAAAACTGCCCTTAATTGTCATACTTGATGATTTAAATAAAACATTTTGTTACCTATCGTCATTGCGAAGTAATTAATCATTGCATTAACCTTCACGTCTATGACAGATCATAGAGGACCCACCAGTCTACAGTTATCATCAATGATGGATATATCTGAACTTAATTCACTCCTCTAAAGGTTAAATTTATACAAAATAATGACCACTCATCTATGACCAATACAGACACACCCTCTTAAATAATGTCTGGACACACCCGTCACATGTCTCATAATACTATATTTCTAAATGAAGTAAGACCTAGTTTTACAACCACCTTTCTTTTTAGACTAGCATCGAGATTAAATTTCCCTTTCTTGATATTATGAGTAAACAGTTACTGTTCATTAAAGACAAAAGTTATAATATTCTTTAGGTGTTTTTATAGAAAGGTTTCATTCCGATATGTTTTCATTATAGATGACGTTAGAAAATACTTTGTAATGGTACAAAACAGTAATTTGCTAATGTCGCCTATTTGTTTTGTGAAATAATGCTTCATAGTTTTGGAAAATTACACCAGACAAAAATTGTCTTGACAGCATTTTTCAATTTCGTCAAAATTTATCACAAAAAGCGTAATCCATTTTTCCAGCAAATTTCAGGAAATTAAAAAATTATTAGTTTAAGACTTTGTCTCCAGTCATACATTTAAGAAAATTGAACTGTTTAAGGTTTTTCATTCTAAGGGCCATAGCTCCCAGGAAAATAAGGAGACCAACTCAGGTCAACAATATGCACATCTCCTATCAATGTTGATGATATGCAGCACGTTTGGTGAAAAAATGCTTCATAGTTTAGAAGAATTGGCACAGACAAGAATTTCTGATAGATAGACCTAAGAAAGGACGGATGGAACTTGAATTTAATATCCCCCTTTTTCTTCTAAAGTCAGAGAAAAAAAGCATTAGCAGGCAGGTGGCACAGAAATTAAAGTAATTCTATCGGACATGGAACATTTTTTACAGGAAATATCCCATGGCTGATGATGTTGTGGAATGTCTGCACTTGACTTTGAATGTATTATATCTCCTTGGGTTTTTTTAACAAATTAAGTGAAAACTCTCAGAACCAGATTTATTCATTTCTACTATCTATAATTAAGAGATCATTCTCGCTGTTGACAAAACCCTGAAAACAAGATAGTTTGTAGTTTACAGTATTCATTATGTTTCACTGTAGCTCAAAGTCTGACATTTAACGATGGCTAACCTTTGATGTACAATCACTTAAATGCTTTACGGAAGTTGAGTTGAACCTACCTCAAATGTCAGATCCAAATTTAGAAATTAGATCTTAACTTAACCTCAAAGGTCAGAAATCAGGTCTGAATAACAATGACATAAGTGAAAATTTTATCATGATTCATATTACAAAAATACAATCATGATGTGTCAATCATAATACAAAACAGAACTGTCAAAACTTTAACATCAAGCTCACAAAAACGAGTGAAAATTCGGCTGCTGTGTGGCTATGATATGGATAATTAGTGGCCGAAAAGCTTCCGGGAGATGATGAAAAGCTGCCAAGCTATACTTAATGAAGGGCTGAGATGAGCTGTCAATTCTGCACAAATTTGTTACTTTGTTGTCAAACTTTAGACAGGCCTGTACTGTATTTCTTTTCTAGTGGTAATTATTCAAATATTATCATCAGATCCCTTACGCTAAAACTTGATCTATACACACTATATATAAAGAATTGTCACCCTTCAAAGAAATTTCTTACAGCAGGATTGGCTTGTGGCTGAGGGTACAAAAACCTTTGACAGGATGCATGGGGTTATGTAACCTCCAAAAGCCTATATAACTTATAGTATGCAGTTAACTAATTAACCTACATAGACTGAAAACTACATGACCTATATATAGGCCGCTAACTAAGTATGCAGTAAACTACTTGACCTACATAGACTAAAAAACTACATGACCTATATATAGGCCGCTAACTAAGCATGCAGTTAACTAATTAACCTACATAGACTGAAAACTACATGACCTATATATAGGTCGCTAAGTATACAGTAAACTACTTGACCTACATAGACTGAAAACTACATGACCTATATATAGGCCACTAACTAAGTATGCAGTTAACTAATTAACCTACATAGACTGAAAACTACATGACCTATATATAGGCTGCTAAGTATGCAGTAAACTACTTGACCTACATAGACTTATAACTACATGACCTATATATAGGCCGCTAACTGCATGCAGTTAACTAATTAACCTACATAGACTGAAAACTACATGACCTATATATAGGTCGCTAAGTATGCAGTAAACTACTTGACCTACATAGACTGAAAACTACTTGACCTATACATAGGCCGCTAACTAAGCATGCAGTTAACTAATTAACCTACATAGACTGAAAACTACATGACCTATATATAGGTCGCTAAGTATACAGTAAACTACTTGACCTACATAGACTGAAAACTACATGACCTATATATAGGCCACTAACTAAGTATGCAGTTAACTAATTAACCTACATAGACTGAAAACTACATGACCTATATATAGGCCGCTAACTAAGTATACAGTAAACTACTTGACCTACATAGACTAAAAAACTACATGACCTATATATAGGCCGCTAACTAAGTATGCAGTAAACTACTTGACCTACATAGACTGAAAACTAAATAACCTATATAGAGTAAGACTGCAACTACTTGACCTATATATATACCATTAACTAAGTATGCAATAAACTACTTGACCTACATAAATAGAAAATTACCCATATAGATCATTGTTATTACTTGACCTATAGACTGTTTACTACATGATCTATATATTGACTCTGAAAAGTGCAATAAACTACTTGACCTATATAGACTATTTAGAAATGTGCAGTCAACTACTTGACCTACATAGACTGAAAACTACTTGACCCATATAGATCATGGTAACTTGACCTATCATTAATTAAGTTTATGTATAACTTACAATTCTTTCTTGTTCCATTTTATTTTGTCTTTCTACTGCTGCCTTCTTGTCAGCTTTGTCTACAAATATAAAACAACAAAACAATAAAAAACACATAAACATAAACAAGTAAACAGAATACAAAGACATATGATGTACCTAGAAATGCTCAAAACAGTAGTGATGTATGATTAAGAAATAATCAACATCTACCTATGGTATATCATAGAATAACAAACTGTGTGGAAGAACATATCAGGAGATGGTTTGCCACCAAGTAGTATATTTGCAGCATGTGAATGATGGTCTGTGTATTGTTATGGGATATACCAAAGGTAAATGAAATCAAAAGCATTGAAATAAACCCTTCAAACTCTTTCCTCAGAAGTACATTTTACTTTTTATTTGCAATAAAGGTTTATTAAAACAATTGGGCTGTTGGGATTACTTCCATTGAAATAAACAATTTAATGGGGAAAAAATTACATAACAACCATTTTTCAAGATACATATCATGACGCACAAGGTGAGTAAGGAAGTATGTAATTAAAACAGAACAACTATGGGTATATCATTTGTTTTACTATGGCTTTCTTCATGTTTCATATGATGAAAAATGCAGGTCATGTTAAAATATAAATTTTATAAAGGTTGAAGTGTAATTTATTAGATATATCTTATCAGAGGCCAAGATGTATTTTATGTGACACATACTATATTTACAATGAAGCTACAAAGACAACAGGAAAAAAAAGCAACAGCTTTCTGAGGAACCACAAAGAGTTATGATAAAATATCTTTCCTTTTCAGAAATCATACATGTTTTGACAAAATCAAAGTCTGATCAATTTCAAATCATCACGTCTGGAGAACGAGGCCTGGTAATCATTGATGATTTCAAGATTAATTTTTTTTAAAAGAAAATAATTCAATTCTCATTTATTAAAAGCATTTTGATTGGTCAGATTTTTCTGTTACATTTTACATGAATGGATTGGCTATCAGTGAAGTCATCTCATTATGGATGATGTACAGAGGCATTTGAATTCCTACACCATAGTGTTGCTAATTTTTTTTGCTTGCTACAGTATATTGTTCTTTAAATTGTTGATTTGTTGTTGAAAAATTTTCTAAAAAATTTAATTATAAGAAATAAAATTAATTTTTCAGTTTGTTATGGAAGTATGAAAGAATTCGACAATTTGCACACGTAAAATAATTCGGAAAAAAATCAGTGTGCAAAATGTCCAATTCTTTCAAATTTGCATAACAAAACGAAAAATTAATTTCATTCCTATAATAAATTGTAAATCAGAGCACTGAGGATCATGTAGAGTAAAATACCAAGAGGAGGATAGAAACCATGATATACAGTCGACTCTCGTTAATTCGAAGTTGAAGGGATCGGATGAAAAAATTCGATTTATCCGAATTTCGAATTAACCGTTTTGATCGCTGATGGACACTTCAGAACGATGATAACGGGAGATAACTCTAATAGTAAAGCATTTTGAATTTTTCTATGTTAATGTAAAGCGTAACAAACTAAAGTTTGACCAAGTTCTGTAAGCAATAAATAAGTTAGTCGGAAAATGCACCGTAACTTACAATATTCCATTGAGATTTTCCGTTACACACGGATTATGGCGAGGCCAAAAAAAGTCTTGAAAAAACTTCACCGTAACTTACAAGGTTCCATTGAAGTTTCCCCAGCGCTAGCGATTCTCAATTGAAGAATTGTTTTATCAAGATTTTTTAACAATTTACGCCTTTTCCCCTACTACCGATCTAGATCTAGCTATACTAGTAACTCCTGTCAAAATTCATTAAATTTTGTTCATAAGCATAATTTCTTCATCCGTAATCCTAAGCGTCTGACTTTGGTGATTTTTAAAATCACAGTTTGTCATGTCACACATCTGTAATTTACACCTTTCCAGACAGTAGCTGAATGGTGTAAACAATTGGCCTTGATAGATCAAAGAAGTTTCGGCGTGTCGATTAGCTTTGGGTATTCTGTGGAATAGAAGACCGCCCACTTTTAAGTTTAAACCAATGAAATTTCTCCTCTTACTGACTGACATTTTACTAATGACCGGTATGTCGAGAAAATCGTGAAAATAGCACGAGATGCCGACTTTCTTTTTATGGGTATTTTTAGTCGGAAATAAATCTTCCGAGTAAGCCATCATTCTGTAATATATTCTGTTACTGTAAACACATTTTAAATAAGAGATGGAGTAATTATTTCAGGTATTGGTAAAGTTTAAGATAGAATATTTTTGTGTATTTTTAATTTGCCGCTTGTTGTATAAACATTAAGTATAAACAAGGAAAGTATATTTCGATTAAAACTTTAGATTTTCATTATATTTCGTATTAGATTGGGCTGAAAATTGATTTCGATTTAAACGTTGGAATTTTCGTTATATTTTGTAATTTGGACTGAAAATTCACTTCGAATTAAGCAAAATTTCGAATTTCGGTATTTCGAATTAAACAAACAAATTTACATAGAAATACATAGTGATCTGACGGGACCATCTGTATCATTTCGATTTATGCGAAATTTCGATTCAACCGATTTCGAATTAACGAGAGTCGACTGTATATGCAAACTCATACTTACATTGTTTATTCAAAGCTAACTGCATTTTTCTTTTAAGTTTCTCTTGTGGTGTTAACCTGGGCTGTAAATAAAAAGATCAAATTAACATTTTGATAACAACCATGTGAATATTATACTTACCCTTATTTAAGACGACAATAAATATCACTCACTGGTATTCCATGTAAACAGCAAAATTATGTTCACTTGAATTTCATGTGATGTTCACATGAATTTAACATGAATTTCACTTCACGTTAATTTCATGTATAAGTTCAATTCCCATGAAATCTTTCATGTTAAATTCATGTGAACAAAATTTGGCTGTGTAGTAAGAAAACTTAAGCCAATTACACCACCATTGTTGAAAGTCTCTCCTCAGCCCAGAGACATATCAAGGCTGTTATATGTCATGGTTTAAGGTGACATGAAGTGACCAAGAGTATAAAACTATTATTTTGGTAAAACATGATTCATATTAATTTTAATAACAAAATCCAACACTATTAATACATATCCAACTATAAGCTGACTGGGTATACTAAAGCTACAGGAAAGTTAATGTCTTGCTCAAAGACTTGAACTAAAATGATTCTATCAACTCTAAAACCCATACTCATGATATTACCAGTTACAAACTAGTACCTGTGATGCAAGGACTCAAGTCTAGGGCTGTGACGGGTAGAGAATTCTGTATCCGGGTACCCGAAATCTTGTACCCGACCCGGTACCGAGTACCCGATACTTTTCAACTTCCACACATTTCAATTAAGAATCTATTTCACAAACGGTGAATAAGTAACCAGAATAAACAAATGTTATTAAATAAATGATTATTAATCTATATAGATGATTTTACCGTAAACAAATGCAGTAAATTGCAGATAAATCCGATAAATCGGCATCTTGTATTTTTATTATAGACTAATATAGTAACCTATCGTGAATCCCGGCTCTCCAAGATGAAACCTTAACTAAGTATGCGCAATGCTTATACGAGTTACACTTCAAAGGTTTTGTCTTGCAAGCTAGGTAAAATAGAATCAATAACTGTCATTGTTTTGTTAATGTTATCAAATAAATTAATTTCCAAATTTCCGATTTTCTTTCTGTCATGTTTAAAGTTGCTTAGAGTGGTTCCCCGATAACCAATATCACCATTCGGAACCATATATTGTATTATTGGGTTGAATGTAGTTCCTCAAGGTGTTCCGATACTTACCTCGTGTGTCACAAACTGACAGAAGTATAAACAATGTTCACGATTACTGACATGTGTCATTTTGAATGAAAGTCAAGAGTTTAATTGAACTTATATACATTTTATTTTAGGTCTACAACAATGATACATGTTTTAACGGGTAACGGGTAAACAATTTGTTACCCGGGTACAGTCATTACCCTAACCGTGAACGGGTACCCGGGTACTCGTCACAGCCCTACTCAAGTCCCATTCATATTCTAACATAGAGAAACAACCCTTCATCATACACACTAATTTTGACTTGTAAACCAATGTCTAAGAATACAAAAACTGAAAACGAGGTTTAACCATTCTAAATATTATCAACACTGTATACTCTGCACTATAGCTTCACCAATTTGTACATATTTAAAGGGCAATAACTCTTGCATTTCAACAGTAAAAAATACAAAACAATATTTTTCATTATCAACTGCTTGCAATAAGAGAATGAACATCAGAGGACATCAGCTATCAGTGAAGATAAAGTTTATACCCTTACAACATAGTGCTTCTGGTTGGTGCAAAGGCTACCTAGTTTTTTTTTGGTTTGGTATAAAGGATCTAATGACATTCCTTTAAATGTGGAGTTTTTTAATGTTATACTTATGGTTATGAAAAACATTTCAATAATTTTAACACAGATTTTAGATTAAATGACACGACAGACTACATTAAATGAGTTAATGCCCAACAACTTAAGTTTAACAATATTACCAGAAAAGGATTAATCCATCAAAAATTAAAACCATTCATTGACAATAGTCAGAAGAGCATCATAGATTCTATGATTTGTCTAATAACTATTGCTATTCCAAACACAAGTTGTCAGTAGACAACAATACTGGTTTGCGCATCATCCTAGTCCAATAACATTGAACAGCAACATGGATGCTATTGCCAGAGATAATGACATAAAACTTTTACTTTACTTTGAACAGATGACCAAAAACAGTTAACCTGATACCGTCTGAAAATCCATGCAGTCACTAAGGTACAATTAATAATGATCAAAAACATGCATCTATCATGCATCTATCAGTAAAGTATCAGACGATGATAATGATTATAAAAATTAACTTAAGTATGGATACATTTTCTAAGTTGACACATATAGACAAGTACAAAGAGGAATTCAGAAATTCATTCTTATTGTCAAGAGAAAGCTTTTCTCAAGATTTTTCATAATTCATGGCAAGGGAATAGAATATCAAGTCTTTTTAACACAAGCCTGACTACAGTAATTATTGTATATCTTGTTTTCTCGCCTTTATTGCCAATATTGGTAAGAATTTGAAAACTATCATGCAGATTGACTTTAAAGTATATAATAGTAACAGAGAGTTGAGAAACGGTGTTTAACGTCCCAGTCAAGAATATTTCACTTATATCGAGACATCGCCAGCTATAGGTGAAGGTGCATAAATTTTGCCTGTGCGTTGCGCTGATGGCATTATACAGCAGGGTTCTTTAGCGTGCCAAGCCCACCGTGACACGGGACCTTGTTTATTTTAAGTTCCCATCCGAAAGAACCGTGACTACCCACTTTAAAGTCTTGGGTCAGACCCGGCCGGGGATCGAACCCACGACCTCCCACTTACGGAGCGAGCAATCTACCAACTGAGCTACCGCAGTGGTTTAATAGTAACAGAAAATTAATGCCCGTGTTTGACCTTTTCTCTTCTGTAACAGCACCACAAACCACATATAAACATTCTACAGCAAAAATCCAATCAAATGTTGCTAAACCTGCAAAATGGCTAACTTAAGAAGGAGAAATGAATATGATCAAAAGTTTAATCATGCAATTTGGTAAGGACATGGAAAAGAAAGTGACAATCCTACTCTGTATAAATACAGACACAACTACATAAAACAGTAATTATATACTATGATCTGAGCTGAATGTATGTTCTTACTGACTTGAGATGTATCTGTTGGTTTACCAAGAGCTTTATACGGCACAGCAGCTCTGAAATAGATGAAAGACGAGAAATATTTTAATAGTGATCAATACTGATATGTATTATTCATTGAAATCCCATGACACAGTGTACATTTAAGTCTATTACATGTTGTCACTGTGTTATATCTTTATGTCTATTTTATTTGTCTATCGATCAATCGATCGATCCATCCATGTATCTATCACTCTCTCTCTATATATATATATATATA
This sequence comes from Anadara kagoshimensis, assembly GCA_021292105.1. Classification (NCBI taxonomy): domain Eukaryota; kingdom Metazoa; phylum Mollusca; class Bivalvia; order Arcoida; family Arcidae; genus Anadara; species Anadara kagoshimensis. Next base: position 60,146,804 of record CM037858.1, on the reverse strand, counting down.
TAGTCGAAACTTGTTATCTAAAAATCGGATAAGTCGAAACTTTGGATATCTTGAAGCTTTTTATTTGGTCCAGAATTAATCACTATATATTTCAGTTTAAAAAACTCTGCTGCTTAAATCAAAATCTGATAACTTGAAATATCAGATATGTAGAAGTAAATTTTAGGTCTGTCAGTATATTTTTAATGAAGTATTAACCTCACTAAGTCGAAATTATCAAAAGTTGATCATCTGATTGTTTGTTCTCACACCTGTGTAGAAACCTTGACTTCACTGTCGGTAAATGAACAATCTAATGAAGGGGTTTCAGAAGCCACCTGTGAGTATTTGTCAGCAGGTTGGTAATTAAAATTGTTTTTGATGAAAACAGACAGTCATGAATCGATGTCCATCAGGTGTTTGATCCATGTGTATTCACTACTGGTTCAGTTGTACTAAAGAAGGCTTAGGTATGTATAATTACAGAGCTTTATCTATTAGAACAAGAATAGAATTCCTGGGTCTCCCGCCGGTCAAGCAGTTTACTAGTATACTGTATATGAAATTGCAATATTTTCAAACATTCAGGGCTGTTCCAGAATTAAATGTGTGGGGAGGTCGGGAGGAACATTTCGAACTTGACCACGATATTAGTGGTATAAACATTTGGTATAAATTTCATGAAAATCGGTCAAAATTTGTAGGCATGAGAGCGCTTACAAGGTCAATTTTTGGATAAAATGGAGTCATTATTGTGGTCAAAGTCCCATAACTCCAACAAAAAGTATCGACCAATGCTGATTTTCGAACTTGACCAAGGTATTAGTAGTATGAACATTTGGTATAAATTTCATGTAAATCCGTCAAAATTTGTAGGCATGAGAGCGCTTACAAGGTCAATTTTTGGATAAAACCGAGTCATTATTGTGGTCAAAGTCCCATAACTCCAACAAAAAGTATCGACCAAGGCTGATTTTCGAACTTGACCAAGATATTAGTGGTATAAACACTTGGTATAAATTTCATGAAAATCTGTCAAAATTTGTAGGCATGAGAGCGCTTACAAGGTCAATTTTTGGATAAAACGGAGTCATTATTGTGGTCAAAGTCCCATAACTCCAACAAAAAGTATCGACCAATGCTGATTTTCGAACTTGACCAAGGTATTAGTGGTATGAACATTTGGTATAAATTTCATGTAAATCCGTCGAAATTTGTAGGCATGAGAGCGCTTACAAAAAAGTGTGACGGACGGACGCACAGACGCACGGACGCCCTGCATTTCTAAGTCCCCGCTCCGCGTTGCAACGGGGGACAAAAAAAGGATCCATTATTTGGTGTGCAGTGTTCAAATGTTGAATCCCCCGCCTTGTTTTTACTCATGAGTTCCTCCTGTAAAACATTCATTCCCCATATGATATAGTGAATTAAAAGCCTGGATTATAAATCGAATAGATACCTATAGCAGAATATAGATGTGCCCATTTTTCGTTTTCACCAATCTGTAAATTATACATGTACTTGTGCATTGTCATGTTGATGTAAATGTTTGTAAAATTTGTATTGTATTTTGTGTCTTGTTTTCCCATTGAAGTGACGACGTCCAAAAGAATCTTATAATGACAGTTATCTCAATGGAACCTAGTTATTAGTTATGGTGAGATGCTGTCATATGTCCATAATCTGTAATGTGGCAATCAAGAATTTTCCAGTGATTCAAATAAATATTTTATTTTATTTTTATTAATTTATAAGTTTACTTAATGTGTTAACAAAAAAACTTTAAATGAAATACTGGAAACTTTACGATTCCTCATTATCTGTCAAGTACACTACAAAACTTGGGTTACTTCCCTTTATTTTGAATTCAACAAAATTACAACTTCTGTAAAGTCAAACTTCGGATAAGTCAAAGTATTTTTCTTCCTCCCTCGAGTTTCCACGTATCATATAAATATAATGAATATAATATTGTATTTTACAAAGAAATTATTGCAGCAGAAATGTAAATGTAAGAATTTACGGACTGGAGTTTTACATCCCAATAATTTACAGGTTATTAAGCAGACTGGAGTTTTACATCCCAATAATTACAGGTTATTAAGCAGACTGGAGTTTTACATCCCAATAATTTACAGGTTATTAAGCAGACTGGAGTTTACATCCCAATAATTTACAGGTTATTAAGCAGACTGGAGTTTTACATCCCAATAATTTACAGGTTATTAAGCAGACTGGAGTTTTACATCCCAATAATTTACAGGTTATTAAGCAGACTTGAGTTTTACATCCCAATAATTTACAGGTTATTAAGCAGACTGGAGTTTTACATCCCAATAATTTACAGGTTATTAAGCAGACTGGAGTTTTACATCCCAATAATTTACAGGTTATTAAGCAGACTGGAGTTTTACATCCCAATAATTTACAGGTTATTAAGCAGACTTGAGTTTTACATCCCAATAATTTACAGGTTATTAAGCAGACTGGAGTTTTACATCCCAATAATTTACAGGTTATTAAGCAGACTGGAGTTTTACATCCCAATAATTTACAGGTTATTAAGCAGACTGGAGTTTTACATCCCAATAATTTACAAGGTGGTCAGATCTGTATTGATGGAGGAACTGGAATACCCAGACAGAACAACCAACTTTCAGCAAGCAAACTGACAAACTTTTTCTTAGAAGCAAGTAAGAGGTGCATGCCTTATACCACTTAACCAACTAGGCCCATTTATTTTGAGGGCATGAAACATGTGTACAATATCACAGATCTCAAAAAATTAATTAAAGTACAAAACAATGCCAATATATACATATTATATACACAGTGTGTAGGTACAACCCTCAGTATCAGGTCGAGTCCTTTTTTCGTAGCCGTATCACTACGAGTCGCGCTTGCGCGACGAGTAGTGATACAGCTACGAAAAAAAGGACGAGACCTGATACGAAGGGTTGTACCTACACACTGTGTATATGATTTTTATCTAACATTTCCTATTAGGTCATTAAAATAATAAAAACCCAATACTTTATGTGAAAAAATACATTTTATCACAGAAAACCACTGAACTTTGTTATGATATGTTTTGTAGTAATGTCGTCATTGTTTACATTTGACAAATCGGAGATTCCCTAATGACGTCACAATGAGAAGCGCACGTGTACTTTACCGCCAATGTTGTATCACCACACTGTGGTGATACAAGATTCTGTATCACGCGTGTTCGATAAAACTTGTATTTCATCAAATACAGACAGAAAAACTAGTCTAATGTTAGATAAAACTGAATCCATATAGTGTAATATGCTTACTTTTTTGGTGGCGGTGGGGGGGTGAAGATTTCCGCTCTTTATATCGTTTTCTGTAGGATTCTATTTCACTGTCACTTGACTTTGAAGATAAACTTTCTCTCCTATATCTTTTTATTGGAGGTTTTGGTTTATCTCTAGTTCTTGACCTTGATCTGAAACACGAGCATTATAAAACATTGTATAAAGTAAAGACTAAGGTACCAAATCATTCCATGAAGTATAGACTAGTCATTTACAGAGATTATATATCTTTATCAACAAATATAAAGTATTTTGTCCAATCTAACATGAAAGATAAATGTGTAAAAATAATTACTACTCAGTTTTTGTAATGTTATAATGTATTTTTATTCTAACTTTTAATAACCATAAGTTCCAACACCAACGACAATTCAATAGATAAGATGTGAAATATCAACAATAGCAACTAGAGCAGTCTCCTGAGAGACAAATACCCAGACATTGCCAAGACAAACAGACAGACACTAAATTTGGTATGCTAAACATTGTCTCATGTTGGTTTACATAGTATCAAGTTTACCAGTAATTAAAATTTCATCCATAGACATGGAAGATAGATGTAGAGGAAACAATATTTGAATGGACAGCCAGAAAGACAATCCAACAGATGAACAGTGCGATTCCTATCCTCCATATCCCACCCCCCCCCCCCCCCCACCCCCCAATTCGTTTCCGGAGGTATAAAAACTGTAAAAATAGTAGAACAATAGAATAGTACTACAAAAACTATAATAACCAGAGGTGTGATACATGTAGCATTTTCTGTGCAGGCAGAGTAAACACAAACTTACATATACAACTCACCTAGATCTAGAACTCGACCTTGATCTTGATGATCCTGATCTACTTGAACGTGATCTTGATGATGACCTTGAATAAGAGCGAGAGCTAGATCTTGAAGATGAACTACTTGATCTGGAAGATGATCTTGAACCTGAACGTCTTTTGGAGTACTTTGATGAAGATTTTTTTGTGCTATCACTTCCTTTTCTTCTTGAACCATTGCGATTTCTTGATCGTGACCTTGACCTGGATCTTGAGCTCTTAGAAGAATATCTCCTAGCTGGAGACCTTGACCTTCGCTTCCCCCTTTCAGGTCTTCTCTTTGTTTCTTTTGAGTCTTCCCTACAATAGAAATTCCATTATAGAAAAAAGAAGATTTTTTGACAATGATATCATTCTAGGCTTCCACGTTTGATGACTTTACAACAGGCCTAACTGATATTTTATTATGATTTTGCTTCTCTAATTAACTATATATTAAGTTTTAAAGGACTACAAGGTCCACATTTTGAGATCTGCATTGTCTGGAACAAGCTAATCCAGCTTTATAATGTAACAAAACAATATCACCTTATCTTTACCTGACACAGGAAACTCAATTTTACACAAGGAATTTTATTTGTACCCGATTTTGACTGAAAAGCCAAATCATGATGGAAACAATTCATTTTGAATATATCTGAAAAATAATTTTCCAAACATTTTTCTTATTTATTGGGTAGGGATACAAAAAGTATTTGTTACTGATTTTACCATATAATCCTTAGGACATATTGTTTTTTCTCTACCTAGTAACCATTTCCCAGTTTATATTGTTTTGAAAATTTCATCAAAATTGGACCAGGAAAAGTTAATTGAATTTTTTAATCGTTGGCAATATAGGACATACAGGAAAAATTTTCAAAATCAAATTAATTCACAACCATAGTAAAACCTTGTCTTAATACCCCTCGATAACTTTGCCACCTCACCTAACGCTACAGCTTTTTTTGCAAAACTTACTCAATTTGTCATATGACTGAACAAATAGTGCCAATGAATCATGGTTTTACTGTACTTGTTTTTGAGGTGCATTTCAAGTAACTTAATGGTTTTTTCTTTTTGTTTTGTACAACAATGTACAACCATTAATAAATTATACTAAAACATCCATGTTTTTACTATCTTCATTATTACATGATAGATGTGGTCACAGTGAAGTGTAAATATCAGTGATCATGTTGAATTTATTGACTACTTTCTGCTTCAAGTTTGGCAAAACTAGAGCAATAAAATATAGCAAACTGAAGCAGCATTATAACTTGCTTGTAATAGATATAAGGATCCTCACTGCAAAGATGACATATTGTGGCAATATACTTCAATTTGTGGTTATAAAAGACAACTAGATTTTATATGCTATTGTATCACTATTGTTTTTGGAATTTTAGTGGTCAAATTAGGAAATTATCTGTATTCAGTAGTATATATATATAGTGGCCTTATGTCCCACCAGGGACGAAGAGGATAGGTAGTAGTATATACATGTATGTATAATTTTACCTTATTAATACCAAATCATATCACCTTGTATGATTAAACCAAACAAACCCCAGTTACCCTTTTAATTTCTCTCTCTACATACACATATATTTATATATATATTGCTTAAGACAAACTTAATGTTTGAAAAACATTCACACACAATAATTCACTCACTAAAATTGTTTTTTTATGATGTGGTCATATTTTCTGTTGTGAATTCATCTTTTTAATTGTTCTTTGTCAAAATAAATCAACAAGGTTCATCTTCTTTTCCATGGCATTGTACATCTAACTTCACACATCATACTGTTTTACATGTATGGAATTATGATAACAAAGAGAAACTTGCAGTCAGTGTAACAATAAGGCCAGAAGCAGGCCAGGCCAGTAACTAGCCAATCTGGTGAGTAATAAAAACCTTGCCCAGACAAGCGTGATAATTAAGATGTAAAATAAACACCGACCATGAGGAGGACTGTCTTTTCTTAGCCTGATCAGATTTGTTATTTTGAGGAGGTGGGAGTGAAGGTCCCTGTACAACACGTTCTTCATCACTATCTGCACCACCAAAACTTGTAATAAACACAGGCTTTGTCCGTACTGGCTCAGGAGATCGGGACCGTGATCTTGATGAAGATGACGATCTGAAATGTATAAATACATCAATTATAAATTACAAATCAACAGCTTACTGGTGACATTACAGGGATGCGTTAATGGAAAATCTAGTTAGGGTTCATTATCATGAACATTAGCATGTCCAAATTAACTGCTTGATTGGCTTATTCAGTCATTGAGTTTCCACATTGAAGTCAAGGTAATTTCACTTATATCAAGACATTACCAAGTTGAAGATTATATATTTATAATTCATATATGTACTGTCTACTGATAAACAAATACAGTATATTTAAATATGTCTAAAATAACTTACAACTTCCATTTTGAAATGTTAATTATTTACAAAAAGAACTAATCACAAGTTTCAAGACCTGGCAAGGAATCAGCCCCATAACTTCTTATTTATAGGATAAACACTCTCCTTTATAGTGCTAATTCTAATGGTTTAAAATATTAAATCTCTATATTTCTAAATATAAAAGTAAATTATTATGCCAACTTACTTTTTATATGGTTCATATTTTGGACTATCTCTGGCAGCATAACTAAATAAAAGTAACAAAAAATAAATAAATAGTTTTTAGGCAAACAACTTAAGAAAATCTACAATACTGACACCTTAAAACTGGTATCACTTACAATGATAGCTCGAGAAAACAAAGTCTAAAAAACAGATACCTATAATAAAATAAGCAGGTAATCCAGAAGTAGTTAACATTAAGTGTGTCTTCAAACTATTGTTGCTAGGGAATAAGGCAATTTCTGGGTGGTAAAAAAGAAATGGTCTGGATTTATGAGTGAAGACAGACAGACAATCAAAGCATTGCCCACCACTCTGAAATTGTAAGTTACAGTGTGTTGGTAACCTAATATGGTTTAAATTTGCCCTCGTTTGACAAATTACTGACCTGAATAAACCATACTGTCAATCTGTGTGACAAAAATGAGGTTTAACTGGTATGTTGTAGATTTAACAATATATATTTCATAAAGATTTGTTGTTATTATAAAATGCCTCATCTATCATTTATCAATAATAAACTCATATTCACATCAGGTGTGAATAACTAAACACGGAACAACTTAATTTAGTCAAAAGTTAACAAAAATATGGTCCTTATAGAGGGGACAGATCATGAACATTCAATGCAGCTTTGTAATTTCAAAAGTAAAGTGAACAAGATATACATTACAATATATTTACCTGATTCCTAAGTTCAGACTTGTATTATACTCCAAAATATATCGTCACATCTTTTTAAAATTTATTTTGTATTTGCTACAGTTACATTGTACAGTGGTGCATGTTATTTTATTTATTGATATCCCTGAGGCAAGAAATTCAGGTTTTATGTACCTTTTGTAAATGAATTGGTAGACAAATCATGCTCAGAATCAAGGAATCGTCCTTTCTGAATTGTATCTGGCATTGGCAAGCTTCTTTTGCTTAACATGTGTTTATACAAAACTTCGACAGATCACATTTTGATCACTGTGAATTTGTGAATTTGTGTTGACAGTTTGAATTTTTTTAAATTTTGGGGGAAAACTTATTTTCGAGATAAATACACAGCTTTAGCACAATAACACTTTCAACATTTAATTTTGTGAAGATTTTCAGTCTGTAATGATAGAACCAGTTTTAAACATGTATAATAATTCATGGATGGCAGCGTATACATACCTTGGTGGACTCAACTTTCTACCTGCTAGTTTCTTTTCTTTGTATGCTCTTCTCTCTCTTCTTGATTTACGACCCTGTAAAAATGTGATTCTAAACTTACACACTGCACAACAATGTGATCATACCCAAAAAACAATCTGTACAGAAAACAAATTAAGTTGATACTGTCACATTATTTTATACTATTTCAATAACGGAACACTTATCAGTTTAATCATTGTAAAATTTTGATTTTACTTTTGTGGCTTTCAAGTAAAAGTCATAATTGATGCTATAATTATTTTTTTCACAAAGCAAACATATAAGCACTCTGAATTTAACAAACATTCAAAGCATATTTAATTAAAATCTTTCATACTGTTGAACAGTAAAATGTTTATGTATGGGCAAACAAACAGACCTACATGACAGATGAATAAACATATCATCAAGTTGGTATAAAAGTTAATACAGAACATACAGCAAATTGAGCCTTTTCCTCTTCTAAAATTCTGGCTTGTCTTAATTCTTCAAGTTCCTCTTTGTCTTTTGTCAATAATCTACAAATGGAAGAGAAATATGATAATGAAAGTGACATTGCACAAAATTGATTTCAAAATGAAATATTGTAATACAAGATGCCATTTCAGGCTTTCTGACAACTTTTCCAATATCTGTATTTTTTTTAAATATTGTTGACACATTAATTATCTTTCTGCTATTTCCCAGATCAGTTGTTTTTAAATTAATCAAACAGAACAAGCCTCATCAGGTTTATATTATGAAGTTAAACTGTTTGCTTTTTGAGATCATTAATCCTAAGACAAGTTTTCTAATGCCGAATTAAATGCATGCACATTTAATTGATTGAATGGGTCTTTTATGTCCCAGTTTAGAATATTTCACTTATACTGTGATATCACCACCAGTAAGTGAAGTGCCAAAATATTTGTAGGGAGAGTTCTTTAGCATGTCCTGTTTAACATGGCATCAGTTTTTAAGGTCTGTCCCAAAATACCTGTGACTTTCATTTCTAAATGTTTGGTGAAAGAACAGTAACTGTATTTTCAAGTCTTGGTCAGACCTAGCCAAGGTTCAAACCCAGACCTCTCACATATGGAGCTACCAGAGTTGTATATATACATCTGAAATATAAATTTCAAATTTATATCTATATCTAGTGTGTTTACTACAAACCTGATATAATCATCTTCTTTCATTCCATACTGAGTGGCACATTGATTCAGTAATCCTTTTTGTTCTGTGTTCAAGGTGTCCACATCCAAAGTTACATCTGTAACACACAGAATAAAGTAAATATAGCAAAGAATTCAAAATCATCAAATTTCTTTTAAGTAATTGGGCTTCTTTATAAATCTATTTTTGTATTTACAATGGACATCAATTGAGGACATCTAATTATTCATCCCTATGATGAACAGATAATATATATATATATATTAAATCTGTATAAATACCTAGATCTGCATTTTTTTTTTTTTAGAAAATGCCCCCATTGCCGAGTTTTCTTTTTAAGATTTTACCTTGTGATCTTAAACCTACATGTCTAAATTTGGTATACAACAAATCATCTCAAGTTTTTTTTTTTTTTTTTTTTTTTTACATTTATGCCAATTTTGATCAAAATCCATCCATAGACATGACAGATATGGAGCAGACACATTTGAGTATGCATGGAACAAACAAAGGGACAGCATGATTTCTATAGACCCCTAAACTTCATTTGAAGGGAGGATGTATATGTGTACAAATCAATACCTAGATCTGCAGTTTCTACATCTGTATCACTACTTTCATCACTATCATCATCATCATCATCTTTTATAGCTGGTGTACTGTCCTCATATACATAACCTATAGCTGCTTTCTTCTCTAAGTTTCTGTAATTATACAGTACTTACATTCATACATGGCAGTTTGTAATACTTCAACATTTGATAAAGCTGAGAACAAGGAAATCTAAATCAGCATTATTGTTGAATTTAAAAAGTTATTTCAAGGTTAGAATGACTAGTTACTTAGTATGAAATACATTTACCTGCCCTGAAGATTTCAAAGTGACTAACATAATGAACAGCTCCAATAAAATATGATGGCTGTCTTTTTGTTATATTATTTGTTGTCTATCAAACGTATTTTGGGATTTTCTTATCTTATATTGTTATAAAGTATAACAAGTACATATTCAATGCATTACCTTTTCTTTTCCTCATCAATGCCTCTATTAATTGGACCAAACTGTTCATCAATATAAATCTGATGTAAACTCTGTTCCTCGGACACCCCTGCACACTCACTCTCCACTAATGTTCTGTATCTCTCATAGTTACAATGTCTCTCTTCATCCTCTTCATATCTACTTAATCTGTAACACACAGAAACAATCATAATTACTAAGTATAGTTTATGTTTTCATGTACTTACAGACAATTTAATTTAGCATTTAACATTTGGATTAAGAAGTCTACAAAAATCAACAACAACAACAACAGAATTAAAACATAAAGAACAGCATAACAAATAATACTGATTGTGCACAAGAACATAAATATATCACAATCCTAATCAAACTCAGCTCTCTGTTAACACAATGGGGTCTTTTTCCATTCCAACTTCCATATAGAGCATATTGGTTGGTAGACCATTTGCTCAGTGATGTGGTAAATCAAAGGTCGAATCCCAACCCCTCTGTAAATCAAAGGTCAAATTCCAACCCTTCTGTAAATCAAAGGTCGAATCCCAACCCCTCTGTAAATCAAAGGTCAAATCCCAACCCTTCTGTAAATCAAAGGTCGAATTCCAACCCCTCTGTAAATCAAAGGTCGAATCCCAACCCCTCTGTAAATCAAAGGTCGAATCCCAACCCCTCTGTAAATCAAAGGTCAAATTCCAACCCTTCTGTAAATCAAAGGTCGAATCCCAACCCCTCTGTAAATCAAAGGTCGAATCCCAACCCCTCTGTAAATCAAAGGTCAAATTCCAACCCTTCTGTAAATCAAAGGTCAAATTCCAACCCTTCTGTAAATCAAAGGTCGAATCCCAACCCCTCTGTAAATCAAAGGTTGAATCCCAACCCCTCTGTAAATCAAAGGTCGAATTCCAACCCCTCTGTAAATCAAAGGTCGAATCCCAACCCCTCTGTAGTAACTAAAGTATGAGTTTGAAGGTAAGTAAATTGAACCCGATATAGTTGTAGTTGAAGGTGTTAGCATACATTTTAAATCCTTTATATTCAATACATTCAAAAGTAAGGTTTCTGTGTCATCCTACAATAACCATCTTGGTGTTATCATTATGATACCATAATTAAAATATTTGTAATATACATACGTTGGAGGAGCTACAATTTTAAACTCAGGCAGATAATCTAAGTGAGCTCTCACATCAAACCTATCTATCATATTATCTGATTGTCCTTGCCATGGCATCCTGTCAACAACAAAAAAGACTAACATAATAAATATATTTTTACAACATAATTTAAAAACAAGAAGTTGAAAGGAACATTGCAGCTGGTCTGCACATATAGTCAATTAATTTTAATACCAAAGCCTTCAACACTGAATGTTTACTGTACAGACTCTGCACTTTGTGTGGTAAACTAAAGAGGATAGAGCAGACATTATTATACAAGAACTCTGTAGATTTTTTAGTCAAGTAGAGCATTGCTGGACCAAGCATAAAACTTCACTGTTCTAAAACACCAAATACAAAAACTTTTAAAACTGCATGTAATATATAAATTTAACCCCACTATAATTATACAATGTTAGAATACTGAACTCAGTGGCAATTTATACATGTAGTATCTGCTAGTCATTTTTAAAATTTATCAAGAGGCCCATGGGCCTGATACGCTCACCTGATAACTAATGGCTAGCTGATAAATTAAAAGAAAACATAAATACTGACACCCCAATGACTTTTTTCTTTACATCATAATGACCGTTGTATCAATACCTACAACATTCAAAAAGTTAATAGTTTTCAAGATAATTAACCATTTCAGTATTGTTTCCCATCTGTGACCTTGACCTGTGACCTTGACCTTTGAACCCATGACCTTTTTCTATACATCAAAATGATCGTTGTATCAATACCTACAACATTCTAATATACAAGCCTATACAAAAAGTTTATAGTTTTCAAGATAATAAACCATTTCTGTATTGTTTCGCATCTGTGACCTTGACCTTTGAACCAATGACCTTTTTCTATACATCAAAATGATGGTTGTATCAATATCTACAACATTCTAATATACATGCCTATACAAAATGTTTATAGTTTTCAAGATAATTAACCATTTTGGTATTGTTTTTTATCTGTGACCTTGACCTTTGAACCAATGACCTTTTTCTATACATCAAAATGATGGTTGTATCAATACCTACACATTCTAATATACATGCCTATACAAAAAGTTTATAGTTTTCGAGATAATTAACTATGTCGGTATTGTTTTGCATCTGTGACCTTGACCTTTGAACCCATGACCTTTTTCTATACATCAAAATGATCGTTGTATCGATACCTACAACATTCTAATATACATGCCTATACAAAAAGTTTATAGTTTTCGAGATAATTAACTATTTCGGTATTGTTTTGCATCTGTGACCTTGACCTTTGATATAATGACCTTTTTCTATACATCAAAATGATCGTTGTATCAATACCTACAACATTTTAATATACATGCCTATACAAAAAGTTTATAGTTTTCAAGATAATTAATCATTTCAGTATTGTTTTGCATCTGTGACCTTGACCTT